>LR750145.1:427270-503151 GCA_902729485.2 Mus minutoides | reverse complement strand
AGCCAGGACTACTACAGACAAACCAAAGTTATAGCAAGGGCTGGAGAGACGGCTCAGTGGTTAAGAGCAACCACATGGTGGCTCACAACCATCTGTAATGGGATCTCATGCACTCTTCTGATGTGTATCTTCAGATAGCTACAGTGTTGTTTTTTTAAAAAGTCTATTATTTAGGGCCCAGCCAGATGGCTCAGTGGGCAAAGGAGCTTGCTGCCAGGCCAACAACCTAAGTTTGATTCCTGGAACCCACATGATAGAAAGAGGGAACTGATTTTCACAAGTTGTCCCCTGACCTCGACATGCACACCATGTCATGAGCTTGAGTTGGTACACACACACACTCACTCATTGTTTTCTATTGATTAAAAAAATGTTATGTTTTTTTGTTCTTTTGTTTTTTCAAAGACAGGATCTGGTTATGTAGCACTGGCTAGCCTGGAACTCACAGAAATCCACATGCTTCTGTTTCCCAAAGTGTGAACCACCACACTTACCCTAGTTATTATTTTTGAGATAGAGTAGCATGTAGTCTAGACTGCCCTTCCTTCACCTCCCAAATGCTGGGAATACAAGTGTATCCTACTATGCCCATACTGCGCCCCCCCCCCCCCGCTTTGTGTTTTGAAATATGGTCTTATTGTGTAATCTAGCTCCATGTCAAACTTGGAACCTATCACCCTAGCATCCCAAGAGGAGCAGTTTACAGGTGCCAGATATGGCTTGAATAATTGCTTTAGTTCATCTCTGGATTAAGGATAATTTTCCTCATTGGGGAACAACTCGTTTTAATTTTTATGAAGTGCTCAATCTTCATTAAGATTCCATGCTTATTGATTAGAGTTTAGATTGTTTATTTGTTTTGGTTTTGTTTTTTGTTTTTGGTTTTTTTTTTTTTTTGGTGTTTTCGAGACAGGGTTTCTCTGTATAGCCCTGGCTGTCCTGGAACTCACTTTGTAGACCAGCTGGCCACGGACTCAGAAATCTGCCTGCCTCTGCCTCCCGAGTGCTGGGATTAAAGGCGTTGATTTTGGTTTTTTGAGACAATGTTTCTCTGTGTAGCCCTGGATGTCCTGGAACTCACTCTGTAGACCAGGCTGGTCTTGAATTCAGAAATCCTCCTGTTTCTGCCTCCCAAGTGCCAGGATTAAAGGTGTTTATCAACTCCTGGTTACATAGAATTTTTTAATCTTTTTTTTTAAAAAAAATAATTATTTATTTTATATATGTAAGTACATTCATTGTAGCTGTCTTAAGACACACCAGAAAAGGGCATCTGATCTCTTTATAGATGGTTGTGAGCCACCATGTGGTTGCTGGGAATTGAACTCAGGACCTCTGGAAGAAAATCTGTGCTCTTAACCACCAAGCCATCTCTCCAGCCCCACACAGAATTTTTAAAAAAGACTTGAGATTATAATATAACTTCACTTTTCCCTTTTCTCCCTCCTAATCTTCCCACATATCCTTCTGTGTTGTCTTTCTAATTTATGGCCCCTTTTCATTAAGTAAGTGTGTGTGTGTGTGTGTGTGTGTGTGTGTGTGTGTGTGTGTATATACATACATACATATATATGTGTGTGTATGTATATGTATGTATGTATATATATATATATATATATATATATATATATATATATATATATAATCTTTACATACACTTTTAATGTAAAACTTTGCAAGTACTGTGGTCAGCTAGTTTGACACAGCCCATCTTGTATAATCCTTTGCTTTAGTAGGCTCTACTTCACGCAAGTGAAACTTAAAGTATGAGCTTTTGTAAAGGTGTAGTGAATGGCAGGAAAGAACTCTGTCTCAGATGTCCCTGTTCTATAAAGTAACGGCAGGAAATGTGAAGTGCAGATGCAGGTGCAGGTGGTGGGACAGGCTCAGGAAATGAACCACAGCCTGAGGGCATGACGGCTGAGGTGGCTTCAAAGGAGGTTCCCTGTTAACTACTCTGTGGTCATTAATTTAAAATTAAGTAAAGCCAACATTTAAGAGATAAATAATTATTTTATAATTATAAAACACCAGTTTTATCACATCAGATAGTCTTTTGTCTTCAAAGTATAGCTGTGATTGTATGGAGGACAGAAACTAAAGATGCTGGTTCATTAGTGGGTTTTTTGTTTGTTTGTTTGTTTGTTTGTTTGTTTCTAGATACATGGTCTCACTACATAGCTTATGTTAGACTGGCCTGGAACTCTATGTAGAACAGTTTAACGTGACACTCACGGAGATCTGCCTGACTCTACCTTCCAAGTTTTGGGATTAATGGCATCCTCCACTATTCCTGACTTTTTTTAAATATTTATTTTTATATATATTTGTGTTTTGCCTGCACACCATTTGTATATAGGCTCTTGGAGACCAGAAAAATGCCTTAAATCCCTTGGGACTTAGTGATGCTTATGAACCCACCATGTGGATGCTGGGAATTGAACCCTAGTCCTTTGGAAGAGCAGCCAGTGCTCTTAATCACTGAGCCATCTCTTCAGCCCTGCCTGGTTATGTTTAACTTGTTTGTTTGTTTGTTTGTTTGTTTGTGATAGGGTCTTCCTATGTAAGCACTGGCTGTCCTGGTACTCCCTATATAGACCAGGCTGGCCTTGAACTCACAGATACTCTCCTGCCTCTGCCTCCAGACTGCTGGGATTGAAGGAGTGCTGTTGTGCACAGACTATGTTTAACTTTTTAAAAAATATTTTATGTGTACATATGTTTTGTCTGTGTGCCACTTGCATGTTGTATGTTGCTCTCAAAGGCCAGAAGATGTCAGATTTCCTGAGCCAGTGTTAAAGACACTTGTGAGCCAGTATAATGACACTAGAAATTTAACCTGGGTCCTCTGGAAGAGCAGACAGTGCTCTTAACTCCTGAGCCATCTGTCCAGTCAGGCTAGGCTGTACTTTTAAGGGATCTCTATTTTCTGAAGTACTAGTCCATTTTACATCCACACTAGCAGAGTATGATCTCTCCCTGCACCTCTCCCTCCATCCCTTCCTCTCTCTGCAGGGCTAGTGACTGGGAAGATGGCACTTAGTCTGTCTCTAAGAGACAGATTTGATTGCAGGACTGTTCTACCAGACTTTTCTTTTCCTATTTTTTTTGTAAACTTATTTATTTATTTATTTCATTTAGTAGGGTCTGGCTGTTTTGTCCTGGTTGGTCTGGAACTATCTCTTTAGACTAGGCTAGCCTCAAACTTTCGGGATTTCTCCTGCCTTGATCTCTAAAGGGCTGGGATTACAACCATTCAGTACAATGCCCAACAACTAATCTATACTTTAAAAATGATATTTTTTGTTTTAAATTGTGTGTGCTTGTGTTTGTACACATGACTGGAGGTGCCTGAGGAAGAAGACAGAAAGGGGTTTCAAAATCTCCCCAGATTGTGAGCTGCCTGTTGTGGGTCCTGGGAATTGACACTGAACCTCCTAAAAGAACAGCACATTCTCTTAACCCAGTCAGCTCTCCAGCCCCGCTATGAGTTGCTGAGGGGTTTTGTTTTGTTTTGAGACATGGTGTCACTATGTACTTCAGGCTGGTTTTGAACTCAAAAGAAATCTGCTTGCCTCTGCTAACCTAGTCTAGCATGTGCCATCACACCAGACCTTCTAAGCTATTTTTTACTGATGCTGTGGTAAATAGCATTTTCTCGATTTAATTTTGGGATTGTTCATTGCCAGTACATAATAGGTTAATTCCAATTTTCATTTATTCTATGCTAGAATAAATGTTTGATCAGTGTGTGATGCTTAACCATTATATTGGTTGGTTAATTATTTTACCTCAAGTAGCCACATGGTACATTGTATATCTTGGGCTAGTTGTGGTTATCTTAGGCATGTTCATGCTCATGTTCATGACATGTTAGTCTACCTAACAGAAGTATATAATTTGATTTCCTATTTCATAATGTAATGCCTTTAGCTTCATCAAAAAATAATATTTAATAGATGATAAGTATACTTGCTGAAGGAAAACCCCCTTTGTTTTGTTTTAGGTTATGAACAGCTGCTGTAGGTGATTGTATAAAATGAGTAACTTGAAAGCCCAATCTCGAGTGGTGTCTGTGGATTTTGTTCACCATGTTTGCCTGGTAGTCAAGTAGAGACTTCAAACTGGCTTATTTCATTCATTCTCTCTGAATTATAAGATAAACCATTGAACTTCTTAACATTTGAGGTTTTGGTGTTATTTATTTCTAAAACTTAAAATATTTTTCAGGGTCAGTTAAATGAAAGCATGGACCATGGGGGAGTTGGACCATATGAACTGTAAGTGTATATGAAAAGACTTCCATTGTGCTGTTTCTTTCAAGTAGGTTGTACCTGTCCATAGCCTCAAGTGCTTTAATAATCTGTTTATAAAATCATTTATCGAGTTGCTGAGTAGAACATGAGAATTTTAATATTCTGTATATAGAAAAAGATGAAATATGAATATGAGTTTAAGTTATTAGGAAGTTTTATTCATTTAATATAGGAAACTGTGTAAACCTCTTCTTATTGAAAATTATTGCTAGTGTTCCCAAAATTCTTGAATACATCGTTCAGACAGAGAGATTAGTGCAATTTTAGTCATGTTGACTGAGTCTGTGAAGTGAGTTTGTGATTAATCTGCTCCTTACTCCACTCACCAGTAAAGAGCATGACAAGAGATGGAGAAGACCAGCTACTTACCTAAGGAGCATGTATATGACAGACACACTCCATTCCTTTTTTGGAATCTTTAAGCTAGTAACTTGGAAAAGTCAGACATGAGAAGAAATGCAGATATGTTTTATTATCAAGAGATTTTAAACAAAACAAACCTGGGTGTGGTGGTAAAGTGCCTGTAATCCTTACACTCAGGAGGCTGAGGCAGGAGGATGACTTTGAGACTAACCTGGGTTACCTAATCAGTTTGAGATAGGCCTGGGCTGTTTAACAACTAATTGAGTCATGTCTGAAGGATCCTAGATCTTCTGCTAACGTTGCCCAATGTTGGGTAATAACTAACCTTGTGGACATTTTGAATGAACGAAATTTGAGTAAGTTTACTTTGTTAGCTTAGTAAACATGTTCTAATTTTCTTAGTTTGGGGCTGCTTGGCTTTTTTTTTTAAAGGATCATTTATTTATTTATTTATTTATTTGATGTATATGAGGGCACTGTCACTGACTTGAGACACACCAGATGAGGACATCAGATTCCATTACCAATGGTTATGAGCCACCATGTGGTTGCTGGGAATTAAACTTAGGACCTCTGGAAGAGCACTCATTGCTCTTAACCGCTGAGCCATCTCTCTAGCCCTGGTGCTTGATATTTAAGAAAATAAGTAATAATGCAAGTTCCTTGAGCAGGCAGGTAAACTGTTCTCAGTCTGCCTTGATCTTGACCCAGTTGTGTCATTGTCTCAATCATCAGGTGACTTAGATCACAGATACCAAATTTACCGTTGCGTACTTTTTCTTCTTTTACCTACCTGTATCCATTTCTCTTTCTTTTCTAACAATGTGCTGCATATCATTAAACTTTTTGCAAATTCACTTTTGGTTTTGCTTTTCTTCCCAGTGGCATGGAACATTGTGAGAAATTTGAAATCTCAGAAACTAGTGTGAACAGAGGGCCAGAAAAAATCAGACCAGAGTGTTTTGAGCTACTTCGGGTACTTGGTAAAGGGGGCTATGGAAAGGTAGGACATGTTTTAAACGGTTATCTTTGACTGGGGTAACTGGTTTTTACACACTGGTTCCGTTGATCAATGTAGCATCTGACCATGATTCATGATTTAAGGGGTAGAAGTTCAGTTTCCCTTCCTTCTCTACCACTACACATAGGCATAATGGAAACCCTCAGTATTTATTGAATAAGTAAACAGGTAGTGTACCAGGTTACCTCTGCTATTAGAGGACTGTTTGTTTTCTTTGGCCAATAGAACCTTATACAGGATTCCCCTTTAATTATAGGTATGCCACACCTTACTGGTTGTCCTGGAACTCACTTTGTAGACCGGGCTGGCCTCGAACTCAGAAATCTGCCTGCCTCTGCCTCCCGAGAGGCTTGAATCTTAATGTGGTGTTTTTTTGTTTTTGTTTTTTTTTAACTTGCAGTATCTAAGAAATAGTTACGAATGAAGAAAGGGGTTTCATAGTTTTGCCCTGGGCTTTATAATTGAAGATCTTATTTTTATGAGTTTTGCCCAAGATAACTCATAACACAGACATATACTTCTAAGAGACAGTTAAACAACTTGAATAGATTAAGAACTGTCTATACTGTTCTCATGTCAGTACTTATTTATTTATTTATTTATTTATTTATTTAGTTTGAGACAGGGTTTCTCTGTGTAGCCCTGGCTGTCCTGGAACTTACTCTGTAGACCAGGCTGGCCTCAAACTCAGAAATTCGCCTGCCTCTGCCTCTCAAGTGCTGGAATTAAAGGCATGCACCACCACACCCAGCTTTCATGTCAGTATTTAGAAGTGTGACATTTGTAGTTTTTTTTAAAAAGATTTATTTATTTATTATATGTAAGTACACTGTAGCTGTTTTCAGACACCCAGAAAAGGACATCAGATTTCATTACAGATGGTTGTGAGCCACCGTGTGGTTGCTGGTACTTGAACTCAGGACCTTGGGAAAAGCAGTCAGTGCTCTTAAATGCTGAGCCATCTCTCCAGCCCTGTAGCTTATTCTTAAGGTTAAGGGAACATTGGAATATGTTTTAATCATCCTGAATATGTAACAGCTTGAATCTTACATATGTTAGTTGTTAATTATAAGTGTTGGATAAGAAGCTATCTCAATGGAGTAAAAATGTCTGTCAGTTATTGACACTGTTATGTGAAATAATAACAGTTTATCCCTGAAATCGATTTATATAGAAAACTAGAAATTTGCTTTTCAAAGTGGGGAGCATCGATAGTTTGTGCTAAGTGAACTAGGATTTTGAGTGCTATTTAGTTGGGTATTTCCATACACTGCCACAGAAAGGCCCACGGTTCACAGATTTCCCTAATCCTAAAATGTGGCCTCTACTAATAGACCTTTTTTATGCACAGTCCTTTGTGGTGCTCTTTTTAATAGTATAAACAACAGTATCACATCTTTCTTATAAATGGGAATTATGGAAGATGACCTACATGCTTTGGCTTTTGATAACATGCAAATGCTCATTTCTCTGTCTAGGTTTTTCAAGTACGAAAAGTAACAGGAGCAAATACTGGGAAGATATTTGCCATGAAGGTGCTTAAAAAGGTGACTCCTCCCCCCTTCATTCTCTATGTTATATCTTAATTGCTATAAAATATGTCTGTAGGTGCTGTGGTTTTAACCTAGAGGTAGAATGCATGTTTAGTATATATGGGATCCAGGGTTTAATCTCCCTAGAAAAGGAAAAGTATTTATAACAATTCTCCTTATAGAATGGGAACTATGTTGTGAGGTGTATATATTTTTTTTGTTTTTTGTTTTTTTGTTTTTTCGAGACAGGGTTTCTCTGTGTAGCCCTGGCTGTCCTGGAACTCATTCTGTAGACCAGGCTGGCCTCGAACTCAGAAATCTGCCTGCCTCTGCCTCCCGGTATTTTGTTGTATATGTGCTTTATTTCTGGTGAGGGTAGGAAGGAGAGCACTTTCTGTTGTGAGCACCCTGAACTCTCAGCTTCTGGTCTCCATATTCTAAATGTTAAGCATATTATTACTGCTTTTAATACAGCAGTTCTGGTAACTATAAAACTAGTTACAAATGTAATTGCTTTCACTCCTAACTCACCTTTTTTCTATCTTGTCCTTTTGGTTCATTTTTATTGACTCTACTATTGTGTTTTCTAGTGCTTTTTGTTTTATTTTTATTTATTTATTTATTTTTTTGAGTCAGTTTTTTTTTTTTTGACTCACACTCATATAATCAAGACTGGCCATCAACTGGCCCTCTTGTATCATCTCCTGAGATTACAGGTCTGCACTACTATGCCTGGCTTCCTTAGGAGCCTTTTATTCCTTGTTTCTCTAGACATGTCTGTCAGTAAGAGACCCCTTTGCCACAATCCTTGAATCTTGGCTCCTTCAATATCCCATCATGTTTTCTGCACATCATGACTTTGTATTTCTTTATTTATATTCTATTTTCTTATTATAGTGACCATCTGCTTTAAGAAAGAGTTCTTAAAGATGTTTATAATTGCTTTTTGTTGGTGGTGATAGTGAGACAGGGTCACTATGTAGTCCAGGCTGGCCTTGAACTCATGATTCTGTTGCTTCACCCTTCCAAATTCAGGCATAATTTACAAGTATGCACCAGCATTCAATATATGTTACTTTTGCAGCTGAGTTCATATAGGTGATAACCAAGCAAATATCAGCAGATTGTTGAATAGAAAGTATGGAACTTAGTCCAAGGGGTCGCCCACAGGAAAGGAGTGTTTGGGAGCTGATGATAGCACTGTGGCAGCAAACAGTCTGGAGCTCTGGGTCCTCACTGACTCTTCCTGTTTCCTAGAGCTGCACTAATGACATTAGAACAAATTTGATTAGTATTCACTCTCCATAAGTGTGTATGTGTTGGTTCATGTGCCATGATGTGCATACGGAGGTCAGAGGACGATGGGTGTGGGTCCTCACTTTTCACCTTGTTTGAAGTAAGGTCTTTTGTTGTTATCCATATTATATACCAGAATAACTGATCCACCAAGCTTCTGAGTGTCTCCTGTCTTCTGCCTCCAATTGTTGCTGCAGAAGTGCTGGGATTATAGACTAACATTACCATATCTGGCTTGTTTTGTTTTGTTTTGTTTTTTTCAAGACAGGGTTTCTCTGTGTAGCCCTGGCTGTCCTGGAACTCATCCTGTAGACCAGGCTGGCCTCGAACTCAGAAATCCGCCTGCCTCTGCCTCCCGAGTGCTGGGATTAAAGGCATGCGCCACCACACCCGGCACCATATCTGACTTTTTGTTGTTGTTGTTTGGTTTGGTTTTTCGAGACAGGGTTTCTCTGTGTAGCACTGGCTGTCCTGGAACTCACTCTGTAGACCAGGCTGGCCTCGAACTCAGAAATCCACCTGCCTCTGCCTCCAGAGTGCGCCACCACGCCCAGCCATATCTGACTTTTATGTGGGTCTGGGAATCAAACTCAAGTCGTCATAGTTGCAAGGCAAGGATTTTACCCAGTGTGACTGTTTTAGTGAGCACTACACCACTGAGACATACCCTGCCCTTTGACTCTGAGGGGAAGTGTGTGAGACAGGGACTCACTGGAGTCTGGAAATTCATTATGTATACCAGGCTGGCCTCAAACTCAAAAAGTTACCTGTTTCTGCTACCAGAGTATCAAAGGTGTATACCAGTGTAAACTAGCCTGGCCTCAAATTTCCAATTTTCTTTTCATCTCAGCATCTTTATTATGGGCATGTGTTGGCTCACCTGGTTAAGAATCTTTATTATACCTTTATCCTACTTTGATTATTTGGTTGTTTTGGTGTGTGTGTGTGTGTGTCTAGGATTTGAACCTAGGCCCTCATACAGGCTAACCAAGCCAACTGTTATTATGTAACACTCATCACCCAATATCTGGGAATATATTTGGTGTCAAAAATAATTTTTACTTAGAACTTTGCCTCATTCATGTATCTCTGAGTTTCTGTTGAGCCGTCTCTTGTTAGTCTGATTCTCAATCCTTTTATCCATTGATGATTTTTCTAAAAAATATTTGACATCTTCTTTCCTTCTTTCCCTCTCTCTCCTTTCTCCCTTCCTCACTTTCTCCCTGTCTCCTCTTCCTTCTTTCTTCTAAAATTGTATGTGATGAGTGTTTTCCTACAAGTATGTCTGTGCACATGAGCATGCTTGGTACCTACAGAGTCCAAAAGAGGGTATCAGATCCCTCGGAGTTAGAGTTAGGGTTTGTGAGCCACCGTGTGGCTGCTGGGAATCAAACCTAGGTCCTTCGTAGTATTTATTTATTATTTATTTATTATATGTCAGTACACTGTAGCTGTCTTCAGACACTCCAGAAGAGGGAGTCAGATCTTGTTACAGATAGTTGTGAGCCACCATGTGGCTGCTGGGATTTGAACTTAGGACCTTTGGAAGAGCAGTCAGGTGCTCTTACCCGCTGAGCCATCTCACCAGCCCGCAGCAAGTGCTCTTAACCCCCACATTTCCAGCTCTTTTCTAATGTTTTTGTATGAAGTTTATATAGTGTTAATGTCTTTTTGATGTTTACTACTAGTTTCAACTTTTTGTTTGTTAGTTTGAGAAAAGATCTACAGAGCCCTGCCGTGCCTAGAACAAAGATCCACTTACCTCTGCCTCCTGGGTAATGGAATTAAGGGCTTCCATTATAGTTTTAATTTTTGTTTTTAAAATCAATATTTTTAAAATCAGTTTTAAAGATGCACTTATTTTATATGTCTGAGTGTTTTGCTGCATGTATGCGCATGTACCATATGAATGCGTATTGATGATTGAGGTCAGAAGAATGCATTGGATCCCCTGTCACTGGAGTTGATGGTTGTGAACTCCTCTGTAAGAGCAACAAGTGCCACTAACCACCTCTGAGCCACTTCTCCAGCCCCAGTAGAAAACTTTTTTAAGTTTTGTTGTATTTTTTTCCCTTTTTAAAATGACCTATTTTTATTTTGTGTGCATTACTGTCTCACCTGCATGTATATCTGGGTGAGATTGTTGACTCCCCTGGAACTGGAGTCACAGACAGTTGTGAGCTATCATGTGGGTGCTAGGACTCAGACCTGGGTCCTCTGGAAGAGCAGCCAGTGCTGTTCACCACACAGCCTTCTCCCTACCCCCACCCCCAGTACGTTTTTATTTAAGGGATTTCATACTACACTTTCTCTATTCCTGTCAAGGTCCAAAGCTAGAGTTCAGTATTTCTTTCCAATATGGTCCTGCTCCCCTTTTTTTTCCTTTGAGTCAGGCTCTCCCTATGTAGCCCTAGTGGGCCTGGAATTTCTTAAGTTTTATCAAAGAATACTGTTACCCATTGTCTATAGATCCTTTTTAATGACTTGCTATTTCAGGGATGTTGATTTGTTGTTAAAATGTGAAGAGTAGAAATATGCACATGTAATCCTGCCGCTACACTGTATCGCCCATTCGTGCACTATTCTTTAAAGTGGAGAGATGGCTCAGCAATTGAGAGTACTGACTGCTATTTCAGAGGACCTGTATAGCCTCTACACACCCATCACAACCATCTGTAACTTCAAACTGAGGGGATCTGATGCATCCTTCTGGCCTCTCAGTACCAGGCATTCATGTGATACATACATTCAGATGAAGAAAGCATCCACATGTGTAAGATATATTTGGAAAAACATTTTTTTGTTTGTTTTTTTTGTGTGTGTGTGTTTTGAGACAAGAGTTTCTTTGTTTAGCCTTGTCTGTTCTGGAACTAGCTCTGTAGATCAGGCCTTTAATTCCAGCACTTAAGAAGCAGATTCAGGTGGATCTCTGTCAATTTTGAGGCTAAAGTAGTCTTTATAGTGAACTTCAGGACAGACAGGGCTACTACACAGGGAGACCTGTCTCAAAAAAACTCCAAAACCAACCAACCAACCAAAACCCCTAAAATTTATATATCTTAGTGAGTATCATGTTGTCTTTAAAATTTTTTTTATTATATTTAAAAACTTTTGTCTGTTTGTTTGTGTGGGCCACAGGACAACTTTTTGAAGTTAGTTTCCTCCTTCTAACATGTGGGTCCTGAGGCTTAGTGGCAGTCTCCTTTACCTGCTGAGCCATCTCACCCGCCCTCCTTGTCCTCATGTGCACCCATGTATTGAATGATAATTCAAGTCAGGTTAAACATACTTCTTCAGACAGCTAGGGTTTTAATTCTAACCCCTAAGTGAGATGACAGTAGGCTTCTTTAAGGTGTTTTTGTTTTGATTCTTCTTATATCATGGAGGCAGATGACCCATCTTCCAGACCTTTTTGTCAGATTTATCAGATTTTATTCCTATTGGTTATTTACTCAGAATACTGATGGAAAGACTCTTAGTAACCATCTTTGGAAGCAAGCTTCTTTAATCTTGCTCAAGGCATTCACTCAGCTACATCATAAATTCTAGAGACTTTGCCCAAAGTTTTGTGACTCACAAGGTTACCTGTGCCTGTGTTCCTCCTTGGGTTAAACAAGGTATTTACCTTGTACACAGTGTTTAATACATAGTGTGCAGATAACATGCTGGATGTGAACATTCTTCATTTAGGTGAAATATATTCTCTGTTTCTAATTTTCTTGCTCTGTCATTCAAGAGAACAATGAATAAGCTTATTTTTAAAATTACTTAGCCACCCTCTAGTCAAAACCCTTTTCCATTAAACTGGTAGGTAGATAGGTAGGTAGGTAGGTAGGTAGGTAGAGAGAGAGAAAGAGAGAGAGAGAGAGAGAGAGAGAGAGAGAGAGAGAGATATGGGTGTGCGCCCACCCACCCACACACACCCACACACACCTATAGTCTCTATGTTTTTTCTTCAAACTCACTAATATTTAAGTCTTCTTCCTCTTGTGTCCAGCCTTCATTACTCTGGGTCCTGTCGTTGCTTTTGTGTTAGCTAGCTAATCAAGTCTAGTCTTTATGGCTCCATCAGTTTCCATTTCCATTCTAAGTCAAGGTCTTAGTTTCCTTACTTTATTCTAATTAACATAGTCTGTAATTGATTCACTCCTTACCCCACTGAACTTATATTTAGTGACATGCTAATCTAAATCAGCTTGTTTATGTTCCTATCACCCACTGAGCATTTTTTTGGCAGAAATTGCACAAATCTATAGATTGCTTTTGGGAAAAATTGAGAAACTCCATTTTATTACTTGTTTAGACTCCAAGTATTCTAACAATGTTTTGGCATCAGCCTGTATAAATCCTTCTGTTCTCTTAGCTGCTCAGATCCGTTCCTTTCTGCCCTTTTTCTTGCTCAGCCCCTACCTTTCCCTCTGGTCCGCCTTGTGAGACACCTTGATTTCTTTCGGCTGCCCTTTCTAGTACCCTATTCCAGCACTGTCTTACCTGCATTTTTCACTTAGTGAACTGTGTGCTTTTCTGGAACTAACTGCTCTGTTTTAGATCCTGTTCCTTTCCACCTATTTGGGTACTTTACTCTGTTATTTAATCACTCTTGTTCTGTTCTCTCTCCTGGCTTCTTTTTTTTTTTTTTTCCCCTTGTTCCGGTCAACCCCGCTCGCTCAGCTCGACCCCGCTCGCTCCGGCCAGCCCCACTTGCTCCTGGCCGCCCCCGTACGGCCCCCGCTTGTTCCAGCCAGCCCCACTCGCTCCGATCAGCTCGGCTTGCTCCGGTTTGGCCCCGCTTGTTCCGGCCGTCCCCGTTCGGCTCCGCTCGCTCCGGACAGCCTGGCTTGCTCTGGTTGGTCTCTCCGGTCCAAGGATTCATTTCTTATTATTCTTCATAAGTACGCTGTAGCTGACTTCAGACGCACCAGAGGAGGGCGTCAGATCTTGTTACGGGTGGTTGTAATCCACCATGTGGTTGCTGGGATTTGAACTCATCACCTTCGGAAGAGCAGTCAGGTGCTCTAACCTGCTGAGCCATCTCACCAGCCCCTCTCCTGGCTTCTTTTTTTTTTCCTTCCCGTAAACAATTTTATTATTTGTGTTTGTCTGGGCACGTGTCCATGCATCGCACCTCAATGTGAGTGAATGTCAGAGGATAATATTTAGGAATCGGTTCTCTTCTTTCATCTTCTTTCTTCCACGGTGTGTAATCTAGGCTGCCTGCCTGCAAGCTTCCTGATAGCTCTCCTATTGAAGACCTCCCTTCTTATAGTAGGAGTGCTGGAATTGCAAATGTATACTGCCACAGCTGGCTTTAACCATGGCAGATGTAAAGAGTTTGTTAAGTTGCTCTGGCTGGCATCAAACCTATTACCATCCTGCTTTAGGCTCCTCAGTGCTGGGATTGCAGGTCTATGTCAACATGGGCAGCTTCCCATCACTTCTTTCTTTAAAGAAATTCAAGTCTGTTACCTGTTTAAGGAAAACTTTACTTAACTCAAGATCTCCTTTTGCATATTCAGAACTTGACTTGAGAAGTAACGCCCATATTACTTACCACTTCTGCTCTTTTTTCTTCTTTTTCTCATTTATTTGAGGTGTGTATACATTCCATGGTATGTGTGTGTAGTTCAGAAGAAAAATTGCAGGAACTAATTCTCTCTCTCTCTCTCTCTTTTTTTTTTTTTTCCGAGACAGGGTTTCTCTGTATAGCCCTGGCTGTCTCACTTTGTAGAACTCACTTTGTAGACCAGGCTGGCCTTGAACTCAGAAATCCGCCTGCCTCTGCCTCTGCTGGGATTAAAGGCGCGTGCCACCACGCCCGGCTTGTTTCTCTCTTTCTACAATTTTAGGTCGAAGGCTGGAGCTGCTGAGCCTTCCCACTAGCTCTGCCTGTGCTTTTCAAGTTGTGTTTTTGCTTTCATTGATGTTTTGCCTTGACTCTGTTTCAGTGATACTCTTGTTTCTGGGTCATTACTCATTTTTCAGATGCCAAAGCCAATCGTCTTTACTTACTCAGAGACTTAATTTATCACAGATGTATGAATGTTTGCCTATATATAGTATGTTTGTGCATAACATGCATGCCTGGTGTGTGTCTGTGAGCTGCAGTGGGAGTGCTGGGAGCCAAACCTGGGTCCTCTGCAACAGTAGCAAGCGGGTGCTCTTAGGCACTCAGGCATCTTTCCAGCCACCTGACCACAGCATTTTGTTTCTCTTTTTTTCTTTTAAAGATTTATTTATTTTATGTATATGAGTACACTATAGCTGTCTTTAGACACACCAGAAGAGGACATTGGATCCCTTTATGGATACTGTGAGCCACCATGTGGTTGCTGGGAATTGAACTCAGGACTTTCAAAAGAGCAGTCAGTGCTCTTAACCGCTAAGCCATCTCTCCAGCCATTTTTTGTTGTTGTTGTTGTTGGATTGTTTATTTAAACTAAAAGAAAAAAAAAGACAGTGTCTCACTATGCAGCTCTGGCTGTCCTGGAACTCTCTATATAGATCAGGCTGACCTCACACTGGAAGATATCCACCTGCCTTTACCTCCTGAGTGCTAGGATTTAAGGTATATACTACCAGGCCCAGGGATGTGGTATCTTCTCTTATCCTCTGCTTTACTGCCCTAAGATACAGTATAGTGTTTTACTTAACTGGGAATTGAGATCTACCTGCCTACTTCTCAGTTCTGGAGTTAAAGACACAGCCATGTGCAGCTCTTTATGTGGGTGTGGAGAATTTGAACTCATTTCCTCGGGTTCTCATGTTTGCAGAGCTGTTGCTGTGACAGTCATCTCCTCAGGGCCACACTGTGACGTTTTGCTGTAGTTTGTCTATCCACCATCTATTCTTCTCTGCTGCTACATATGTGTCATTCCCCCTAAATTCTGATGTCTATTCAGGTTTGTTTTTGTTTTTGTTTTTGTTTTTGTTTGTTTTTTTTGAGACAGGGTTTCTCTGTGTAGCTGTGGCTGTCCTAGAACTCACTCTGTAGACCAGGCTGGCCTTGAACTCAGAAATCCACCTGCCTCTGCCTCCCAAGTGCTGGGATTAAAGGCGTGCACCTAGAAATAGCATCTCCTACTTGTTGCCTAGAACTTACTGTATGTAGTTCAGACTTAGCTCAAACTTCTGGAAGTTCTGCCTTAGCCTCTCGCATGCTGGGATTCTAGGCTTATACCACGACTGTAGTGCAGGGAATTAACCCCAAGGCTTCCTGTATGTTAAACAAGAACTGCATCTGTTGAGCCCCACCCCCATCCCAAGAGTGTACAGTTTAAAGTTACTTAGTGTCTTTCCTTCTGCTTCTCTGACAAATTATCAACAGAGCATTGTCATTTGTAGGTTTGTTTTGTTTGTCTTTATGTAGTCCTGCCCATTCTGGAGCTTACTGTGAAGACCAGGCTGGCCTTAAACTCTTAGAAATCCCCCTGCTTCTGCTGGGACTAAAGGTGTACTCACCAGGCTGGTCAGTTTGTGTATTTCTGTAGTGCTTACTTTTATTTTACATTTCTGTCCTTGATTATATTTTATTCTTAGAGTATGTAAAGTTATTAACAGTCAGAAATTAAAATTACTATAATTGTAATAACTAATTTAAACAAGATGATAGATGGCAAATCATTGAGATTTAACTCATCAAATATACTTAAAAGTTGAATTCTCTTATTTTTTTTATTCTTTTTTTCTAACCGTCAGCTTTGAGGCTTTCTTAGTTGTGTTTAATCTTGTAGATATATGTGTGCTTGGATTGATTTTCTCCATCAGGGTCTTATGGTGGTGTTCTGGTTGGCTTGGCATAAGCTGACCTCAAACTTTCAAGTACTGGAATCGTAGGCCTTTGTCATCATGCCCAGCTTAGGTTTGTACTCTTTCCTCATTCTTTGACGAAATGGAGCATATCTTATATGGACTGTAAGTGGTACAGTGCTTTATGTGTTCTTTTCACCTCACCTTCTTAGAAATGTTGCTTATTCTTTTTATGGCTGTATGTATGTAGATTCTGTAGACTTTCAACCAATATACTACCTTCAGTTTGTTTCTAGTCTTTTAACCTTTGTAGCTATTGTTACAGCTGATAATGTATGTAAGTGTCCCGTAATACGGGGGCTTAACTACTGGAATAATTTCCTGGAACTTATGCTTAATGTGTCCAAACATACATAATTTTCTAAAAATGCTTTTATTATTGTTGTTATTGTTATCATCATCATCATCACCACCATCATCATCATCACCATCATCATCATCACCATCATCAAGATCTTACCTCAAACTTATTAATTACCATTACTGGCCCTGAACTCGTGATCCTCCTGCCTCCAACTCTTTCAAGTGCTGACATTACAGGAATGTGCCTTCACACTGGTCAGGTTACAAGCACAAATGACAAACCTTGGCCTAATGTTTATTTATCTTCAGCACTTTCCCTAGGTTCTTGTACTGGGCACCTGCTTTTTCTTACTTCTTCCCTAAACATCACAGTTCCACTCAAAGCTGAGGGTTTTTCAGTACACTCGTCTCAGTAGGTCTGTCTTGTCACTAGGCTTTCAGCACCTCTCCCTGGATGCACAGCTTCCCATTTCTTAGCTTCTATCTCCTCCTCCAGCTGAATCTAACCACTCATTGCATGGTGACCTTGTGGATGCCCTGGACACACCCCATCTTGTTGGATCCCTTTTCCATGGAGTGCTTTTTTTTTTTTTTTTTTTTTTTTTTTTTTTTTTTTTTTTTTTTTTTTTTTTTTTTTTTTTTTTTTGGTTTTTCGAGACAGTGTTTCTCTGTGTAGCCCTGGCTGTCCTGAAACTAACTTTGTAGACCAGGCTGGCCTCGAACTCAGAAATCCACCTGCCTCTGCCTCCCGAGTGCTGGGATTAAAGGCGTGCGCCACCATGCCCGGCCCATGGAGTGCTTTTTAAACGTCCACATTTCACTTTAACTTGACAGTTTTGTTGTCGGGTTGCTCATGAAAGCCTCTTGCCAGGTTGAGTGCACTTACTTGCTCTGCTTACCCACAGCATTCATTCTGTTCTTGCTTTCATTGACATCTTTTCTCATGATACTCTGGGCTACAAGGACAGGATTCCTTATTTTATTTCTGCTCTCTTGGCCTAAAGTTGGGGGCACACTAAGGCCTCACCTGTTAGTGAATATATGCATAAACTTGATCTGTTTACAGATGCCTAGAAAAACCTGTCTTGGTTTTCATTTACATATTTACTACAAAACCCCAGCAAATTTCGATATTTATAAACAGAGAGTAGCCTCCATTACCCTTACCCACCTTCGTTTCTGGTAGAAACTATTCTGTATTAGCCAGAAAAGCATAAAGTAAAATTTTCCAGTTACCATAGGATAAAAATGTTCACTATTTTGTTCTTATAGATCATCTCTTTTCCTTTAGGCAATGATAGTAAGAAATGCTAAGGACACAGCCCATACAAAAGCAGAGCGGAATATTCTGGAGGAAGTAAAGCACCCTTTCATTGTGGACTTAATTTATGCCTTTCAGACCGGTGGGAAACTCTACCTCATCCTTGAGTATCTCAGTGGTTAGTACATACTGGCTTCAAACATTTCTTTCCAGTGACAAATGCTTTTTTCTCATTGTGAACAAGGCTAAAAATTGATGAATACATCGAAGAAATTCACATGTGAACAAATGGTTCTATTTACAGACAAATATGAAAGAAACTTGGAAGGTTTTCCTATCTATAAAATTTTATTTAAAATCTTCTTGTAATTAAATATTAACACAGTAATAAGCTGGGTTGTCTACTGTAATCCACATACCCCATTAAGTATTCTAAATCAAAATGTGGAAGCTTACTGAGAGTATTACAAGATACTGAATGTTTTTGAATTACATCTTTCAATCACATTTTCCAGGACCTCCTCCCTGCTGGGAATTTATGACTTCCTTTTATTTTTAATTTGGTTTGTTTGCTTGTTTGTTTGTTTGTTTGTTTGTTTGTTTGAGACAAGGTCTCATTCTGCAAACCAGGCTGGCCTGGAGCTCACTGTGTAGTGATGCCGCCCGCCTTTGAGTTCTAGCAGTCCTGTGAAGCCTCCTGAGTATGCACGTATGAACTACCACATGTGGTTCCTGAATCATCTGCGTTCAGATGTGCATACACACCTGGTGTTTTCTGTCTGTCTTTTCCTTTTTTTCTTAGACAAGATCTCTTTATATAGTCCTGGAACTCACTATGTAGACCAGGCTGGCTTCAAACTCAGAGATTGGCCTGAGTGCTAACATTAAAGGCATGCGCCACCAGGCCTGGCACCTGCACCAAGTTTCATAATGCCTCTTATCATGGACCTGAAAGCTTCACAATTTCACTCCTTTTATGTTAATGCTATTTATCTTGTGATTTTATTTTATAACTTCAGATTTATATAGATGTTATGAGTAGTACAGGGCTCCTGCCTCACCTAGGTCCTCCAGTGTGAAATTCCTGCCCCCTCACTTAGAGCCTCCACATTCCATTCTCTCATTGCATTTGCCAATCTTCCCTTCATGCATATGCATGTGTGTACATATACACACATACATAGTCAACATTTTTTGTACTATTCAAAGATTTATATAACTAAAACTCTAACATTTACTTTCTAAGTTCAAGGACATTTTCTTATGTAACTAGTTATAATTAGGACATTAATATTAATATTAATATAATAATAACTTTTAGTTTTCTTTAATATGGAACAGTTCCATAGTCTGTCTTTGTCACATTGACATGTTTTAAAATGTATATAGCACAGTTTCTGTAGATTGTCATCAATTTGAGTTTCTCTGATGTTTCTTTAGGATTGAGGTTATGCATTTTGACAGAACTGTCCAAGTGACACTGTGTTCCTTCTCAGCGATCAGAACAGGGGGTGCATAGTACTTAGATCTTTGCCCCACTGCTCTTGATATTCATTGTGGTCACACGATGGCTGAGGGTTTTTAGTAAGTGTCTCTTGAGATACTTTTGGATTACTTCAGAATCTCAGCTCATCAGGCTTTCAGGTCCAGTGTTGGCATCCATTACTGCCTAACTGTAACAGTTACCAGCGTTGGCCAAGTGGCTTTCTTCCTCAGTCCTGCCACTGTCATTTATTACTGTATGTACTTGGCACTCACTCTACTGCAATGGAGAGCTTTCCGTTTTCCATTGAAAACCGTATCTGTTTGTTTATTTACATCATTATGGGGCCCTGGATTTTACAGTATAATCCTTTATTACTATTTACTTTGATATTCAAATTATGTCAATGTCAATTTCATTCAGTTTATATAAGGGTTCTGAAAAAAAGAAATGTCATATTCAATAAAATTTAGGTGACTTAATTGTGTACTAACTTTTTTACACATGAGAAAAGTACTAGAGACGCTTTAATCAAGACTTTTTAAACTTCAGGCCTAAAATCTATATATTTTGAAATTTGCAGATGTAAAAGTTGTAATTTCAAGCCAATTTTAGTTCTTAAACTTAGATGTTTAATAGAATAACAATGCCACTAAAAATAGCTTCCTGGAGACTTTAAAACCCCAGTTTTTAGCAGCTTTTTGTTTTTGTTTTTTTAATTTTTAAGAAGTCAATCTTACAAATAGAAGAAAGTACAAACTCATTAGAAGAGGACTGGAAGTAAAGATATTTATTCCTAATATGTTTCCTTTGTAGGAGGAGAACTATTTATGCAGTTAGAAAGAGAGGGAATATTCATGGAAGACACAGCGTGGTAAGTAAAGTTTTTGTGGTTGTGGATTCAGGTCATGATTCATGTAATTAAAAGCAAAACTACCTTCCCACTGTGGGCAGCCACATGATTCAGTAAGTTGATCTGGAGGCAGTCAGTTCACTCAGAACATCAAGGGGGACCTTTGGGACTGGGCAGCTATTGGAGATCACGTGATTCCTTTGCCCCCAGGCCTTGGGTGGACCGCTCTTCACTGCAGAATTTCCTTGAATTGGTAAGCTGCCTGCCTTGGTTGTGGGTGAGTGTGGTTTTCCAGTGAAATTTTGTATGTGGAGCAATGGAAAGTATCAGAAATCATCTCCTCTTTTTTTTAGACTTTCCAGTTCCCAAGGTGCAGTCTTAGGGAGGTGATAACCCTGAACATACATCTGTGGATTGATTTTATAGCCAGGATGGGATCTGCCCTCCTATTCGTAAGATGGCATCTGCTTCAAATTAAAAATATACACATCCTTTTGTGAAGTGACTGTATTGGGTAACAATAAATCAGTTTGACCTACACATTAATTGATTAGAAAACACTTAAATGTTTTTTCTATCTTAATTACCGAACTGCATTCCATTGTTTAATTTCAGGCCTTTTCTAACACAGAAGCTGCATTTAAGAGCCTTAGGGATGAAGTGCCCCTTTTTGGAGGAGGCTCTCTGAGCCCTGTGGAGGCTATGGTCCTGCTAGCTGTGAAACTGCCTCAGTCCTCTAGGACACACCCTCCATCCTGGAGTAATCTGCAGGATTGCAACATTGTTACACAGCCAGTCTTGCAGTGCCTTGTGCTTTTCGAATCCAGACAGGGTTGATTCAGCCCTTTATTCTTTTGAGGTAGATAAATTTGAGTGTCACACAGTTTATAGTTGTGGGCTGGCTGGCAAGAGGGTGGGCAGAGACTCTGGGCATTGCTGTCTATTAATACACAGTCGTATTATCTAAGGGATGAGTGGGCTTCTACAGGTCAAGCCATTAGGACCAAGACTGGATCTCTCAGAATAATAAGGTCCCTATTTCCTGTGGAATCTTAAAAATTGGGGGAGGGTGGGAAGAATTTGTTTGATCTGTATGACTGTTGGCCTAATTCCTACACAGAGAGATTAGAACCTAATCAATAGTAGTAAGAATAGACTGGACATCTTTGCGCTTTTAGCACTATGTTCTAATGGAAAAATTAAAACATGGTATAGCTTGACTAAAATGAGTGACAAATGCCCCCTCATTGTGGCAACAACCTGTGCCATCTCTTTTCCCAGTATATTCTTTTGCCCCCACTAATTTGGTCTTTTGTGCATGTCTGTTTCTTTCAAGGAATTTTGTTCCATACATAAACTGCTTTGGATAGATTACTTTTTAAATTTTTATTAAATCACTTTTGTTTCCAGCTTTTACTTGGCTGAAATCTCCATGGCTTTGGGGCATTTACATCAAAAAGGGATCATCTACAGAGACCTGAAGCCGGAGAACATCATGCTTAATCACCAAGGTGGAGATTTATCATGAACAATTCTGTAGTAAATAGTCAGCTTACCATCTTTCCACATGATGATGGCCATTTTCAAAGCTCCCTTGTTTATCTCTGTCTTGTTACATATATTTTCCCCTCAGAATATATAGTATCACAGTACTTTAAAGTACTTTATGTAGTATTTTATGATTGAGCTTAAGTAGAGTTAAACATATTAGCCATTCTTTACAACTTAAAAAAAAAAGTTATATAAAATGTTTTGACTCCAAAGCCAATTCAGATGTTGATACTGATTTATGCCAGTGTGTTTTAATGACAAAAGTGCAGACGCAAAGCCTGTTTGTTTTCTTAGATGTGGTCTTTTTGTACAGCCAGCTGGCATTGAACTTAGGGTCTTCCTGCCTCAATCTCCCAAGTGTATAGCTTACATATGTGTACCACAATCATGTAGCTAAAAGCAAAACTTTTTTAAAATAAATTTTAACTAATGTTTGAAGAAGAAAAAGACTGAAATTGAACTACATTATTTGATATTGCCCCCATAATAAAATATTCCCTAGGCATAGATTAATCAGAGAAACAAACATTCTGTATAGCTATCAATATAACAAAGCAAGCATTGGTTATAGCTCCATGCTCCTACAGCTCAATTTCTGCTGCTGTAGTGTGAGCTGGGAAGACTTTGCAGTTTACTCAAGGAACAAACTAGCAAACCAAGGTATCTACAAGGTTGTGAGCATTTGCTGATCCTTAGGTCTCCATAGGATGATTTATGAGGTAGTTAATCAATGTAAACTCTTATACAGAAAATGGTGAGGCCTATATAAATGTTACAAATGGTACTTTTTAAAAATTTGTTTGTGAGGGACTGGAGAGATGTCTCAGGGTTAAGAACATCTTCTGCTCATGCAGAGGACCTGGGTTTAATTCCAGGTGTCTTACAACATCTGAAACTTTACTTCCTGGGAACCTGAAACTAGGGTTTGCTGGCACCAGGCACACATATAGTGTACATTATACACATAGGCAAAACCCTCATACATCTGAAATAAAAGGAAAAAACAAAACTTTTTTTAATGGAAAAAAAAATGATAGATTGACAAACTGCACTGTTAGAACCATGTCTGTATTCCTCCTTTCCTATCTCAGACCTGCATTCTGATTCTGAATTCTTTGTTGTTGATTTTAAGGTATTTAAATTATTTTTCCTGTTATGAGAACTGATCCCTGTTCTTTGTGCATGCTGCCACCAAGCAATGGCCCCCAACCCTTCTGATTCTCAGTTCTAAGACAAAGGATAGAACAAGAGAATGGTGGAATAGCAAAATTACTTTTTAAATCCATAACTTTGGATATATCATTTGGTTCTATGAGAATAAAAGCTATGGCCAGGTATAGAGGCACACAGCCTATAATTCTAGCACTGTAGATTGTAAATAAAGAGAATCACATTCAAGGGTAGTCGGAGTAGGTAATTGAGTTCCAGGCCAGGTTCTACCTCCTGCCCAGATCCAGTCTCCAGAAGGGTTCTGAGGGGCTGGAGAGATGATGGCTCCGTGGCTAAGACCATGTTCTGCGTAGCTATAGACCTGGGAGCCCAGCACTGCATATTGGTTCACAGCCATTATAACTCCAGGTTCAGAGTTTCTGAGCCCTCTTACGGCTTAGGCATCAGTACATATGTTGCACTTACATTCATGCAGGCAGAATTACTCATACACATAAAATAAATCTCTTAAAAATGAGAAAATAAAAAATAAATATAGCCCAGTTTCTTCTTTTGTATCAGAATGTAGTAGCTATTCACAGCTGAATAAATGTGTGTAAGTGAGCCATTTTGCCTGAAAGGAGCCTTCAGTAATAGGGCCCTTGCTGTTGGTGAGCCACTGATTAATTAAATGACAGCTGAGAGAAACTTACCTGAAACAATCTTTGTATAAGGTAGAATTCCACCTTCTGGAACAGAAATGGTTATCCTATGCAAATTTTAGTTCTTCTCCTTCACTGGCAGCTTTTGGCAGTAAATAATTGAATTTGTTTCTGCTAACTGATAGCATTTGGTATAGTAAGCCGTATGGTAGCTTTCTGAGACTGTTATCAGAACTCTTAAGTACACTGTGAAGAAACAATACAGTTGAAGTATGCTATAAGTTTTGTTTGAATACAGAATGTTTACTAAGGATATAGTATATTACTTAAGCCAGATTTTGAAAGGTGCTTTTTCAGGACAGAACAGAATTCTGCATATAGGTAAAGCCAGAGCTTTAGACAGTTGCATTAGTTTCTGCATTTTCTCTTACAGCACTCATTATATCATTGACAGTACCCTGTCTTT
The DNA here is from genome assembly GCA_902729485.2 of Mus minutoides. Lineage (NCBI taxonomy): Eukaryota > Metazoa > Chordata > Mammalia > Rodentia > Muridae > Mus > Mus minutoides. The sequence continues at coordinate 479,089 of LR750145.1, read as the reverse complement.
AAGTAATTTTTAACTCATAGTAGATATGGCATCTAGTTCTCAGCATCTTCAAGAAAAGTTTTAGAAAGGAAAAGCTAAATGGAAAGAATTGTCTGTTTGCTCAAATACTGCATATACTTGAAAATTTCAAAATAATCATGCTTTAATCTTTCATTGTAGGTCACGTGAAACTAACAGACTTTGGACTATGCAAAGAATCTATTCATGATGGAACAGTCACACATACATTTTGTGGAACAATAGAATACATGTGAGAGCTGCATGTTAAAAGAAATATAACTGGTTTGGGGGTAATATCTAACTTTTACCTGGTTTAAATTACCCTTAGTTTTCTTAGTTTAGTAATTTTATTCAGATGATATGAATGTGGTTAAATTGTAAGGAATGTTATTTTTCTCATTGTAGGGCCCCTGAAATCTTAATGCGAAGCGGCCACAACCGTGCTGTGGATTGGTGGAGTTTGGGAGCATTAATGTATGACATGCTGACTGGAGCAGTAGGTGCACGTTAAACCTGCATGTGTTACTCTCTGTGCTGTACACTTACTAAGCCATTAGTGAGAGCACTTTGCTGTGGTTTTAGAACACGTTCCTGTGGAATTATTTTCAAAGCAGAAACATTTGGTGTTATTAGTAGTTTAACATTAATGGTAGCTTATGATTTTTGAGGCATTCCATATTTTTATTAAAGTGACATTTGTAGGAGTTAAATTGTTTAGTGGTTGAAGAGTGAAGTCTGCTTAAAGCCAGAGGTCTCTGAGTTAACTATTTCTAAACATGCTTTCTTATCTCAATGTATAACCATCCAATTCAGAAACTAGATAATATTCTTAATTAAAACTTGGTTTTATATACTAATTTTTTTTTTTTTTTTTTTACTCCTAGCCTCCATTCACTGGGGAGAATAGAAAGAAAACAATTGACAAAATCCTCAAATGTAAACTTAATTTGCCTCCCTACCTCACACAAGAAGCTCGAGATCTGCTTAAAAAGGTAGGGCACTTAAATGACAACCTCATCAGCAAGGCTTAATGAGATAGAATTTGGTACACACACATATGCTCTTTCCCTCCTTCCCTCCCTCATACACACATATACACACACATATATTCTCTTTATCTCATACACACACACACACACACACACACACACACACATTCACACTTTGTCACACACACACCTATTCTCTCTCACATACACATACACCTATTCTCTCTCTCTCTCTCTCTCTCTCTCTCTCACACACACACACACTGGTCGTTTGTTTGCTCTGTTTAGAACAGGCTGTACTCAAACTCAGAGATCTGCGTGTTTCTGAGTCCTGGGGTTAAAGGTGTGCCCCACTGCGCCTGGCCCACGTACTTTTATATCAGTCTTTGAGAACTTCATGTGTGTGCAGAGTTTCATCTTCACCTTTGCTTCAACCCTTCTAATGTCTCCAATGCCTCCCCCTCCCAACTTCCTGCTTTCCTTTTTTTTTTTTTTTTTAAATAACCTACACAGTCCAGTTAGTTCTGCCTGCAAAACTTTGGATGTGGAGTTAACTACTTGACATGGGCAATATACTAGTGGCTATACCCCAAAGAAAAATTACTGTCCTTCCCCAATAGCCAGTAGCTCCTTTAGTAAAGATGGGGCCTCCTAAGCCCTGCCCCATCTAAGAATTTAACTCCTATTTGTTTAGAGTCATAGATACAAAACAGAAACGACTTGCAATTTTTTTAAAGCAAAGTACATATTTAAAAGATTTTCTTTTGTTCTCAAACATTGTCTGGTATTAATAAATCTTATCCCTTGAGCTTTAATAGGGACAACATTCTATAAAGGAGAAAGTCAGTTCAATTAGTTATAAATTTTCATCGGTGCTTCTTTTCCTCCCTAAAGCTGCTGAAAAGAAACGCTGCTTCTCGTCTTGGAGCTGCCCCTGGGGATGCTGGAGAAGTCCAAGTAGGAACTGAGATGTTTGGTGTTTGGGGATATAATGCTAATTTTGCTTATTTGTGATGGTTATATTGAGTACTCATATGCATTTAATTTATTTTGTGATTTATGTCTTTAGAAAGGTAGTTTATTACTTCAATCATTCCCCTTGACTTTTTCTAGGCTCATCCATTTTTCAGACACATTAACTGGGAAGAACTTCTGGCTCGGAAGGTGGAACCTCCCTTTAAGCCTCTGTTGGTATGTATATATAAGGAAGCATGTAATATGGGAAGATCCATGACTGTGGGCTAAAATGGGGTCTTGTGTCTGGCCCAGGCCTTGGGAGGTGGGATGCATAAAGTGGAAAGTTTGCGTCCAGCTGTGAGAAGCCACAGGACCCCTCTCTGGAGTGGAGAAGCACAGTCTGGGGTCTCTGCAGACCTCCAGAGATGGCTCCAGAGTCCTGGCCTCTATGCAGGCTGGCACCAACAGGCTCTCAGGAGACTTCAGACACCACTAGATGCCATGGAGCTGAGAATTGAGTGGGGGCCTGTGGGCTGGCTCTAGCCTGGGACTGAGGGGAAAAGGGCAGGGGGAGAGTGCTCTGGCTGTTAACTGCAGTGGAGAGAGCCCTTGGCTTGGGTTGGTGGAGATCATAACTGAGAACACAGAGAGTCCTGGGTGGAAGGTTAGGCATGGCTTTTTAGAGGAAGACCTTCATGGTTTTAAAGGGCGCTTATTGTAGAAAGGTGGAAGGAGAGTAGAGAAGTAGAGGCCGGCCATGGCCACGTGGAGAGAGGGGAGAAGGGAAAGCAGAGAGAGGGGGAGCAAGAGGGCAAGAGAAAAACAAGTGGGAGGCAGGAGTAAGAGAGGGAGGAGGGGCAAGCGGCCACTTTTACAGTGGGCAGGCCTACTTGTCGGGTAACTGTGGAGTCCAGACATCCTGTGGAACTGATGACCATAGAATTATGAAGCTGGGGCCTAGTGTCAGGAGCCTAGTGTCTGGCAAACAGGCCTTCCATCCCTTGTGGAGTAATTGTCTGCTGGGTCTCTGGGGTTTAAATCTAGCTCAACCAGAAAACAGGCTGCCTTTTACTGTCCCACACATAACTATCATTTCCAGTATTAGGGAATGAACCTGGGACCTCATACATGCCAGCCAGGTGCTCTGTCTACACTGACACCTCAGTCCTGGTGGTTGGTTTGTTTGTTTGTTTTTTGAGACAGGATTTCTCTGTGTAGCCCTGGCTGTCCTGGAACTCACTCTGTAGACCAGGCTGGCCTCGAACTTAGAAATTTGCCTGCCTCTGCCTCCCAAGTGCTCGGATTAAAGGTGTGTGCCTTTCTGAGTTCGAGGCCAGCCTGGTCTACAAAGTGAGTTCCAGGACAGCCAGGGCTATACAGAGAAACCCTGTCTCGAAAAACCAAAAAAAAAAAAAAAGGTGTGTGCCACCACGCCTGGCGATAATTCTTTGAAATATGAAAAATAAAGAAAGCAGGTGTAATGGTGTTCTCCTGTATGATAGTATATGTTAATGACACCTGCAGTGACTCTTTTCAAATAAGATCACTTTCTGGGGAAGCAGGAGTGTGGATGTCAACACATGAATGTGAGGTCAAGGGAACATAGGGTAGTCTATAAAAATGCTTATGGTTAGCCGGGATGTAGGTGAAGGAAGAGGAGAATGGGGCTAAAACCTTAGTTAGGGTTTCCACTGCTTTGAAGAGACACCATAACCAAGGCAGCACTTATTAAAAAAAAGAAAAATTTAATTGAGGCTGACTTAGAGTTTCAGAGGGTTAGGTCATTGTCATCATGGTGGAAAGCATGGCAGCCTACAGGCAGCTGTGGTGCTGTAGGAGCTGAGAGTTCTACATTTCCAATCAAAGGAAGCCAAAAGAAGACTGTCTTTCAGGCAGCTAGGAGGGGGATCTCATTGCCCACCCCCTCAGTGACACATTTCCTAATAGTGGCACTCCCTGGACCAAGTACATTCCAACCAACACAGACTGGTTATTATTTTATCACAGAGCATAAGATGAACATAGACGGGGCTGGAGAGATGGCTCAGTGCTTAAGAGCACTTGTTTTTGCAGAGGAACCAAGTTATATCCACTGTACCCACGTGGTAGCTCACGGTGATCCATAACTACACTCCCAGGGGATCTCACACCTTCTGACGTCCAAGGGCACTAGGACATGCACAGAGTCCACAGAAAGTACTCAGGAAATTTATGTAGACCTTAAGACGTCGGAATACAGGTATAGGGAGGATAATCAGCTCAGATGCCTACTTCCTAACTTCAGAAATAATCAGGTCATTTTTGTCTTGTTTTGTTTAAAGATTTATTTACTTCATGTATGTGGGTACACTGTAGCTGTCTTCAGACATACCAGAAGAGGTCATCAGATCCCATTACAGATGGTTGTGAGCCACCATGTGGTTGCTGGGAATTGAACTCAGGACCTCTGGAAAAGCAATCAGTGCTCTTCACTGCTGAGCCGTCTCTCCAGCCCTCAGGTTATCTTTTTTAAACATAAGCTTAACACATCACAGTTATATGGTTGACCAGTTTATTTTGATAAACTGGACAACCTTTTTACTCATTTTCAATAAGGAGTCATAGTCTATACATAGTTTAGGTACTTTCTTTCTTACTATACACAGATTTCCCCTCATATCTTCTGGTCCTTTTGTTCTATAGAATTCCTCAGATTAGAATAAGCGTTTTTAATTTCTTGGATTTTATTTTATGTGTATGGAGTATTTTGCTGCATATATATGCTATGCAGTAGAGTGTGTGTGTGTGTGTGTGTGTGTGTGTGTGTGTGTGTTTGCACACACACACACTTGCCCGCCTCGTACTTGTGAGATGAAGGTCAGAAGAGGGCATCAGATCCCCTGGAATTGGAGTTATGAGCCACTACATGGATGCTGGGAACTTAACCCAAGTCTTTTGGAAGAGCAGCAAGTGCTCTTAATGGCTAATCCATTTTTCCATCCCTGCATTCCATACATTTTGATTTTTGCTCATTTTATCCCCACTGCATCATTTATTATGTTATCTCTTTCCAAAATAAGGAACTTGGGATACAGATGGAATTCTTGATGCTATATGCTTTGACAAGGAAGCTTATCTTACAGTGTAGTTTTATTTCTTTTAGAGCTGTTAGTAGTCACCAATGAATCCCTGTATGTCAATGGTTCTTAACCAGGGACCAAAATCTAGAAGCATTTTGGTTATGTTGCAGGAGGGCTCTGCTCCTAGTACTTACAGCATAAGTACCAGCACATGGCAGGCAGCTCTCTACTTTGAAGAATTATCAAGCCCAGGGGCTAGAGAGATGGTTCTGCAGTAAAAACTATCACACTTGAGCTTTCAGAGAATCTAAGTTCAATTCCCAGCACTAACATGGTGTCTTACAGCTGTCCGTAGCTCCAGGTCCAGTGGATCCTACACTTTCTGGCTTCTGTTGGCACCAGGCATGCATGTAGTGCAAGCAAACACAGAGACACATAAAATAAAATAATTTAAAAAATTAAAATTATCAAGGTCCATAAGGTCAATAGTGCTGCCATGAGAAATTCTAGTTTTGTGTTCTCCTATCTTGTTCATTCTTTATTAGCCACAAGTTTTCTATAAAGCAGACATCAGTTGTTTGGTTATCCAAGGTATAGTTGATACCAGGAATGTAGGCTAAATGTTTGATTTTTTTAATATTCTTCAAAATAATGAAATAGTTCTTTAGTATCTTCTAAATAATGAATTAATAAGATTCTTTAAATAATTAATAAGATTTTTTTTTCTCGCTCCGGTCTACCCTGCTCTCTCCGGCCGGCCCATAAGATTTTTTAAAAGAAATTTATTTCTTTATTTTATATATATAGTGTTCTTTCTGTGTGTATACCTGCAGGACAGAAGAGGGCACTAGATATCATTATAGGTGGTTGTGAGTCATCATGTGGTTGCTGGGAATTGAACTCAGGACGTTTGGAATTGCAGACAGTGCCCTCAACCTCTGAATCATCTCTCTAGCCTGAATTATATAGTTTTTTAGTGTTATTTTGAACTCAGTCTTAATATTTCAAGCTGTTCTAACAATATTTTTCTGATTTTTTTTCTTTTTTTCTTCTTAACTTTTTTTTTCTCCCCCTTTCTCTCCCCCCGCCCCTCACACACACACACACACACACACACACACACACACAGCACAGGCTGGCCTTAAGCTCACAGTTTAGCCAAGAATAGCCTTGATCCTCTTGCCTCTACCTCCTCAGTGCTGGGATTATAGGCATGTATCACCATGTTCAGCATAGGTCATATTTTTTAATTGATATCTCTTTTCTCTATTTGGATTATGAATCAAATTGGACATATCATGAAAGGAAAGAATTCTGGTGGGTAGAACTTAGATGATGCTATTCTTTAACAAGAAAATGTACTCAGAGCAAACCACTACTTTAAAACTGTAAGACATGTGGTAATGCACAAGAAGACTCTCAGGCCAGGGAGAATTTGATGTTGGTATGTTTATACCAGGTGATTGCACATGCCCAGGCAAGTGCTTGACACTGAAAATAAACAAAGTTTACACCCTAGGTGGCTGACTCGGGCATCTTATCTCTGTGCCTCTTTTGAACTCTTCTTTCATAGTTATCCTTATCTAGACTTACTGTAGATATACAATAGCCATTGGGCACATTATCTCTAGGAATTTATTGAGTGACTAGATGCACTAAGGGTTATGAGGGAAAACTGATATTCAGTTTTAAGAAGGATGATAACTATCTACTGAAATCTATGTTAATTCATATATAAAACTTGAAGATGTAGGCTTTGGCTCACTGGTAGAACATTTGCTTGCCTAGCAAGTGTGACACTCTGGGTTTGAACTCAGGCACCACATATATACAAAAGGATGATGCCGTGGATCTGGAGAGAGTCACAGCACCCACATGCTGGCTCACAACCTTCTGTAACTGCAGTTCTAGGGGATCCAACATCTTCTGGCCTCTGTGGGTACCAGGCACAAATATGTGCATGGAAATACATACAGTCAGAACACCTGCACATAAAATAAACATTAAAAAAAAAGACAATGGGGGTTGGGGATTTAGCTCAGTGGTAGAGCGCTTGCCTAGCAAGCACGAGGCCCTGGGTTCAGTCCTCAGCTCTGCAAAAAAATAAAAAGACAAAATAACAAAAAGACCAAAAAGAAAAAAAAAGACAATGATGTAAATGTACTATTGACCCTCTTTCTACCTGCATTTTTTTTCTTTTGTCTGTGGCTGCTAAAATTATTCTCATGTTTTATTACAGTTAAACCCTGTGCAAAGAATATAGGGCTTGTGGCACCTTTGATTGATAGGAATAATATAGACTGTTCACCATTCTCTAACCATTGTTCTTATGAAGCAATCTGAAGAGGATGTGAGTCAGTTTGATTCAAAGTTTACACGCCAGACACCTGTTGACAGCCCCGATGACTCCACTCTCAGTGAAAGTGCCAACCAGGTCTTTCTGGTAAGTGAAAGAACTTAGGTCTCCATGCAGCCATAGGAAACTTGAGTATGGGGCAGTGAGAAGTTTGTGCGGGAAGCTTGAGTGACTTGGCTTTTAAGCCATTTCTGTGATAACTTACTGGTATCCACAAATTGATTTTCATAATCTTAACATTCTGTTTTAGAAATTACAGTGATAATGTTTGAATCTTTGGAGTGATTCATGTTTGGTTGAGTGATAGTGACTTAGATGATGTGTGGGTCAGCATCACAAACAAAACCCAGTCAGAATAGATCTATTTTAATCCCTGATAGTCACCATAAAGTATGGATACTCTGACCAGGCTGTGTGATGCACACCTTTGATATCAGCACTTAGGAGGCAGAGGCAGAGCACTTGAGTTTGAGACCAGTCTGCTCTACAGAGCAAGATCCAGGACAGTAATAACAACATTATTATTATTGTTTGTTGGCATATTTGTTTAGCTCTTTTATTTGGTTCTTATGCCTCTACCTCCCTTCCAACCCCCCAACACTAGGTGGGAGAGAAAGAAGGCTAGAGGGGAACGGGAGCATACACCTCTTTAGACAACTTCCTGCTGATTAGGGATGCCGCATTCCTAGGTGCAAGTCCAGTCTCTCTAAACAGCAATCCAGCAAAACAGCAGTAGCAGACCAACAATTCAGCAAATGCAACAGCAGGGACCAGTGGCAGCAGCTGCCTCAGGCCCTCTCAAGGTTCTCAATTTATACCCTCTCCAGAGTCCCCAGAATTAAACCATCTGCAGCTGGCAAAAATCATGCCCTCTTAGAGCACGAGACAATCATAGTTAACGACTTTAGACAAACTGAAGCAGCTCCATATCCAACACCTGGGATTAAAACAAAAACATTGACACAACATAATTGGGTTTTCAAAGAAACCAAAACTCTGACTACAATGATTTCTGTCAACCTAATTCTGCAGGACATTTGTAATGTTAATTAATATTTGATAGCAGAAATATTGATTCATCTTTGATAAATAATTTCATTGAAGAGGTGTCTGTGTGCTCTATCTCTAGTCCAAAGTCTCTTTAGAAATTAATCTAAAAATAGTGAGGGGCATAGCTCAGCTGAGAGCACATTCTTAACATACGTGTGGCCTAGAATTTGGTCTCCAGAACAGTAAAAAAAAAAAACAAACCACTGAGATCCCACTTACCTGTATATTTCAGTTTTATTAACCTCAAGTTTAACAAATATTTAATCTCCTATGATAATATCTCATTAAAAATTAATGGAAATATTAAAAAAATAAATAAAATGCAAGTTTGTCTTTAGCCCCCAGAACATAGAAATGGCCTCTGCAACCGCAGTGTAGCATGCAGAGCTGCTCCTTCCTGTTGGGCTCCACCCAGAGTCTTAGGTACTGAGATGCTACTGAGACACTTATGCTCACTCAGCTGGTAGTGCAGTGGAGAAGCACGTAGGCAACAGGACTAATGGCCAGACAAACAAATGTGCAGCAAGAAAAAGCTAGGCAGGAGCCTAATAAAGACAATGGAAACTAAAACAACAGCATTTGTGTACTGCACAGTGGAATTTTCATAATGGTGGCACTTGGTCACCAAAAACAAAACAAATATGGCTCAATGATTAATATTATATTGTACTTTTGTACTGGAACCTGGATTTAGCTCCCAGCAACTATGTTAGGTAGCTCAAAATTGCATGTAATACAGCTTCAAAGGATCTGGGTGCCTCCTGTCCTCAGGCCTCTGCACTCATGCACATACCTACAAACAGATGTACATGCATATACAAAATTAAAATAAAATATTAAAAATTAATGTATACTATTATGGGTGAAAGTGGGAAGGTTGCACATGCTAAGTTAGAGAATTCTAATTTTGGCTTAGTTATGAGCAACTATTTTGGAATATTAATCCTAACTGATTTTATAAATATATGTGTGTATATATAACATGTATCTATATAAACAATGCTAGCTGTCAGTGCACCAATTTATGTTTATCTTTATAGTCAATATTTTAATGTTCAAGCTACATTTCCTGCAGTTTTCTTTTCTTCCCTACTACTAATCATGGGGTAAAATTTTGTTAATTAGCATATCAGACTTTAAAATATATATATATATATATATATATATATATATATATATATATATATATATATATGCCAGATGTGCTAGTGCTCGCCTTTAATTCCAGCACTTGCGGAGATAGAGGTAGGTGGATCTCTGAATTCAAGGCCAGCCTGGTCTACAGACTAAGTTCTAGGACCGTCAGAGCTATTCATAGAGAAACCCTGTCTCAGAAAAAAAAAAAAAAGAATATGGAGGAATAGACACATTGGTAATTTTAGTTGTATATCATAGTGTTGGTGTCTCAGAATAAAAAGCCATTTTCTTGATGTGTCTGACCAAACATCATCCTGTAGTGTATTGTGCTGTTTTTCAGGGTTTTACATATGTGGCTCCATCTGTACTTGAAAGTGTGAAAGAAAAGTTTTCTTTTGAACCAAAAATCCGATCTCCTAGAAGATTTATTGGTAGCCCACGAACGCCTGTCAGGTATTTCAGACTCTTTAATTCTTTTTTTTTTTTTTTCTGTTCATGTTCTTGTATGTGTGTTCATGTGTATGCAGGTGCAGGTGCAGGTACATGCAGAGAACAGCCTGGGGTGTTGTTCCTCAAGCAATCTCCATCTCTCTCATTGGTCTGGAACTTGGCTCAAATGCTAGGCTGGCTGGCTAGGGGCCAAGAAACCTGTTTGTCTCCTCCTTGGTGCTGGGATTACAATCATGTGCCACAGTACCCACTTTTTTGTCTTACATGGGTTGTGGGTATTGAACTTTGGTGCTTCTATTTGCAAGGGAAAACATTTTTTTTTTAAGTGTAGAAGAATATAGCTTAAGAAATGCATGTAAGGCCGGGCGTGGTGGCGCACGCCTTTAATCCCAGCACTCGGGAGGCAGAGGCAGGTGGATTTCTGAGGCCAGCCTGGTCTACAACGTGAGTTCCAGGACAACCAGGGCTTTACAGAGAAACCCTGTCTCAAAAAATCAAAAAAAAAAAAAAAAAAAAAAAAAGAAATGCATGTAAGGGCTGGAGAGATGGCTCAGCGGTTAAGAGCACTTAACTGCTCTTCTGGAGGTCCTGAGTTCAATTCCCAGCAACCACATGGTGGCTCACAACTAGCTGTAAAGGGGTCTTATGTCCTCTTGTGGTGTGCCTGAAGAGAGCAATGGTGTATTCATATACATAAAATAAATAAATAAATAAATCTTAAAAAAAAAGAAATGCATGTAAGTTACACAAATAAAAGGTCTGTCATATTTGCCTAATATAGGCATAACATGTACTCTACTCATACCAAGAATCCTCTTTATGCATTTAATCAACATGTTATATATGCTGCATAGTATATGTATAATACATGTAATACAAACATTCCTTCCTGATAGAAATATACACAAATCTATGTACCTACCAAGTTATGTCAAGTGTACCTGCATACATTATACATACATTATTTTTTTAAAAGATGGTAGTAGATAGCAGAGAAAAAAATGAGGAGGCTTCCATTACCTGTGGGCAACATGGTCTCCCTGGTGAAGTAACTTCTTTTTTTTTTTTTTCCAATTTTTTTTATTAGACATTTTCTTAATTTACATTTCAAATGCTATCCCAAAAGTTCCCTCCCCCCACCCTGCTCCCCTGCCCACACTCCCACTTCTTGGCCCTGGCATTCCCCTGTATTGGGGCATATAAAGATTGCAATACCAAGGGGCCTCTCTTCCCAATGATGGCTAACTAGGCCATCTTCTGCTACATATGGAGCTAGAGACACGAATTCTGGGGGTTCTGATTAGTTCATATTGTTGTTCCTCTTATAGGGTTGCAGACCCCTTCAGCTCCTGGGGTTCTATCTCTAGCTTCTCCATTGTGGGCCCTGTGTTCCATCATATAGATGACTGTGAGCATCCACTTCTGTACAAGACAGCTATATCAGGGTCCCTTCAGTAAACACTTGCTGTCCTATGCAATAGTGTCTGAGTTTAGTGACTGATTATGGGATGGATCCCCTGGTGGGGTAGTCTCTGGATGGTCCATCCTTTCGTCTTAGCTCTAAACTTTGTCTCTGTAACTCCTTTCATGGGTATTTTGTTTCCTATTCAAAGGAGGAATGAAGTATCCATGCGCTGGTCTTCCTTCTTGATTTTCTTGTGTTTTGCAAATTGTATCTTGAGTATTCTAAGTTTCTGGGCTAATATCCATTTATCAGTGAGCACATATCCAATGACTTCTTTTGTGATTGGGTTACCTCACTAAGGATTATATCCTCCAAATACATCCATTTGCCCAAGAATTTCATAAATTCATTTTTTAATAGCAGAATAGTACTCCATTGTGTAAATGTACCGCATGAAGTAACTTCTAAGAATAAGAAAAAGAGGCCGGGCGTGGTGGCGCACACCTTTAATCCCAGCACTCGGGAGGCAGAGGCAGGCGGATTTCTGAGTTCGAGGCCAGCCTGGTCTACAAAGTGAGTTCCAGGACAGCCAGAGCTACACAGAGAAACCCTGTCTCGAAAAACAAAAAACAAAAAACAAAAAAAAGAAAAAGGCTAGCTATGCAAAAGAAAAGAAAAAGCAGTATTGCAGGCAGAACAGCAGCCAGGACAACGCCCTTGGGGAGGGGAGCATGCTTTTTGGAAATAAGAAGTCAGAGTTCTTAGAATGTGGTAAATAAGGAAAATGGCCAGCAAATTGGGAAAGTATTTTAAGTGCAATAGGAAGTCATTTTTAAGTGGGAGAGTAAAATGACTTAACAGTATATGTCATTAAGGACTTAAAGGATCAAGTGTAGAGGTAAAGAGGCCAGTTTAGACACACTAGCTATTAGTCTAGGGGAAAGATGGTTGAAGCTCTGCCTTTAGGACAGTCCACATGAAAATAAAATTAGATAAATAAGGTTACATTATCCTTCCCTTTAAACATGAGGAATATTTCTTGTTAAGATGATCATTGAGACGAATGAATGATATTCTTCCTTGTCTTAAAGCCCAGTCAAATTCTCTCCTGGGGATTTCTGGGGACGAGGTGCTTCAGCCAGCACGGCAAATCCTCAGACCCCCGTGGAATACCCGATGGAAACAAGTGGGATAGAGCAGATGGATGTGACCGTGAGTGGGGAGGCATCAGCGCCACTTCCAATCCGACAACCCAACTCCGGGCCATACAAAAAACAAGCTTTTCCTATGATCTCCAAACGGCCAGAGCACCTGCGGATGAATCTATGATGAAACAATGCTTTTATTAATGCAAAATCAAAAAGGAAACAAATCCGGGAAGGGGATGTGTGAGCATCCTGCAAGATAAAAGCAAGAATAAAATGGCAGTCTCAAAGAGTCATTGTCATTACCTGGAATGCTTTCGATGGAGGAAAAAACATGGATTTTAAAAAATCAATTAATGGTGCAAAAAAATAAACCCACAAAAAACTCAAGCAAAATAGTATTGTGGAATCCACAGACACATCAGCTGACTGGTTCCTATCCTAGCAACAACATCAGCGTTCGCAAGGGTTCTCATGCTGATGGCTGCAAACTGACAGTATTAAGGGTAGGATGTTGCTTCGGAATCACAGTTGAAATCTGATGATGTCAAATAAAGGTTATCCTAATAGGCAAAGTTTGAGATTGCCTGTAATACTTGCAACTAAGGACAAATTAGCATGCAAGCTTTGTCAAACTTTTTCCAGCAACACAGAATCAAAGACAAAAGAAACTTTATTGATTGATGTTTTACGTGCAAACAACCTGAATCTTTTTTTTATATAAATATATATTTTTCAAATAGATTTTTGATTCAGCTCATTATGAAAAACATCCCAAACTTTAAAATGCGAAGTTATTGGTTGGTGTGAAGAAAGCCAGCTTCTGTCTTCTCTTTATGAAATAAAATGCAAATGAATCATTGTTAACCACAGCTGTGGCTTGTTTGAGGGCTTGGGGTGGACCCCGGGGTGTTTTTTTATCTTTTTGTTTTAGTAACTTAGCTGCAATACTTGTCTGTAATCCTAGGGGGAAAAGTCTGTTTGTTTAATCATTTTTACTTGCAGTACTGCTGTGTGTTTGGCTTAACTGCAAGCCTTGGGACAGGCAGAAGTTGTATGATTTACATTGCATCCTTGTTCTGGGCCTGCACTACACTGGAAAACAGTATCACCACCTGTTCTTATACCAGTATTTGAGTCAAGCCTGTTGCCAAGGAGGGACAGAAGAGAATCAGGCTAAAGTGCATAAAGAAGGCAGTAAGCAGGGGACATAGACCTGCAGGGGAGAGGGTGTTGCCACGAGCCGTCCTCTCTCTGTCTCTTTACAGCACATTGGTATGGTTCTAGGTTTACTTTGTACTGTTTTGCTGTTTACCTTCCTTAACAATTTTCTTTCTTGAGAATCTAAAAAAGAAAAAAATGGTGGTTTTTTTTTTTTCCCTCCTGCACTGGGGCTACATTTTTCACTTATAAAAATATTTGATGGCCTTTTGATGAATGTCTTCCATAATGAATAAGAAAACCTAGTGGCTTAATTTAGGAAACATGTTAACAAGACACTGTTTTTGAAATTGTAACAAAGTCAACATAAGTGATTTACAGGTACAAAGAATAAAAATAAAGGTAACTTTACCTTTCTTAAATACTTCCTGCCTTAAGGAGCATTTCCATGACTAGCTGGTGAAAGGGTTTAATATCTGCAGAGCTTTATAAAATATACTTCAGTGCATACTGGTCTAGGTAGATGGTCACACAGTGAGTCCTGTCACGACACTTTGTTGGTCTTTTTTGTCTTGGTAATAGTTGCAGCCCTTGGGTTTCTTTATGCAGATGCTCTTGCTGTGTTCCTCATAGGATCCAAGCCATAAAATTCTTTATGCATGTCACAATTAGTCAGGATTGACCCAGACCTTGCTTATTCAAATTGTAATTGAAGGGAGATGGGAAGAAATTTAACAGTGAGCAAAAAATAGAACTTCGAGAGCTGGAGACATGACTCAGCAGTTAAGAACTCTGGCTACTTTTCCAGAGCTCCTGAGTTCAATCCCAGAACCCACATGATAGCTTACATCTATAAACTGTAGTCTTGTTGGATCAAATGTTCTCTTACATGCATATGTGCAGACAAAACATTGACATACATAAAAATCTTAAAAAAAACAACAAAAACAAAAACAGAGCCATGACAGATGACTGGAAATACTGCCCTTCAATTGTGGCAGCAAACGTCCATCTTTGGACAGAGAAGTTTTTTTTTTATCATTTAAATGGTCACTCCTGATTCTCTGAGTGTAGCAGCATTTTGAGAACTTCATAATTGTAGCAGTAAATTAGGAGCTGCAGTAATGATTAAGAATGTTCTTCATTCTTTCTTTGAGAGTTTGTGGTATCTTAAAAAATAGAATCCCCGAAACAACCTCTGGCAATGCATTATAGGAATCATTTCAGACTGCGAATGGCTTGTGCTACTCTGACATCTGTTTCTAAATGTGTTTACTAACTATAGCGTTGACTGCCTGGCCAAATTCCAATAAAACTTTTACAGTAAATGATTCCTCTTTAGCCCTAGTTGCTAGTAATATGTGCACTGTGACCACCCCATAAACTGTTAAACTGCTCATATAATTACTGCCAGCAATAGTGGCAAATATTGCAGCGTTTTTGTGTAGAACACATTAATTGTACACCTTCTGTCGACTTCCATCTACACAAATATATAGCTTTTCTATCACAACATTAAGTGAAATTGATGCTGTGGCAAGTTTTATTGAGAAACTTTCATAAATGGATATCCCTACTATGACTGTGAAAACATTGTCAGGTGTCACATGAGTGTCACAGACAGAAAGCACATGCCTATGCAATATGGCCTACTCTGTATTTATTTGTAAAAACTGAAGCATAATTTAAAGTGTATATCAATACTAGTTCGAGTTTCTAAGAGAGATGTTCATGCTTGTACCAGGTAAGTGTATAAAAAAAAAAGATTAAGTGCTTTTTCTTTCATTACTTGATTATTTTCTTTAAAATCAGCTATTACAGGATATTTTTTTATTTTCTACATGCTATTTTTTAATTAATATGTACTCACTGAACTGAAATTTACTAAATTTGTTTTATAAGGTTTGTAGTGTTACAGAATAACTAAACTGGGATTTATAAACCAGCTGTGATTAACAATGTATTAATTATTTGAACTTGAACCAGACCATTAGGAAAATTATGTTATTTGTTCCCCTTGTATGCTCTTAACTTAAAGAATTTTCCCCCATACTGTTTTTGAGATAGTTTGAGATTTGAGGATAGGATGCATGTGAGAGACTCCATAAATTCAACATTCTGTACTATAGCTGACAACTATAAACAAAATGTATCTTAGCATTAATATCTTGAGCCTTGAACATCTTATTTAATACAGGACCATTTTAGAAATATTCAGTTAGTTGTATATTTCCTAGGTTAAAAGGGCTAGATCTAAGATTATTCTCATGAGAAATGTTGAATTTATGAGAAATGGATTTTGAGGCTTTGAAAATGAAAATGGCTAGTATCTCAAAGATGTCAGTATCCATACATCTATGGTTTCATCCCAGGAGCAGACATTAGCTAGCTGGACAAACAGTTGTGACAGTATTTGTCACACGGGGCCTATGGTTTGTTGCTGAACAATATAGTACTTTCCTCATGTGACTCACAACACTATAGCACAAGTATTATTTCCCTGGATTCTCTGAAGGAGCATCTAAAAGACGGGTTTCTGACAGTGTTTGCTCTTTAAACTATGTTTTCTCCTACCCCAAGTTGGCTTTGCATCTATTAAAGCAGTTCTTCAGCTGCCTTACTAGGAGTTCTATGAGGGCAACGTCTTCTCCACGTTTCATCTTGTATTTAGTTTACTGTGTTAAGATATTTGATTTCAGATTGAATGAATGTAAATAGAAATTAAATGCAAATTTGAATGAACATACAATAGAAGTGATTTTTTTTATTACTTGAGAGAAAAAATTTTTAGTATATTTACTATAGAATACATAACAGATGTACATTTTTTCATTAACATGTTAGATATGTTCATGTTACCATATTTAATAAACTACTTTTGTATGAAAAATAAGTTATAAAACTTTCTCCCAAGACATTGGAGCTATTTAAATATATAACAAATTTTAGTGGTCATTTTATGTATTAAGTGTTACAGATTCTTGTTATTTTTTAATATACTTGAATTGTTTGCTTTTAAAAATATTCATGAAACAAGCTATGTGGAATCTAGCTTCACATAAAAATAGTGGTAAGACTTTCTTGTATTAATAATCAACAGTTTGCCTAAGTACACCTCATAGCTAGCTTTGATAATGTAATGTTCATGTTCAAAATAATTGTACAAAAAAATTAGCAAATATGTCACAGTTAGGAGCAATGCTGTGCCTTGCGAGGGACATGGATTTGGTTCCTAGTATCCACATAATAGTGGCTCATCATAACTATCACAAAATAAATCTGAAAAAAAAAAATATCACCCATCTTGCCACATGCAGTGGTGCCTGCCTTTAGTCTCTTCCCAGTCCTCAGGAGGCAAAGGCAGGCAGATCTCTGCAGCTAGCCTGGTCTATAAAGCAAGTTCCAGGACAGTGAGGGCTGGACAGAAACCCATTCTCGAAAAAAAATGAAAAACAAAAGTGTCTCTAGCAAGGAGTTATAGTCTCATTCCCTGGTGGTTGGTAGCATCTCCCCCTGGCCCCAAACCCCTTACCTCCCCATTCTCTTTGGACATTTATTTTTATGTATATAGGTGTTTTGCCTGTATGTGTCTGCATCATGTGTGCAGTGCTCAAAGAAGCCAGAAGAGGGCATCTGACTCCCCTGTTACTGGAGTTAAGATGGTTGTTAGCTGTGGTGTGGGAACACCCACAGGCTTCTGGTGCTCTTCACTGTTGAGCCATTCCTTTATGCCCTAGCAGCACTTTCTTAGTGCTGGGACAGCAACTGTTTAGAGAGGATGATCTGAATCCACAAAATTAATCCTCTTCCTTTTAGGTGAAAGCAAAGAGGGCAGAAGCAAGAGAAATGTTTCAGTTTATTACTGATAATGAGTACCACAACCTTATTACATTTTCTGGTTTTTGTTTTGAGACAAGATCTCTTTATGTAGCCCTACGTTGTCGCAGCCCCAATCTCTGACCAGCAGAGAGTGGGAATAAACGACACTGACTCCAAAAGCAGGTTCAGAGCAGCTGCAGCCGCTTCTCTTTATTAGGAGGTTTCTCGCAGCTTCCCCAGCTTCAGTCAGTCATCAATCCTCAATCATATATTCAGTCATGTCTTCAGTCTCTGGGACTGTCCACACTTATCCTCTTCCATTCACTCACGTCACCTCACACCACCCAATCATAGACTCACACATCCAAGGCAGCGTGCAGGATTGGCTGATAGAATGGTCTCGAGAGATGTTGCACTAACCTCTCAAATGAGGTACACATACGGGGCTTTAGCACATAGCCAGGGCACCATCTTTGACCCGTGCAGCCACGCCCGCTCCCTACACTAGGTGGTCTGGAACTTACTATGTAGACCAAGCTGTTCATGAACTTAAGAGATCCGTCTGCCTTTATTCCCCAAGGCCTGGGATCAAAGGTATGCACCACCACATATAGTGTCAATTTTAAACTTTTTTCAATTTAAAATAGTCTGTCTTGTTTGTGTACATGCATCTCTACGTGTGTGTGAGGTCAGAGAACAACTTGCAGGAGTTGGCCCACTTCTCTATGTTAGTTCTAGGAACCAAACTTCAGTCATCCGGTGTGGCAACAAGTACCATTAGGCACTGTGCTAGCCCTATCACACACACACACCCCTACCCCTTCCTGCACCCCTGCAAGACAGGGCAACAAGTACCATTAGGCACTGTGCTAGCCCTATCACACACACACACCCCTACCCCTTCCTGCACCCCTGCAAGACAGGGCAACAAGTACCATTAGGCACTGCACTAGCCCTATCACACACACACACCCCTACCCCTTCCTGCACCCCTGCAAGACAGGGCTTCTCTCTATAGCCCTGCCTGTCCTGTAACTTGCTCTGGAGACCAGATGAGCATCAAACTCAGATCCACCCGCTTCTGCCTTTAATTGCTGGGATTAAAATATTTGCTACGACGTACTGCCCGCTTTCTATTTTTAAGTGATAGCCTTCTGAAAAAACTCACCCACCTCAGTCTTCTACAAACTCCCTTTGTTATTTAATCATATTAAAAAACCAAACTGCCAGCCGGGCATGGTGGCGCACGCCTTTAATCCCAGCATTCAGGAGGCAGAGGCAGATGGATTTCTGAGTTCGAGGCCAGCCTGGTCTACAAAGTGAGTTCCAGGACAGCCAAGGGCTATACAGAGAAACCCTGTCTCAAAAAGCAAAAAAAACAAAAACAAAAACAAAAAACCAAACTGCCTGAACAGCTATTAGGTAAGAAACTGTGATAAGTGTTTTAAGAGGGCTGAGTGTAAGTTTTGAATAGGAAGACATTTCAGCTGAATTTCACAGCGAAATTTTAATCACAAATTACTTTCTCTCATTCATTCCTTGTATATATAACAACTAAGCTTCACCACAAAGCCAGGAAGATGATTTAATATACTTAATAGTGATTCTCATCTGTGTGTGTGTGTGTGTATAATAGACTATATTTGTGTGTAGACACATACAATATACACATATATAGAGTGAATACTCATTTGAAAGAAAAAGTTATGTGGCATTTATCTGGTTGAGAGTATCACAATCTTCCTGTACCTCTGTCAATATAGGTAGCAGCTGTACAGACATGATTTCACCCATGACACTTGGTCACTATCTTTATTAAGCCATGTGCTGGTTTAGTCTGTCTTTAAATTTTAATTTTAGTCAGGTGGTGGTGGCGGCACACACCTTTAATCCCAGCATTCAACATAAACTCTGGTCCTGGAACAACAGCACAAGTTCTAATCTGCTAAAGCCATCTCTAGAACCCCAGCTTAACCTGTCTTACATGGCTAATTTGTTTTTGTCTCAACTTCTTCCCACTTTCATTTCCTTGTTACTGATGATAAGTGGGAAGAAGCCTTAGCAGTAGCAGCCCTTTAGACATGGTAAAGATTTCAGATTCTTGAGAGGAAACATGAGGAAAGATAAAGTACGCTATTACCTTTTCTTCTTGCAGAAATCAGCTGGTGATGACTAGCACCAAATGTTCTGGCTTCCTCTGAGTGAAAAGTTGCTGTTTTCTCCCTTTCTTCTCGATGTGGAATTCAGCCAGGACACAGTGCACACTGAGCAGGCACTCCACCACAGCCTTGAGTGCAAGCTTTCATATCTCAACAGATGGTGGTTGTAAAACTTGGGAACTACATCCCCAGCCCACACTCAAATCATTTTAATTGTTATTTCAAGCTATTACATGGTACTACACAAAGCATAAGACAGCTAGTGGCAAGGAGCACATAACAGGTCCACCAGGTGAATGAATCTAAATCATTTATTCTCACTGATTACTAGTCATATTATAGAGCATAATACAGTATTAAAATATATCATCCTCAGTAAATCTTCACTTAGAAAATGTGATTGTTATAGGTAAAATATAGCATTTAGAACTTTCATTTAAAAATACAATTTTATGAAAAATTTAAGCATTTTTAGAATGGGAATTATAAAAATCTGAAAATTGTTTCAGATAATATATATATATATCTTAAAATACTATGCAAAATCTTTATTCTGAAAACCTGTCAGGAAACAGTACCTGAACCCCTTTAAAATGGCTAGTTCTAGTTTCTAATTGCTATTTTGGTATTATTGATAAGAAATCACATTTCCAATTTAACACTGCAATTATATGTCAAATAAGTGAAATAAATGTTGCATATTATTAAGGTGAATGAATATATACTTTAAAAATGCAGGGCTCTTGCACTTAAACTTCTGAGAAACTGAACTATAAACATGTCTCGTGATACCCTAAAACCACTATTTTACTCTTGGAAAAAATAATTTTTTTCTACTGCTGGAGATCAATTATGCCTTTATCAATAGTTACCAAACCAGATAAAATTAGTGTCTTGAGGCCTTAATAGTTTGAACAACTTAGTACATCTGAAGGTGAGATGAGGTGGCTCCATCTTTCCACTTGTTTATACGTTCTGAAATCACAGTTCTGCATAGTGGACATGTTTTCTCTCTGTTAAACCATAAGGTGATACATTCTTCACAGAATATATGCTGTAAGGGGATGAAGAAGCAGATCTTACACAATGCACTCTAGAAGATCACATTCTTTAAAGTTATAAAGGATTTAGCAGTTTGCAGATGAGAAAATGACTGTTTTAATAGCTGAGCCAATACAAGTGTTTTGATTCTACTTAACTATTTTCCCAAGTGCTGCTTTTTTAAACCTGCTTAATGGTAACTTACTGGCAGTTACTATGAAAATATGGCAAGGAGCCTCACACAGTTATTAACACCTACTGCTGCTGAGCAAGGCTAGTATCCAGTTAGAAATGGAGCCTATTTGCCAACTGCTTTAGTATCTAAGTAGTTAACCAAATTACCCCCCTCCCTTTTCTTATGCTCCTCTGCACAAAAATCATCAGAAGGGACATAATTTAGACAGTCTACCATATCCCTTCCATCCTGAACTTTCATTGCTATATAACAAACATAAATGTGATTTTTAGCAAATCTGTAAAATGCCGTATATAATTTGTTTAGAAATCTTACCTGACAAAAGAGAAGAACTGGCTTCTGAAATTCCGCTTGACATATTGTACAAATACCATCCACATCTGAACACTGTCTCTTGCTGGCAGGCACTCCATAACTCTATAAAGACAAATTCTGTTAAAAGCATCCCTGTGTTGAGTTTGGTTTTGAAATCTGGTCTGGGATATGGCTCAGTGGTAGCACATGTTTGAGGCCCAGGGCTCAATCCCTAGAACTATTTCAATAAAAAAACAAGGTTGTGTTCCACGCAGAAGATTGATTTAGAAGCCCAGCCATTAAAGATTCTAAGATGGAATTCGTTCTAAAGTCCTAAGAATAGTTTGAGCTCTAAGATCTTGACTTCTAAGTCATTATAGCCCCAAGTGCCAAAATATTAGAAAATAATCTCAAAGTAGAAGAGGAACAGCTTATGAATTTCTATTTGTAACACTACTAGAGAAAATAAGGGTGAAACAAGGTAGAAGTATTTCCCTTAACTGATAAAAGTACTTACTGGTCGTGTAAAAAATACTCTTAAGACCTGTCTGAAAGTTCTCAAATGTCCAAAAAAGTCCAAAAGCTAAAAGAGGAAGAGAGAGTTTATTAACTCAAAACCTCTATATGTTAAACCTAAAGACCAAAGGTAAAATTCAATTCCCACCTAACCTAATGTTCATTATATGCCATACTAGTCCATTATGAATTTATTTCAAGCTTAGTAGTACATAGATCTGAGCCACCGCTTCACCTACAGCTACAGTTTAATTACGACAAACTTATGTCAAAGACACTGCAGCGGGCTAACAGATAAAAGCACTGGCTGCAGTTCCATTCCATCCCTAGCACCCCAATAGAAGCTCAACCAGCCATCTGTAACTATTCCCAAAGGATACCACCCTCTCTGGCCTTCGTGGACACTGTGCTCATGTGACATACAAACATAAATACAGGGAAAACACATTCACACAGTTGCAATAAAAAGGGAGGGGATGGGGAGGCATCAGCTTCATTAAATACCCTTGGCATTTAGACTTGAAAATATGGGGGGGGGGGCAGAAGTGGCATACACACCTTTGATCCTGGCACTCTGGTGGCAGAGGCAAGCAGATCTCAAGAGTTAGAGGACAGCCTAGTCTACAAAGTAAGATCCAGGGCTACGTAGAGAAACCATGTTTCAGAAAACAAGTTTCATTGGTCTAAGTAACAAGTTCCAGGACAGCCAGAGCTACATAAGTGAGATCCTGTATCAACGACCCAACACACACAGCAGAGGCGCATGTGCACACACACACTTGAGCACTCTTTCTCTCTCAAAAAGTTTAATAAAGTGCTGAGTTAAAGGGATCAGGCATACAGTGAAGAGAAGAAGGTAGTCCTCTGGTTTGAGAACTGTGTATTACAAATGGTACTGTGAGGTTAGTGGCTTTCCTACTTAATCTCCCTTGGATAGCACATGTATGTTACTCTTCTTTGCTACTCCTCAACAAAGACTGAGTTCAGCTTGGTGCCAGGTACTTAGGAAGCCAAGGCACCCTGGGCAGCACAAGAACCTCTGTAGTCCCCACACTCCCCAGACCATTTGGTTCCTTCTGCTCTTTCTTTTTTTTCCTATGTAGTCCCCACACTCCCCAGACCATTTGGTTCCTTCTGCTCTTTCTTTTTTTTTTTTTCCCTCGAGACAGGGTTTCTCTGTATAGTCCTGGCTGTCCTGGAACTCACTCTGTAGACCAGGCTGGCCTCGAACTCAGAAATCCACCTGCCTCTGCCTCCCAAGTGCTGGGATTAAAGGCGTGCAACACCACTGCCTGGCCCTTCTACTCTCTCTTGATCACTACTTTTATTGAGGTGGTCTTCCTGATTGCCAATGCTGGCAAACTCATGATCCTCCTGCCTCTCTAGCTGGGATTACAGGTATATGTCAGTTCTACATTTCTAAATAGGTAAGAGTCTGCCATTACTTTCAATTAGTGATATGAAGATAAATTTTGAGGCAGCTTAGTAGTAATGTAAAGCCAGGAATTAGTATAGCAGTCACTTTGCCAAAGTTAATGTTACTTACTTTTAGTATGAGGTAGAGTAAAGCCAGCAATATCCCAAGACTCCATGTAGTTACATTACCAAACTCCCCATAGCTTATAAGGTACCGAAACCAAACTGGTATGGGAACAAAAATTCGGTAATACTGACACAATTCTTCTAAAAGCATGTACCAATATCCCTAAAAAAGGAAGGAAGAAGAAATAAATTCAGCTACCCAAGGTATTAAACACATAGCATAGACACTATTGGAAGGGCAACATCATAAGTATATAATGCACTAATCACAATAACTAAATTATATTTCAGAATTATGATTAACACAAATCTGACTTGGTTATCACATTGTCATTACATGGCTTGGCTTGGTGTAGGTATGGGTAATGGCCTTAATTCACTTTTTAGAATCCATATGGTGGAGAGATACATACAAAATAATAAATGTGAAAGAAATGTCTTAATTTATAAGTTGGGTATGATGACTCACGGTTGTAGGCAGCATTTGGGAGGCTATGGTAGCAGAATTGCTATGAGTTCCTGAGCAGCTCAGGCCATAAAGTGAAACCTTCTCTCACTAAGCCACTGACTAACTGCTTATATAGTCATTTATCAATTGGCAATACTTCGGAGAAAAGCAGAAGTACAAATTTAGAATTTTCTGATATATGGTGTGAAGACTGAGTTTTCAATTAGTTTGAAAGAAATATAATTCTGATTTTAGCCAACTCATTAATATTTTCAGTTGGAGTACTTGAGCAAGTGGTTGCCAGGCAAAAGTAATAAAAATTAGATTATTTAGGTGTGGGAGAGATAGCTCTGCAGTTAGAGTACTTCTTGCTCTTCCAGAAGACCTGAGCTAGGTTCCCAACAGCCACATAGCAGTGTATAAACTCCAGACCCAGGGGATCTGAAGCCCTCTTCTGGCCTCTAAACTGAGAGACATGTAAATGAAGACTAGCTGGCATTCAGGGGTTTTGCAAACGTCATTCCAATAAGTATTAGTTAGTTTCTTACCTTTGATTTAAAAGGCATGATGAAAGAAGGCACCAATAAAATCAGGCATTTTAAACCCATGAAAAGGAATTTCAGAATGAAGTCTGTAATTCCAACAATCCAAAGAACTTCCCAGAAGCTCAACTGTTCGAGTGTAGGATTTAAGAAAATTAAGCTACCAAGAGAAAAACATAAGCATTTACTAAGGCAACATAGAAACATAATATATTGGTAAAGGTTTTAAGTTTGCTGCAGCAATTTACATATTTCATGAGAGTTCAGAGCTCTAGCCTGTTCAGTTTCCAGGCATCTAACAATACATTCCTACATTAGCTCTAAGTCAGAGATGTCACCTCCTTTTATGTCCAGGCTGGACCTTCTTCTCCACCTAAACTTCCTTACCCTGGTTGGTTTTGTACCGTTCCATGAGCCCCTTGTGTTTTGAATGGTCTTTCACCTAGGTTGACCTCACTCGGTTCACAGGCTATGCCCAGCAAGTCTTGTAACTTTTAAGTATCAAACATATATTCTGATAACACCAAATTTAAAATGCTGTGTTTCTGCGTGGTGAAGGACAGTATGTGCATGTCTTGAGTGCAGATGCCTGTGGAGTCAGCAGAGGGCGCCAGACCTGGACCTGGAGTCTCCTCTGGAAAGTAGTGGGTGCTCTTGACCATGGCTCTGTCTTCCCAGGCCACAGGTCATTCCTGTCTCACACCCGCTCTACCTCCCAGGCCTTCTAATTATCTGATTAAAGCTAAAACGTCAGAATATCTGGCATGGACATGCATGCTAACATGCATGTTACTGATTCATTTTTAAAAACAAAAGTTTGGTAATAACCACCTAATGTTACTAAATAAACACTGATTAAAACTGGTGAGTGGCACATTACCTGTATTTCCAGCACTCGAGAGGCTGAGGCAGGAGGAATGCAAACTGGCACCCTGGACTACACAGTGAGATCCTATCTCAAAACAAAAAGCAAAAACCTGATTCAACAGAAATCCACTTATCAAAAAGTACTTATTGAGCACATGCTATGTGCCATGGTATTGGGGATACAAATATGTCACACCTGTCAATCATGAAAGACAAGTGGATTAAAATCATTTACTTAAAATAAGATACTTAATAACTGTACGGTAGAAATTAACTATTAAAGAAATTAAAGATCACTGCAAGGTGATCTTATTGACTAGAAGCTTAATTTCTCTTAATAAACTAGTGAATAAACATACACTAATCTCACAAAAAAGGAAAATTGAACCCTACTAAGCATTACATGCAAATATAATATGTGCAAAGTGCCATAGAATAAATGATAAACAACAGACATATACCAGGATCTCTGATTACCTGTAATGAAGTGACTGAGAATGAAAGGTGTAATATAAGAGGACGGAAGAACCTGCCAGGAACACCAGTAACCAAGCACAGCGGAGCTTTGATGACCGTTCCTGAAAAAAGACATAATTCTGTGATTTACTGTGTTACGTTAGGCCGGAATTTTAATAATAAATAGCATTTTTATTTGATGATCAATGTATTAGCTTAGCAGGTAGTCTGTATTTTATTAAGAATAAAAACATTCTATGCTGCTCATTCCCACAACCACTGTTTTTGTTGATACTTAATTAACAAAACATAACTCTGAGCAAAATTTTAAAATGCAAGCTGGGCACAGTGGCACACACCTTTAATTTCAGCACTGGGGAGGCAGAGCCAGGCAGAGATGTCTTGTGAGTTTGAGGCCAGCCTGGTCTATACAGAGTTCCAAGGCAGGCAGGGCTGTGTAGAGAGACCCTGTTTCAAATCATCAGCCCCATAAAAAAAAAAAAAATTAAAAAATACAAGATGTAGGAGTCTAAGAGACCAATCTCCACACTGACATAAAGGACCTGCCCAAAGCAATCTTTACCTCTGCAGCTCTTTTTGTTTTTCTCTTCCACAAAACAGAAATTTAAAAAATTTTAAATTTAAAAATTTAAATATAAAAATTTAAATCAGTTCATAAATATGCAGTAATTTTGATCTTTAAAATTCAAGTTTTATTACTGGTTTAATAGAAGGTTTTATAGTTGAGCCTCCTAATCCATATCCTAGACAACTGTTTGAGCACTAACATGATACCCGAAAGTGGAAACTTCTACGTGTGACTTCACCACCAAGTCAAAACACTGGCACACTAAAAATACTATATAAGAATGCCTCTGGGCTATGTGGGTAAGGCAGACAGAAAACAACTTAAAGACACCTCATTATATATGGACAAAATTTCCAATGTTAAAGAAGTCAATCTGGTACTAATATTTTTGTTTTCTAAAGAGAGGGTCTCACTCTGCAGCACAAGGTGGCCTGGTACTCAATATAATACTCCAGACTGGTTCTGAATTCATGACAATCCTCCTGCCTCAGCAGCCCCAGTGCTGGGATTGTAAGCACTTACCACTATGCCCAGCATTAATCTGTGCTAGTTTTGAATTATGCACTAAAATTTTTGTTAATATGCTATACTATAAATTCCCAGATACAACCCCTCTTATGGTGAAATTTCATAGATTCTTGGAACTTTTTCCAATGATTCAGATGATTAAAATGTTTCACATTTTACTAGAAAAACGTCTTGAGGTTATTCTTTTTAAATAAGAGACATCTGCCATTCGTGATAGGGCATGCCTTTAAACCCAGCACTCAGGAGGCAGGCGTATCTCTTGAGTCTGAGGCCAGCCTGGTCTACACAGTGAGTTCCAAGCCAACCAGAAAGTCATAGTGAAATCTTGTATCAAACACCCACCTAAATCACCTAAAACATTGAATACAGTGCCCATGTATTCAATGATTGCTTTTATTTATTGCCAATCTCATGCAGCATCAACTAGCTTTTAAAATGATATTATACTACTTTATATTATTATATGGTATAATTAACTCATAAAGTACAAAGGTCCTTGCCAAACTAGATCACACAGTGTGGTCTAAGTCTCTTAACCCTCCTGTTTAGGTTTGTCTTGTTTCTTTCTTTTTTTTTTTGGAACCAAACAACTAAGTAAGATGAGGTCACTAAGCGTTAGGGCAGAGAACTTATTCCAAGTCATTTAGAAAATAAAGCATCTGGTGGCCATCACAATGTTGTATCCTGTTGTTTCCTACTCCTCTGGAAAGTAACTTCTATTTCTCTCAAAGTTATCTCTAATTCTGTAGAGAGAAACAGTTAATAATTTAGTTGCTTGTTATACTTACTCTTAGAAAAACCTGATTTACAATGCTTTTGTTTGCATACATAAAAGTTGTTAGCAGCCCAATTCCAAGAGAAATTCCTGTTAGAAAATAAGTTCTAGTTAATTGAAAGAAAAGAAAAAAAACCCAACAAGATTATATATGCTAATATAATTTTTAAAAGCCAGCAACCAAAATATGTTAAAATTATTAATAACAATTCAGCAGCTTTATTTCCTACCTGTTATATGCTGCATAACAAGTTTAATACCCAGAATTAAAATATAAGGAAGACTTTTTTGCAACCACTTGAAGAGATAGCGGAATTCTGGGAAGGCGCCACTTCCATGCTCCCCAGACTCTGTGGCAAAGTCATCAGGTGGTCTTGCTTCACTGTGAGAGCAACTCCGGAAACGACCATGCACACATCCATGGGCACAAGTACAGACGCCTGACCTGGGATTTCTAGAGCTTGGATTTTCAGAATATTCTTTTGGTCCGGAGTTTATTTGGATATGTACATCCCCAGGGTGAAGTGAACCTTCTGTTGATCTTGAATGACCACACGGAGAGGCTGCAGCCTCTTCATGTGCAGTGCCTGGAGGATCATGCAGTTGGTTACAGCTGGCTTGCATGGCCCTTGAGTATTTTCTCTCTAAAATGTCTTTGCTTCAGGACTCTTTCTCCTTAAAAGGAAAAATCAAAGAGCAGAAAGCATTCTAAGTTAATCCCAAGCAGTGCATCGGCTCATTAGGTGTCCTTTGTTCAGTAAAGGGGCAGTTGACAGTCACAGACAAGTTTCAGATCCTCTAACACTCCTTCAATCTTTGCAACTGTCAAAGCTCTGCTGCCCTGCCCCACCCCAACCTCGAAGTCCAACTTGGCAAACCAGGAGCTTTGAACCAGGGGCTACTTAAAGTACAAAGCATATTTAGTGAACATTTGCTTTTGTACTGCAGATGTCTTGATTTTTCAAATGCCAAAAGACATCAGCAAACAGTCAAAGAAGGGGTGCCCAGCAGATACCACTGTGAATAGCAGCACTCATGCTGAATAAGTAGAGGCACATGTACTCTGAAGGCAGAGTCCACATCAGTAAGTTTGCTAAGCGTGGGTGAGATGGCTGGGTAAGTCAAGACCCTTAATTTTAACTAAATCCCCTAAACTCATATGGTGGAAGCAATGAACTGACTCCCACAAGTCCTCTGACACACACACACTAAATAAATACAATAGATTTTTTTTTACAGATTAATGTTGAGAAGGAAAAAAAATCAGTGCCTTAATTAAGCATCAACAAAGATAATAAACACTTCATTTTACGCTGAAACGGCTTCCACAAAGCTAATAAGGTTTTCAGTAATTAATGGTGCCACCGAAAATATTGCTTCTCCTTCCAAAAGAATGTTAGTCAAATGCCTTTGAAAGGGGACCCTTAGGGGGAGTCATCATGTAATTGCTAAGTGATGCTTTAGTCTAAATAAGGAGTTAGTCTCCCGAATAAAAATGCCACCATCGGCTTGGTTAGGGGTGTCAGAAGAGAGGCTGTGGGCAGGGCAAGATCCCTACGTGATCCAGTGTGGATCTCGGACCGGGGTGCCAGAGTCGCGCTGTCGCCCGACGAAATGCAGAGCCCACCGCCGGGCCGCT
This sequence comes from Mus minutoides, assembly GCA_902729485.2. NCBI lineage: Eukaryota > Metazoa > Chordata > Mammalia > Rodentia > Muridae > Mus > Mus minutoides. Next base: position 449,969 of record LR750145.1, on the reverse strand, counting down.
CCCGTTTCCCCCGCGATGGAGCTAGCTGCGGCGGAGGCTGGCTGGCTGAAACCGTGCAGTTACTGTGTGACGTTTCGAAGAGGCTCGGAAGCCACGGCGGCTCTATCGCCTCACTCTCTGAAGAGCGACTTGGGACAGGACAGTTTGTGTCTCTGCTATTAAAAAAGAAACAAAAATCCTGCCCTCCTTCATACATAAACAAGAAAAGGGGAAAGGGAGAAAGAAAAGTCAACGCCAACTCTTCCGGAATCCGCGAGGACAGAGTTCTCCACCCACGTCCGAGCTTCGGCTCTTCTCCCCGGAAACCCTCCGCCTCACCCCCTTCCCCAGGCCTGACCTCTCATGACCAGGAGCGGGCGGCCTCGACAGCCACAATACCAACAGCCCGACACGCGGCCGCAAGCCCTTCTCGCCAAGCCTTCAGCCTCGGACGCCACTAGCACTAGCAGCGCTCGGCCTGGCCCCGCGGCGGCGCGCGCGCTCCCTAGACGTCGTCACGCGCGGCCCGCCTTCTCCGGGCCACGCCCTCGCCTGGTGGAGGAGGGCGCCTCTAGGCCCCGCCCCGCGCTCATCCCGGCCCCGCCCTTCCCAGCAGAGAAGGGAACCTTTAGGCCCCGCCCCGAGTCCCTAGCCCCGCCTTCCCTGGGAGAAGGAGGAGGGCGCATCTAGGCCCCGCCCTGTGGCCCTGTTGGTGATGTTATCCAAGTGGCGTAGTGGCGGACGTGTGTGCTAATTAAGTCTGCGTGGCTGTCACGTCTTGCGTGCTTTAGTGATCAGTCACACGCTTTGGAGTCCTCCAGTACTTGAGGTTGAGAATGGGTAGGTCCAGGAACCTGCTTGGCAGCGGGCTGCGTACCGGGAGCCGCGATCCGGCTTCCGGCTGCGTGTTGCTAGCTACGCCAGACCCGCTGGGCTGCCTGGGCCGAGAGGTTGTGTGACCTGGATTCGGGTTCCAAGCCTGACGTTGAACAGTGCGCCCTAGTTCATGCCAGATCCGGGTGCCAGAACTGGATATCAGAAGCGCCAGGAAGTTTGTGAGGCAGTGGAAGTAGATTTAGAAAACCCCGTGTTGGCGAGCAGGGAACTCGACTTCTAAAATAAAGTCTACTAAAGGGAAAAAAAAAAAAAGATATTACGAGGGGAAAAAAAAAACAGTTCTGGAAAATCTAGGACATCATATGTATAACAGGATTCCTATGATTCTTGAAATTAAGTATTTCATCGGAGGCTGAAGTGACCAGGCAAAAGTCTGGCGTTTTGCACACACTTGGCTTTTTGCAGACATTTCTGAGTTAAGTGTCCAGTAATTTTGTGTTTCTACCTGACTTAAACCTTTCAAAATCTCTGGTGTGATTCGTTAGCCATGACATTTTGTCTTTCTTTCATAGTAGTGTAACTGAATCTACTGTTTTTAGCTTCAGCCCTTCATTCACCTTGAGACTATACTTAAATTTTTCTCATGTCAAAAAACACTTAAAAAAAAAATCCCAATCTTCTTTTGGATCTGCTTCTTTCTGTGACCAGCACATTAGCACTCTCCTTTTTTAAGACTTGGTCCCAAGTAGAACAGGCCTATTTGTACCTGTGCATGATGGTGACAGGTAGTGCCTGAACTGGTCTGACAGAGGACACATTGTGGGAAATTTCTCTCCTACCTTTACTTGGGTTCCAGGGAGCCAACTGAGACTGCCAGTTTTGTGCACAGCAGAGATCTTACGTGAGTAGTTTTACTTTAGACTAAAATGAATGTATGATAAGCATTAGTGGCTCATGATTGTAATCCTAGAATTTCGAAGACTAAGTCAGAAAGATTGCTTTGAGTTCTAGGCCAATCTGTGATACAGAGTGAAACTCTTAATCTCAAAAAATAACATAAATGCAAATTTAGGAAACAGGAAAATCATGAAATTTCACATAATCACGCCCCAACTATAGCAAAACAATGGTTTGTTTTAGTATGTTTGTAAATTTAATATACCTAATGTTCAAATTCCCATTTTATTTTTTATTTATTTATTTTAGTTTCATTTAGTTAGTATGTTTACAACGTTCTCCCTGCATATATGCCTGCGCACCAGAAGAAGGCACCAGATCTCATTACAGATGGTTGTGAGCTACCACATGGTTGCTGGGAATTGAACTCAGGACTTCTGGAAGAGCAGCCAGTGCTGTTAACCTCTGAGCCATCTCTCCAGCCCCAAATTCCCATTTTAATACTATAACACACTGAAGGCATATCAGTACATACTGGAAATTTTTTAGTACATTTTATTCAAATACCTTGACTAAACAGTCACAGATTTGAAGGAGAGCATTTGAGATGAGCTTTGATTTCTGGGATAAGATTTCTTTTCACTCGAATCCGAAATATTAGAAAGGGTGTTTTTGCTTTAATTAGTTAAGAAAGCAAGGATCAGCCGGGCGTGGTGGCGCACGCCTTTAATCCCAGCACTCGGGAGGCAGAGGCAGGTGGATTTCTGAGCTCGAGGCCAGCCTGGTCTACAAAGTGAGTTCCAGGACAGCCAGGGCTATACAGAGAAACCTTGTCTCGAAAAACCAGAAAAAAAAGAAAGCAAAAAAAAAAAAAAAAGAAAAAAAGAAAGCAAGGATTGTGCCAGGCAAGATGTGCCTCCTCGTACAGCAGTGGCACAGAACAAGGAGAACCAACCACAGGAGGGAATTCAGATCAGGTACTATTAACCTGGTCAAAAGCCCATGGCTGAGGAGGAACCTACTGCTGTTCTATTAAGGGACATGTCGAACTGCCTTCTGAATATGCTTATATCCATAGACTAGTACTGCCCTCCATTTGGGCCAAAGACACTTCTCTCTGCAGTAGCCAGCAGTTAACGCTGAGAGTGTTGCATGCTCCTTAGTCAGGGCCATCTGTTTCCATCCTCTCTCCCTGCCAGGCTAAGGAAACATCTGGGGAGGAGGGTGGAGAGAGCAGGAGGGTGGGGAGGGGTGCTGTGAGATTCCGTTTCAGGGACAAGACCTGGTTGTTGAACCTGTGAATTTACCAAGCTCCAATCAAGATTCAAGTTAACAGGATTAGTTCGCATTCTAGTAGGCATCACTGATTGAACTCAGTGAATTACAGACAAAAACAAAAGAAGAGAGGACATGAAGGGGGAAGGGAGGAGGGGGAGGGGAAGGAGGGGACCTCTGGGGGGATGGGTATATCGAACAAGATGCACTGTTCACATGGATGAAATTGTCAAATAATAAAAGGTAATCTGCTAAAAGCAACAACAACAAAATCAGTAAATTCAAGTCAGTAATCCCAGGACTGGGAGCTGGAGGCAGGAGAATCTGGAGTTCAAGGCCAGCCTCACCTGCTTGAAAGCCCCTGTCTTCAGCCCACCAACCAACAAGAAAACAAGCAAAAAAAGCATTTACTATTTACTGACAAAAATTGTCCTAGATACTACAGAGAGAATGAAAAACAGCACAGTCCAAATCCCACAGGGAAGTCCGTGATTAGAGAGGCCTCACAAATAATTACAGTAGACTGGACCAGACGCTGTCATTGAGGGTTGTTTGCATTGCTGTGGAAGAGGTAGGAGCCTTTAACTTGGTCAAGCAAGACACACTTCATTACGGCTGTGCTGGTTGAGATGAAGGCTAAAGAACGAGATCTGCGTATAGAAACATTTGGGGGCTGGGGGGCTGGAGAGATGGCTCAGCGGTTAAGAGCACTGACTGCTCTTCCGGAGGTCCTGAGTTCAATTCCCAGCAACCACATGGTGACTCACAACCAGCTATAATGGGATTCGATGCCCTCTTCTTCAGTGTGCTCATATAAGAGAGAGAGAGAAAGGAAAAATATTTGGTGGAAGAACACACTACTGAAATACCATGGCCCTTTAAGGACTTAGCTTTTTGTTTTCATTTTTTGGAACAGCGGTAAGCATGGTAGAGAAGAGGAAGAGAAGTCCCAGGGTATAGAAGCGGAATATAAAACAGCTAGAGGCCTCACTTAGCAGTCTATACTTCATTCTTTGTTTTTATTTTGTGGGCATTGTTGTTTTGCCTGCATGTATGTCTGTGTGAGGCATTGGATCCCCTGGAACTGGAGTCACAGACAGTTGTGAGCTGCCCTGTGGGTGCTGGGAATTGACAAGCCAGTACTCTTCCCCGCTGAGCCATCTCTCCAGTCCCCGCTGTGGTTTGTACTAATGGTCCAGGAGGAGCTACTGAGTTTTAAGCATCAGTTCTGTGACCAGAGTGTGTTTCCAGAAAATTCACAATCTAGTAGGACACAATGCAGGGTGAATTAAGCAACTCTCAGTACTTCGGGTAGGAGGACCTTGTTAGTGTATCGGCATTCAGGGGGAGGATGAGAATAGAGAGGTTGTAAGAGAGGATTCCCAGGTGTCAGGTGGCAGCCATCACTCCCTACTCTCTCCCACATGGCACCCAAGATTTTTTTTTTTTTCTTTTCCCTTGTTCTGGTACGCTGTAGCTGACTTCAGACGCACATGGGGTGGTTGTAAGCCACCATGTGGTTGCTGGGATTTGAACTCATCACCTTCGGAAGAGCAGTCGGGTGCTCTTACCCGCTGAGCCATCTCACCAGCCCCCCAAGATTATTTTTTAATGTATTAATTTATTTAATGTATGTGAGTACACTGTTGCTGACTTCAGACACACTAGGACCCCATTACAGATGGTTGTGAGTCACCATGTGGTTTCTGGGAATTGAACTCAGGACCTCTGGAAGAGCAGTAATGCTCTTAACCACGGAGCCATCTCTCCAGCCCCCAAGATTATTATTATTTTTAGAGATTTATTTTATTTATTATATGTAAGTACACTGTAGCTATCTTCAGACACTCCAGAAGAGGGCACCAGATCTCGTTACAGATGGTTGTGAGCCACCATGTGGATGCTGGGATTTGAACTTATCACCTTCGGAAGAGCAGTCGGGTGCTCTTACCCGCTGAGCTATCTCACCAGCCCCCGAAGATTATTTTTAAAGATTTATTTATTTATTTTATGTATGTGTGTAAACTGTAGCTGTTTACACCAGGAGAGGGCATCTCAGAGGTCTCAGTCAGGTGCTGAAGACATGGAGGATTCTTAGAGAGCTGCTGATCTTCCATCTTTGGGTTTCTTTTAGTTGGAATCCCAAAGAAGTTGGTTTTAATATCAAAAAGGAATGCCACAGCAATGGGGTAGGTGAATTTGACAGCAAGGATGAAAGTAAGCAGGCAAAATGCAAAGTCCCCTTTAAAAAAAAAAAAAGAAGCCGGGCGTGGTGGCGCTCGCCTTTAATCCCAGCACTCGGGAGGCAGAGGCAGGTGGATTTCTGAGTTCGAGGCCAGCCTGGTCTACAGAGTGAGTTCCAGGACAGCCAGGGCTATACAGAGAAACCCTGTCTCAAAAAACCAAAAAAAAAAAAAAAAAAAAAAAAAACCAAAGAATTATTTATTTTAGTTGTACGAATACACTGTTGCTGTCTTCAGACACACCAGATGTCATCAGATCTCATTATAGATGATTGTGAGCCACCATGTGGTTTCTGGGAATTGAACTCAGGACCTCTGGAAGAACAGTCAGTGCTTTTAACTGCTGAGCCATCTCTCTAGCCCCTGCAAAGTTCCCCTTGTCTTTTGCCTGTATTGACACTAGAATACGCCCCCCCCCCATTTGGGATGGGTCTTCCTTTTGGAAATGATCTGATCAAGAAAGGAATGCCTAAGCAACCTGTGCTTCAGCTGATTCCGGGTGCAATCAAGTTGACAACCAAGGTGTACTGGCCACTGATATAGAAGCAGTTATGTTAATGGATTCATGAAAGCTTCACAGCTGGCAAGCTTTTGCAACCATGTGGTCCAATGAAGGCTGGATTCTTACCTAAGGGGCGAGGTCCAGTTATTCTGCCTCCCTTAGCTTCCTACGAGGGGCCCTAAACATGTATAAGGCCACCCTTGACTTAGCCCCAACTGAGGTCATTCGGACCAGGAAAGTCAACCAGTCAACACAGAGCATAAGAAGAAAAAACAAACCATCATTTTTTGTTTGTTTGTTTTGTTTTTTTGGTTTTCCGAGACAGGGTTTCTCTGTGTAGCCTTGGCTGTCCTGGAACTCACTTTGTAGACCAGGCTGGCCTCGAACTCAGAAATCCGCCTGCCTCTGCCTCCAGAGTGCTGGGATCAAAGGCGTGCACCACCATGCCTGGCTACCATCATTTATTTTAAGCCTCCAGTTTGGAGAGCTCCAGTTTTGTTTCACAACAGTAATTAACTGATACCTGAGTGATTCAATGTGCTGTGGGAAAGGAAGAGTCTTTGCTTGAGTGGCTAGACAAATTAACGATAGAAAACTCTACATACTATAATAAATGACTAACTGTTGCTACCAAGTAGAGCCGGCGCCTGCAGAGACCAGAAGGTGTCAGGTCCCCTGCAGCTAGTCTCAGGTAGCTGTGAACTGCTCAGCATCAGCACTGGAAACAGGCTCAGGTCCTTTGGGAGAGCAGCAAGTGCTCTTTAACTGCTTAGCCATTTCCCAAGCTCCATCTCTCTCTTTTCTTCTTCTTCTTTTTTAACATCTATCTATGTATCCATCCATCTATCCATCTATCGTATATCCATCTATCATCTATTTACTCATCTACCTATTAATTATTTGTGTGTATTTGTGTGTATAGACATATAGATGAAGGTTAGAGGACAACTTGTAGAGTTGTGGAATGCTGTTTTCTCCTTTCACCTCGTCCTGGGTGTGCCAGTTAGTTTTATTGTTTGCTTATTGTCTTTGTAACATAACCTAGAGTCTCCTGGGAAGAGACGCACAGATGAAGAAATACCCAAGTCACACTGGCCCGTGAGAGGCCGCAGCCCAATGTGGTGGCATCATCCCTGGGCAGATTGGCCTGGGTTGGATAAGAAAGCTAGCTGAGGTGCTGGAGGGAGAGCACTCAGCAGTTGAGAGCACTGAGGTTCAATTCCCAGCACCCAGATGGCAGTTCACACCTGTCTGTAACTCCAGTTCCAGGGCTTCTGACACCCTCACACAGACATGCATGCAACACACCAATGAAGATAAAATAATAATAATAAACTGGGTTGGAGAGAGGGCTCAGCAGTTAAAAGCACTGGCTGCTCTTCCGAAGGTCCTGAGTTCAATTCCCAGCAACCACTTGGTGGCTCACAAGCATCCACAGTGGGATCTGATGCCCTCTTCTGACAGATACTCTCTTCTGTCGTGCAGCCGTACATGCAAATAGATTGCTCATACACAGAAATAAATCCTTTTAAAGATAAAAATAAGTTATATAATAAAAGAGAAAGCAAGCGCTGAGTATGAGCCAAAAGGTAGTGACGTTCCGTGATGTCTGTCTGACTGCTCTCAGTGATGGACTTGGACCCAGACGTGAAGCCAAATAAACCCATTTCTCTCTGGAGGTTGCTTTTAGTTAGAGAGTTTTCTCCCAGCAACAGAAAAGCCAACTGGAGCAGGGATCAGAATCAGGTCATCTGGCTTGGTGGCAGGCGCTTCTCCCGACTTGGCCATCTCTCTGGGCCCAGTTAAAATGGTTGATGGCATTCATTTAGTGTGTGTGCCACGCCCATCTCATGCGGGCACATGAGAATGCAGCAAGGGGCGTGCAGATGTGAAAGGGCAACTTGAGGGAGTCTGTCCTTCCCTTCCATCAGTCCTGGGGATCGAACTCAGGCTGTCTGGCTTGGTGGCAGTTGCTGGTACTGAAAGGACCCCCATAGGGAGACCTCCACTCAAGTCACGAGATATTGGCGAATCCCCCAAGAACTCACAGAAGACCAGGCTTGATGCAAATCACATGAGGCTTTATTCGGGGAAAGCCAGAGCTCTGGGGACAACTCATATCCCGGAAGTGGATAGAGGAGTCGACCCTGAGGGAAAAGAGGACCCGGTTTTTATGGTTCCTCAAGAGGGAGAGAAGGAGGAGGAGGGAGTAGGGGATTTTTCTGATTTGACAATATCTGACAATATCCATTCTTTCTACAGAAGAAATGGGTACACGGAGGATTTTTATGCTCGGGTGCACAGGTGCAAAGTGAAATTCTTACCACAAACACTTGGCAGTGAGCTGCATCTCAATCCATCAACTAACCCACAAACTCTTGGCAGTGAGCTATAGCAGTTGGCAAATATATGCATTTAAAGAACAGTAGGGGCAAGCACACAGATTCAAGAAATGTTCAGGCTATTATATTTAGCTATGTAAAGGCTTTCTACTAATAATGAAATCTCTTTCTCAGTTTCGGGGTCTTTGAGACCTGTTACATTTTCTCAGGATCTTTCAGTACTTGCTGAGCCATTCCACTGGCCCTTGTTTTCTTTAAGATCGAGGCTCACTCACCGTGTGCTCTGACTAGCCTGAAACTGCATGTAAACAACGTTGGACTACAATTTGTAGCAATTCACCTGCTTTGGTCTCCTGAATACTGGGTTAGAGTCACGTGCCACAGTGTGTCTGGCCGGGACTTGCTTTTGTGGGTGTGAAATGGGGAATGATAGTCATGCTTGTAACCAGAGCACTAGGAAGCTGAGGTGAAAGATCTGAGTTTGAGGCCAGGCTGGCTTACACAGTGAGACATTGTCAAAAAACAAAACAAAACAAAAAAACAAAAAAACAAAACCAACGCCGGGCGTGGTGGCTCACGTCTTTAATCACAGTGGGAGGCAGAGGCAGGCGGATTTCTGAGTTCCAGGCCAGCCCTACAAAGTGAGTTCCAGGACAGCCAGGGCTATACAGAGAAACCCTGTCTCGAAAAACCAAAAACAAACAAACAAACAAACAAACCCAACCTAACCAACCAACCAACCAACCAAACAAGCTGGGATGGTGGCTCACACCTGGTAATCCCAGCATTTGAGGGATGGGAGATAGGAGACTCACCATCACTGCAAATGCAAATCTGGGCTGCTCCATATTCCATTTCAGGGTAGCCTGGGCTGCCAAGTGATACTCTGACTCCACAAACCAATGAAAGAGCACCCATGGAGGAGGGAGGCTGGAGGGAGACTGAGAATGCTGGGGAGGCTGGAGAGAGGAGGGCTCCGTGTGAGAATGCTGGGGAGGCTGGAGAGAGGAGGGCTCGATGTGAGAATGCTCGCTGAGTTCACATCCCCAGCACCCAAGGAGAAGCTGGGTAAAGAACCTGTAATCCCAGTGCTGGGGAACACAGTTCATGGAGAGATTCAAACTCAAAACAGAAGCAAGAGACCCTTGAGGTTGCAAGAGGAGGCTTCGTGACAGTAAATGGGTGTGTGTCATAACCCTTCGGGAGACATGGAAGGCTGCACCCAAATAGAGAAAACCAGAGAAAGTACTTTCAGTTTTGTAGAGAGTAGCACAAAACTACAGGTCAAGTGGTGGCTGAAAAGGTCAGTTCAGGAACTTTGGGAAGGTCATGAAACACTTGCCCCTCCGGAAGGGAGAGGCTAATTAACATTTCTCTGACCCCAGGGCAGGAACCAACCTACAGGTGGGAACACATTCCTCAGGACTGACCCTTGCCCACCTTCAGACAAGGGAAGTCCTTGTCACCTCATTCCCTAAAGACCAATCAGTTTAAAAGGTGCACTGTTCTGCCAATCATTTTGTGCTTATTTGCTGAAACCATATAAAAACAGCCCCTGTATGGGTGCTGGAGGTCACCACCTCTCCTTAGGGTCTGGGACGACCCCAGTGCACTGGAACAATCAATTTCCCTTGCTTTTGTTTTGTTTTGTTTTGTTTTGTTTTGTTTTGTTTGGTTTGGTTTGGTTTTTCGAGACAGGGTTTCTCTGTGTAGCCCTGGCTGTCCTGGAACTCACTCTGTAGACCAGGCTGGCCTCGTACTCAGAAATCTACCTGCCTCTGCCTCCCGAGTGCTGGGATTAAAGGTGTTCACCACCACACCCGGCTCCCTTGCTTTTTGCATCGCTCCCAGCTCTACATCGTTCACTCAGGGGATCCCCAGTAAACTAAGGTTCCCTGGAGTCTTCCAGTGGCCATGCAGAAATCAGATTTGAAAGTGAAGTACTGGGTATCCAGTACTACATTCAAGACATTTGCTAAAAGAATATCACCCAAGTATATACAGTCTCAGGACAGGAATGCACAAGACTTCAGGTCATAGCTTGTTCAGATTTCTTTCCATGGATCTCAAGAAGAACTGGGATTCTAGCCCAACTGTCAGGTCACAGACCCCTCTTGCTAAGAGTTATTCATACTGAGATCTTCAGGGGACCATGTTTTGTCACTCTAGAATAATTTTTTACAGAGACTTAAAACCTCAAAACCCCATTGGTTGGTGATAACAAAATAGACCCTCTGACAGACAGTAGGAGCACTCTGGAATAGATTTCCAGAACCCATTCCACTTCAAGTGACATTTGGAGGAAGACACACCACGTTCACAGAACTGGTAACTGAGAAACCACTCTCTATGAATAATCAGAACCTCACCAGCTCGTTGGCGGTTTCAGAACTTCGAGCACTCCTAAGAGCAAAGAGTGGCTGGAACTGGAGTCTCTACAGGTCTCAGAATCCCTTTCCCACTGGGAACCAGGAAGCCTCCCGCCCATGTCAACGTTTGGATGAAAATGGTCTCATTTGCCTTTAAGATTGCTAGTCTGGTCCTGCTTGGCTTATTAAATATGCTCAGTACACATCTTTAAATTCATAATCTTCCTGACTCACCTTCAGAATCCTAAGACTGCAGGCAAGCATCATCTTGTCAAGCTGAACAGCTATTCATTCATTCATTCATTCATTCATTCATCTATTCATTCATTGAGACCATGTCTCTCTACATAGCCCTGTTTTTCCTCTGGAACTCACTATGTAAACCAAGCTAGCCTTGAAATTACTGATACCCACCTGCTTCTGTCTCCCAGTTGCCTGGCCTTTGAACACATCTTTTAAAATGTATTTGCATGTGATCCTAAACTCATCTACTGAGTCCTGAAGAAAGTTAAGATGTTAAAATTAATTAGTCACTAGAGGGTAGAGAGATGGCCCAATGGTTGTTTTTTTGTTTGTTTGTTTTTTGTTTTTTGTTTTTTGTTTTTCGAGACAGGGTTTTTCTGTATAGCCCTGGCTGTCCTGGAACTCTCTTTGTAGACCAGGCTGGCCTAGAACTCAGAAATCCGCCTGCCTCTGCCTCCCGAGTGCTGGGATTAAAGGCGTGCGCCACCACACCCGACAGGCCCAATGTTTTAAGAGCCCTGGCTACTCAGAGGACTAGGGTTCAATTCCCAGCACCCACATGGCAGCTCAAAACTGTCTGTAACTCCTGTTGTCAGGGATTCAACACCCTCACATGGACATACATGCAGACAAAACACCATGTATATAAAAATTTTAAAAAATCATAAATGAATAAAAATTAGTCTGGAGAATTTCATTATATGTCAGGAGAATTCAAAACAGAAATTATATTTTATAGGTTGTTCATCTGTGTGTCTGTGTGTATGCATGCATGTGTATGTATGCCTGTGTGTCCATGTGCATGTGTGTGTATGTGTAAGTGTATATTTGTGTCTGTGGGTGGGTGTGTCTGTGAGTGTGTGTCTATGTGTGCTTGTGAGTGTTTGAGTGTGTGCATGTGTCTGTGAGTGTGTGTGTCTGTGAGTGTGTGTGTGCTTGTGTCTGTCTGAGTGTGTGCATGTTACTCTGTGTGTGTGTATGTGTGTGTATGTGCTGAACTTCCTTAAGTGTAGCTGGGGAAGTGATTTGACTTTGCTGTGTCTCAGTTTCTGACTGTTCTTGGGCTTGTGTGATGAACTTTGGCTGACTTACATAATTGTGGGGTGCACACGTTTTCACACACCCTCCTTCAGAGCTCCTAGGCGGCCTAAGGACGGGTGAACACGTTTTATTAGTGTTTACAAAGCAACTATAATGCCATCCCTCAAATGCTTGCCGGCTCCATCTTTCCCTGTGAGAGAATATTCAAATACATTTTAAATATTCATATCATAGTTAAGTAAAAAAAGAGTGTTTTTCTTGACAAATCAGTTTCTTGACCTTAAAATGAGCTTTTTTTGCTCAAAAAACGAAACACTCCGTTTGTTCAGATCCAGGAAAGATAGGGCATGATCCTTGAAAACTCTTTAAAAATTGTAACTATTCAGACCACAGTGTTTGCTAAAAAGAGCTGCAGGAGGCAGGGCTAGTCAGGGAAATGAATTGATTAATGCAGCCACTGCATTTTTTTCCACCCTCAATTTGATTTAAATTTAATATCCTCCCACAATGGAAAATGATTTACAATGAGAAGATGAGCTGCAAGAAAATGAAAATGGAAACAAGATGTCATCTCGCTTTACCATCCGACAGCTCTGCCGTGCCTCTCGGAACAGTGTTTGCCACTTACTGTAAATGAAACGGAATGCGTTTTAAAATAACAAAACGCCGCATTACTAGTGGACTCTCTCTGCAAACACATTCACCCCACTGAGCTCTGCTTTACATCAAGGTTGTTTTTAGCTCATTTCCTTTTGTGAAAAAGCAATTGGTGAGTTGATTTCCCAGTTTAGCCGTTGTAATAAAACCTAAAAGGCATATTTCTGTTTGGCCAGCAGCTCGTAGAGTGAGTCAAAAGCCCCAAAAAGCAACAAATGTAGGGCAGTGTAAAATTAGAAACTGCTGGCAGTCGCTGTGCTGGCGATGCTCCTCCCCCTCCCTCTTGCCACCAGCATGAATCTGAAGGTCACCTCTATGTACCAGATGACAGAACCCCATGTGTGTGTGCCTTTAGATAAGTTTATAATCCACACAGCATAACACTCACCTGTGAAGTACCCAGCTCAGTGGGCTTTATTATTTTCACAGATGTCTACAGTGACCATCATTCCTAAGATGAACATTTTCTTCCTTTCATACAAACTCCTCGCGCATCCTCCTTCTCCTCAGCCCTTGGTGCTGGCAGCTGCCACCTTGCCTTCTGTGACTTGCCCGTTCTAGACATTTGACATAAACAGAGTTATCAACAAGCAGCTCGTGTCACCGGCTTCTTTCAGTTGGCAGAATGTTCTCAGGTTTTGTAATGTTGATCCATGCACCAGCCTCTCGTTTTTAATGTACAGTGTATAAATTATACCAGTGTCCATATCAACAGACAATGGGAGCTTGGGTGGTTTTGTTTCTTGGTTATTGTTAATCATACTGTTGGCATACATGTATAATAGTTTTGCCGTTTGTTTTGTTTTTATGTTTTTTTTAAAGATTTATTTATTTATTATATGTAAGTACACTGTAGCTGTCTTCAGACACACCAGAAAGGGCATCAGATCTCATTACGGATGGTTGTGAGCCACCATGTGGTTGCTGGGAATTGAACTCAGGACCTTTGGAAGAGCAGTCAGTGCTCTTACCCACTGAGCCATCTTGCCAGCCCTTGTTTTTATTTTGAGGCAGGGTTTTTCTGGGTAGCCCAGGCTGGCTCAGAAGTCGTAACCCTCCTGCCTCAAGCTTCCGAGATACTAGGATTGCAAGCATGCACCAGACAGCCTCGTGGACAGACTTCTGTGCCGTTCTAGTTTTCTCACATTCTTGATACCATTTATATGCCTCCCCTCCCCCATTATAGTGCACATGTGCTATGCAAGTGTGCTACCACGGCCTCTACATCGCCAGCCCTGGGAAATGTTTCTGTTGTCATGTTGCTAAGGGATTAGTTGATAGGATCTCTTGGATGGGCAGTAAAGGATTTGTTGAAAGGCTTTTCAGCAAGGCAGCAAAGGAAAGACTGTTGAAGAACACAATAAATGATCAGGGGAACTGGAGATATGGGCTTAGAAAACTGAGAAAGTGGGGTCAGCAGTGGGAAACAGCAGGGGTGTGTCACCCATACAGGAGGTGGGGGGGGGGGAAGGTTCTGCTGCCTCAGCATGTAGACCCTGGCTACCAGAATCAAAACTGGGTTCTGATGTGAAGGGTGGAGACGCAAGTCTCTAAGGCCAGCATTGGAGAAGCTAAGGGAGAAGGACCAGGCATTTGAAGCCAGCTGGGCTACAGAGTGAGACCCTGCCTCCAAAAGGTGAATACAGGACACAGAAAGATGCCTTTGAGAATCCCACTCGAGATTTCAAGAGTCTCAGGGGGAGTCTGACCAGACAAGCCCATATCAGAGCCTATGTGTTTGCTTCCTGGGTTGGAAGGGGGCTGGCATATCTGATGTATGTCCTATAGCCCGTGCTGTTAGCTCCCTTGGTAGCGGAGGATAGCTGAGTCCTTGAACCTCTCGTTCCCATTTTCCAAGTACTGTTATTACAGATGTGCACCGTCACTGCCAGCCAGTAGTGTAGACGTCCGTAGTGGAGAGCAAGAACTCAGTTCTCTGTAATGGATGATCCCAAAGAGACAGAGTGGTTCAGGACAGCAGGAGAACAAAACCAGACCACACCACACCAACCAGACCACACCACACCAGCCACACATCACCACAGCACACAAACCACAATGCACGAAAGACACACAATAGCCACAGTGACCGCACCATACTGCCAGCTGACTATTGGACTAATTGATTATTCAAAGCCAAGATAAACGTACTTGGCTATTCCTTATATTCTGTATGCTAGTCAATGTGCAAACAAGCCCATACCTACAGTTAAATCTGCTTCCCCGCCTTTGCTTTATAATGTTGTATAATTTGTATAATTGCAAGCAACATACTAACAAAAAGACAAAACCCCAGTCAGGGGGTGTCTACAATGTCTCCACCTCGAGTATCAGTGCTTTCCTCCCGGAGGGAAGGTTTCCAGAATAAGACCTTTAGCTCCAATACCTTCCAGGCTGGTTGTTGCAATGTGTGTTTCCAGCAGCGTACAGCATTTCCCCACACTCCCTTCCTAGCACTTCCCTTACAGTATGTCCGTGATCTTTGCCCGCCTGGGAGGAGGAGTGCGCCATCCTTATATGGCTTGTGTATTTCCTGAGTAGCGAGCTGAGCGTCTTGCACTGAGTATGCACCAGGCCCTTTCACAGGCTAGGTGAGTGCTCCACCACTGCCCTTTCACAGGCTAGGCGAGTGCTCCACCACTGCCCTTTCACAGGCTAGGCGAGTGCTCCACCACTGCCCTTTCACAGGCTAGGCGAGTGCTCCACCACTGCCCTTTCACAGGCTAGGCGAGTGCTCCACCACTGCCCTTACACAGGCTAGGCGAGTGCTCCACCACTGCCCTTTCACAGGCTAGGCGAGTGCTCCACCACTGCCCTTTCACAGGCTAGGCGAGTGCTCCACTACTGCCCTTTCACAGGCTAGGTAAGTGCTCCATCACTGCCCTTACACAGGCTAGGCGAGTGCTCCACCACTGCCCTTACACAGGCTAGGCCAGTGCTCCACCACTGTCCTTACACAGGCTAGGCGAGTGCTCTACCACTGCCCTTACATGGATTGAAACTGGGTTCTGGGGAATTGTGGGGCGTGGAGCTTTCCTTGGAAACAGCAGAGGGTTCTAAATGGGTAAAGGGAAGCCAGAGGGGAAGCTTGGGTGTCCAAGAGACAGGAAAGAGTAGCAGAAAGCGTGAGACAGGTTCTGTTCTCTGGAGGGAGGACACCAAGAAACGCATTCAGGGTCCGAGAGATGGCACAGCAGGTGGAGGGACCCACAGCCAGGCCCGAGCACACTGCTTGGATTCCCTGGACTCATGTGGTGGCAGGAGAGAACCAACTCCCACAAGCTGTTCTCTGACCTCCATACAACACCATGACATTTCTAAGCATGACATATGTATACACACACACACACACACACACACACACACATACATACACACACACACACGTGCATGCACACACACACACATACACACACACACACACACACACACACACACACGTAATAAAACAACATTCAATTTTCCTTAGGGCATGAAGATCAGAGGCCACTGAAGCTCTTCTCACCTGCTGTCCCCTTTTGAGTCTCGGGTTGCTGGTGTCTAGTTTCAGGAATTCTGGAAGGTGAAAACCCTGGCTTCCTCCGGGGGAGGTTCTGGCTCATCTGGTATAGCCTGTCTGGCCTCTCTGCGGAAGTGATATCTCACCTGATCCATCCTGGTTTTACTAAGTTCAGACTTTTATTCAGGAATGATCACCATGTCTTCAGATTTCATGTCCTGTCAGGAAAATTTAAATTAAAAAAAAAAATAGCAAAACCCCAGATTCGGGGATTTTCTCCACACAAAGCTATCCATAATATAGATTATGGGAGCCAGCAAGGCTTCTCTTATAAACAGTAATGACAAGGCACTGCACAAAGCCTGACCTTCTGCAGCCTCTCTCACGAGGCTGTCATTACTGGTTTACAGCAGGAAAAGAAAATAGGTTGGTTGGTCTCTTCTCTTCTCTCCTTTCCTTTCCTTTTCTTTCTTTCTTTCTTTCTTCCTTTTTTTTTTTTTTTGGTTTTTCGAGACAGGGTTTCTCTATGTAGGCCTGGCTGTTCTGGAACTCACTCTGTACACCAGGCTGACCTCGAACTCAGAAATCCGCCTGCCTCTGCCTCCCGAGTGCTGGGATTAAAGGCGTATGCCACCACTGTCGGTCCCCCCTCCCCCCGCCTTTTTTTCTTTAGTAACTTGAGCCCACCCAATTTGGCATTTTGATTTTGAGACAGTGAGGCTTCGATCAATGTTGGGTAAATTCCTCTCTATATATAAGTAGAATTTAAAACAATGATTTCTAATACAAAAAAGAAAATGAGGGAGCCGGGCGTGGTGGCGCATGCCTTTAATCCCAGCACTTGGGAGGCAGAGGCAGGTGGATTTCTGAGTTCAAGACCAGCCTGGTCTACAAAGTGAGTTCCAGGACAGCCAGGGCTACACAGAGAAACCCTGTCTCAAAAAACCAAAAAAAAAAAAAAAAAAAAAAAGGAAAATGAGGGTAAGGTAGAGGTGGCACACACCTTTAATCCTAGCATTCATGAGGCAGAGGCAGGGGGACCTTTGTAAGTGTGAGGCCAGCTTGGTCTACAGAGTGAGTTCCAGGACACCCAGGGCTACACAGAGAAACCCTGTCTCCACAAACAAATGAACAAAAACAAACAAAATACACAAAAAAGAAAATGAGGTCCTGTTTATTTAGATCTACTGTGGTCTTTGTGAGGAAGTGTCCTAGAAGTGTCTTTAAAATGATTTAAATAAATCCATATTTACTTGAAAAAGTTGAATTAGAATTAGCCCCTAAGCTGTTACCAACCTCTCTAGAAAGGTTACTTCTGGGGCTCATGGATTGTAAGTTAATGAGCCTACTGACTGCCTTTTCTTCTAGGATGGTTATATCANTGCTAGTAATGATGGCCTACACACTTGGGGAACTGAGGCAGGAGAATTGTGAGTTTGACACCAGTTTTGATGTACATCCTCTCCCACTCTTCCCCCACCAAACAAACAAACAAACAAACAACCTTTCAGGGCACATATTGCTCTTGCAGAGGACCTGAGTTCAATTCCCAACTCCCATGTTGGTGTCTCACAACTGTTGCGGTCTGCGCACCCCAACCCCACCCCCGGCATAGCTGTAGCCATTTTGTTCCATACCTGCCAGCTATTTCATATTACTGCTGTAATATGCCTACCCATCATTGATACAGAAAAATAACTGACTCAGAGCAAGGTCATGCTGATCACAGATCCTAGTATGTTCTGTACGAGGCTTGTTAATCTTAAGAAATTCCATAAGACGGGCTGGTGAGATGGTTCAGTGGGTAAGAGCACCCGACTGCTCTTCCGAAGGTGATAAGTTCAAATCCCAGCATCCACATGGTGGCTCACAACCATCTGTAACGAGATCTGGCGCCCTCTTCTGGAGTGTCTGAAGACAGCTACAGTGTACTTACATATAATAAATAAAATAAATCTTAAAAAAAAAAAGAAATTCCATAAGGCTTTATGTAGGACCCATCAAATTAAAAGTCAATATGAACTGTTATGTCCAAAATTGCTTGAGTCAGAGCCAACCACCGAGCAGCATTTCCTGCGCCTGCATAGGAACTCACTGTGGCTTTTGTTGATTTTTTCCCTTCATAAGCTGGCCCTGAGAATTTTCGTGGATGCGGCTCAGCCCTAGAAATATGAGCTGTGGCCCTGATCGATCAGTATCGTGGTATGCACTCAATAAACCATCCCTGTCCGACTGAGATCAGTGTCTGTGTGGTTTGTGGGGTGATTCCTGGACCCCAACACAGCCATCTATAACTCCAGCTCCTGGGAATTCTGACACCCCTGATTGTCACAGGCATCTGCATTCACATGCATGTACACACACACACACACACACACACACACACACACACACACACTCATAATTAAGAAATGATTTTAAAATCTCATAAAGCAACCTGGGAGGGATATAAATCAGTTGGTAGAGTACTTGAAGCCCTGGGTTAGAATCTCACTGTTGCATGAGGTAGGCATGATGGCACAGGCCTGTAATCCCAACACAGGAGAAGTGGAGGCAGGAAGTCATCTTCAGGCTGTATAGGGAGTTCCAGGCCAGCCTGGGATAAGTATGACCCTGTCTCTCCCCTCCCACCAGGAAAAAACAAAACAAAACAAGAAAACAAAAAACAAGGGTCTGGAGAGAGAGCTCAGCGGTTAAGAGTACTGACTGCTCTTCCAGAGGTCCTGAGTTCAATTCCCAGGAACCACATGGTGGCTCACAACCATCTGTAATGGGATCCGACGGCTTCTTCTGGTGTGTCTGAGGACAGCGACAGTGTACTCACATAATATAAAATCAATACATGTTTAAAAAAAAACCACAGACAAAACAAAACATACCCAGAAATAAGAAGCAAGTCTGATAGTTTTGGTTTTCGAGACAGGGTTTCTCTGTGTAGCCCTGGCTGTCCTGGAACTCACTTTGAAGACCAGGCTGGCCTCGAACTCAGAAATCCACCTGCCTCTGCCTTCCAAGTGCTGGGATTAAAGGCGTGGGCCACCATGCCCAGCGACTAATCACATTCTTTTAGTGTTTACTTGAAATAGTTACAAATAGGAAAACAGAGGCATTACTAATTGCATTGCTTCTGGGAGTAGTAAAACATTACAACAAAGGCACACACGGGGGCGCCATAATCAGCCAGAAACGGTACATGAGAGCAGAGAGCTGTTTGTGAGAGAAGTCAAAAGCTGTGCTGAACTTCTACGGACAGCAAGGTTTCAGAGGTTTGTGAATCAACATTCTCTGTTCTTAGAACAGAGAGTCAGCTGGGCTCTAGGATTCCACAGGACTCTGTGCAGACCCTGAATGATGAAGCTGGGCTAGAGAATTTGACTGGTGTTCTGGCAAATCTTTATTAGAAACATTTACCGTTGGCCTGGAATAATATATTTAAATGGCGAATGAGTTTGTTACTAACATTTATGAATGGCAAGAAGCAGCTGGCTGGAGACTCCTTGCTTGGAATGGGTGAGACCCAGGGTTTGAATCCAAACATTGCAGACAAACGAACAAAATGCTTATTTTCATGACATTTCCTCTACAATGTGAAATGCGGCACGTCTTCTATGATCAACTCTGACCCCAAACTGCTTTCTTGGAGATCTGTATCTCTGGCATATGGCTAGTTCACTCCTTGATTCTCAGGCATGTATAAAGCTACCTGGTTGCCTGCAGAAGACACCTGTAAACACCCACAAAGACAAGCCCTGATGAGACTATAGAGCACACATGGCTTTTTCCAGACATCAATATACAAGTGACAGCATTTGCTTTAGAGGCCAAAGTGTCTTCATGCCATCGTGAGAGAGTTGCTTTCTCACACCAGTGAGTATTTGGTCCCACAGTATCTACATGTCCCCCTCCAAAGAGCTATTCTACGATTCTTAATTATTTGTCTGTGTGGGTCCATGCACATGCCTGCCAGTGTACACATGCCTGCCAGTGGAGGCCAGAAGCAGCTGGACCCACACATGGCTATGAACTGCGTGGGTGAGGAGCGTTCCACTCTGGTCCTTTGCCAGAGTAGCATGTGCCCTCCCACTGTGGAGCCCTTTCTCCAGCTTCCTCTACTCCTTCCTTTTTTGTTTTTGAGACATAGTCTCATTATGTAGCCCTGGCTGGCCTGGAACTGAATAAATAGGCCAGGCTGGCCTCAAACTCACAGAGATCCAGCAACTTCTGTCACAGGTGTGTGCTCTCACTTCTGGTCCTTTATCCCCTCTTTTTTCCTTCCTTCCTTCTTTCTTTCTTTTTTTTTTAAAAACATCTATCTATCTATCTACTTTATTTTTATTTTATGTGCATGTTTTGCCTTCATGAATGTCTGTGCACCACAGTACATGTGGTGCCCACTGATGCCAGAAGAGGAAGTTGGCCATGTCTGATTTTTTCAAAGACTTCTTTTTCCTTAGGAGAAATCGTGTTTTACAATGAAGGAGCTGGAGAGATGGCTATGCCCTTAAGAGCACTGTCTGCTCTTCCAGAGAAAACACATTCGATTCCCAGCACCCACATGGCAGCTCACAACCCTATGTAACTCCAGTTCCAGGGATTCCAATGTCGTCTAGCTTCTGTGGATACAAGGTTCACACATGATGTATAGACATACATGTAATCAAAATGCCCAAACATATAAAATACCTAAAAAATAAACTTTAAAAAATGACACTTGGATTGTTTGGAAAAGCCATAAGGGATTATATTACTTTTCTATTTACTCCAAATTATATATGATACATCTAAGTATACATGTATACTTATGCACATATTGTTTAAATGAATTTAAGTGACTCGGGCTGACAATACTCCTTTTGAGAGCCAGAGACTACCTAATAAAAACCCCAAAGCATGGTGAACCCCCTTTTGAGTTGCTGGTCGGGAGAGTCCAAAATATTCCCAAAATAATACAGGCTCTTTCTGTTGCCTGTGGTTGCCTCCCAGAGGTTGAAGGTAAGGACCTATCCTATTACTGTAGACACCAGACACTTAGGACACAGGACTCGGAGGATCTGAGCTGGATCTGACCTTAAAGCCTCCTCCCCAAGGACTGACCTTCATAGTCCCAGTAGGTGCTGATTTAAGTTGCCAATGGAAGGACACCCACCACCAACACTTCTACACAGCTGTGAAGCCTATGAACAATGAATGACCAGCAAGGTGAGACATCCCTAAAGGTGTGGCAGTGGAACTCCTATCTTGGCAGTAACCAACAGCTGTCTAAGTAGACTTAAGGTCAGCTCGACAGGAAGGAAGTTATGCCTGGTACTAGATATCTAGCCAAATAACTAGAGCCAGTGAAATCATGGATCTTAAAGGAAAACCTGCAATTGCCACTTTCCTAAAGCAGCGTACTTCTAACTGCCTTCTAAATACTTATCTTTATGCCTGTAGTGCCAAGGAAGTATTTGATCCCCCCCCCCCCAAAAAAAAACAGACAGGAGCTGATCTGATGCAACTCATAGCAGGGTCTTTATTCTATTCAAGCTAGCTAGGGCCCCTCCAATGCACTGCTGTCACACAGGGCAGTTTTGGTGGTGGGGGAGCCCCAAATATCTATCAGGCAAGGCTTTATAGCAAGCAGCAAGCAGGGGCTAAGTGTGCAAGCATCTGATTGGACAGCTCCTGTGGCCTTTAACATGATTGGCTGGTGCTGGGAGTCATATCATAAACTTAACTTCTGCTCCCCTCTGCATTGGTGGTCGTTAGGCAGGGGGTGGGCTTGTAACCTGGGGGTGCAGGTTTGTTGGGGGAAATAACCTGGAGACTCTGGTCTTGTTGAGGGTGTAACCTCAACCTTGTTGGGGTTTAGCCTAGAGGCTGGAACTAGGCTCAGTTTTTGTTGTGGGGCAGCTTGGAAACTAATGCTAAGTGCCAGCCTGTTAGTTTACCTGAGTTACAATTTAGGTCAAGTTCTCTAAAATGGAGTCTGAACTTAAAAAAGGTTTGGCCTCTCAGTGCCCACAGGTAAGTGCAGCTCCATATCCTCACCGAAGAAGCTTCTCTTTGCAACAGACAGACAGAGATCATTACAAGACCGCAGTTGTTCGGAGCGCAGAGAACTGACCCCGGGTGCCTAGCTCTGACAGTTACCTCTACAACCCAGCTTCTGAACCTAAGGCTCAGGGAACGTTAAGGAGAAAGGGGGTGGAAAGCCTGTAAGAGCCAGAAGACCTGCAAATATACTGTGAAGTTGGATCTAGAAATGGCAAGGAAGCTTCGTTCGCGAGACCTCAGCAGTGTGGGTGCAAGACCTGAACTTGGGCACCTCCAACAGACACGGCATGAGGAAGGGGGAAATGGCACAGGACAAAGAACGACAGGCAATTAAGAGATGCTCCGTGGTGATCATCTTCTTGTGCACCGTGTAAATGTTGTCTTTCTATTCTTTCAAATGTCGACTTCTGTACCAGCACGGTGCCAAGCTCTGGACTTTGGGCTTGGTATTTTTATGAAGTGTCACACGTTTCACTGTTTTGTAAATATTCTTCTCCATCACCTTCCGATTGGTTTAATAGAGAACTGATGGCCTACAGCAGGGTCGGAGAGGAAAGGCGGGACATCTGGGCAGAGATGGAAACTCTGGGAAAGAATCAGGGGTGGGGTCAGGCGGGGGTGGCACACGCCTTTAATCCCAGCACTCGGGAGGCAGAGGCAGGCGGATTTCTGAGTTCGAGGCCAGCCTGGTCTACAGAGTGAGTTCTAGGACAGCCAGGGCTACACAGAGAAACCCTGTCTCGAAAAAAAAAAAAAAAAAAAAAAAAAGAATCGGGGTG
>LR750145.1:319661-426770 GCA_902729485.2 Mus minutoides | reverse complement strand
GGCTAGGCGAGTGCTCCACCACTGCCCTTACACAGGCTAGGCGAGTGCTCCACCACTGCGCTTACACAGGCTAGGTGAGTGTTCCACCACTGCCCTTTCACAGGCTAGGTGAGTGCTCCATCACTGCCCTTACACAGGCTAGGCGAGTGCTCCACCACTGCCCTTACACAGGCTAGGCGAGTGCTCCACCACTGCCCTTACACAGGCTAAGCTAGTGCTCCACCAGTGTCCTTACACTGGCTAGGCGAGTGCTCTACCACTGCCCTTACATGGGATTGAAACTGGGTTCTGGGGAATTGTGGGGCGTGGAGCTTTTTTTGGAAACAGCAGAGGGTTCTAAATGGGTAAAGGGAAGCCAGAGGGGAAGCTTGGGTGTCCAAGAGACAGGAAAGAGTAGCAGAAAGCATGAGACAGGTTCTGTTCTCTGGAGGGAGGACACCAAGAACTGCATTCAGGGTCCAAGAGATGGCACAGCAGGTGGCGGGACCCACAGCCAGGCCAGAGCACTCTGCTTGGATTCCCTGGACTCATTTGTTGGCAGGAGAGAACCAACTCCCACAAACTGTTCTCTGACCTCCACACAACAGCATGACATTTCTAAGCATGACATATGTATACACACACACACACACACACACACACACACACACGTAATAAAACAACATTCAATTTTCCTTAGGGCATGAAGATCAGAGGCCACTGAAGCTCTTCTCACTTGCTGCCCCCTTTTGTGTCTCGGGTTGCTGGTGTCTAGTTTCAGGAATTCTGGAAGGTGAAAACCCTGGCTTCCTCCGGGGGAGGTTCTGGCTCATCTGGTATAGCCTGTCTGGCCTCTCTGCGGAAGTGATATCTCACCTGATCCATCCTGGTTTTACTAAGTTCAGACTTTTATTCAGGAATGATCACCATGTCTTCAGATTTCATGTCCTGTCAGGAAAATTTAAATTAAAAAAAAAAATAGCAAAACCCCAGATTTGGGGATTTTCTCCACACAAAGCTATCCATAATATAGATGCTGGGAGCCAGCAAGGCTTCCCTTATAAACAGTAATGACAAGGCACTGCGCAAAGCCTGACCTTCTGCAGCCTCTCTCACCAGGCTGTCATTACTGGTTTACAGCAGGAAAAGAAAATAGGTTGGTTGGTCTCTTCTCTTCTCTCCTTTCCTTTTCTTTCTTTCTTTCTTTCTTTCTTCCTTCCTTCCTTCCTTCCTTCCTTCCTTCCTTCCTTCCTTTCTTTCTTTCTTTTTTTTGTTTTTTGTTTTTTGTTTTTTGTTTTTTGTTTTTTGTTTTTCGAGACAGGGTTTCTCTATGTAGGCCTGGCTGTCCTGGAACTCACTCTGTACACCAGGCTGGCCTCGAACTCAGAAATCCGCCTGCCTCTGCCTCCCGAGTGCTGGGATTAAAGGCATATGCCACCACTGTCGGTCCCCCCCCTCTCCCGCCTTTTTTTCTTTAGTAACTTGAGCCCACCCAATTTGGCATTTTGATTTTGAGACAGTGAGGCTTCAATCAATGTTGGGTGAATTCCTCTCTATATATAAGTAGAATTTAAAACAATGATTTCTAATACAATTAAAAAGAAAATAAGGGAGCCGGGCGTGGTGGCGCATGCCTTTAATCCCAGTACTTGGGAGGCAGAGGCAGGTGGATTTCTGAGTTCAAGACCAGCCTGGTCTACAAAGTGAGTTCCAGGACAGCCAGGGCTACACAGAGAAACCCTGTCTCAAAAAACCAAAAAAAAAAAAAAAAAAAAAAAGGAAAATGAGGGTAAGGTAGAGGTGGCACACACCTTTAATCCTAGCATTCATGAGGCAGAGGCAGGGGGACCTTTGTAAGTGTGAGGCCAGCTTGGTCTACAGAGTGAGTTCCAGGACACCCAGGGCTACACAGAGAAACCCTGTCTCCACAAACAAATGAACAAAAACAAACAAAATACACAAAAAAGAAAATGAGGTCCTGTTTATTTATATCTACTGTGGTCTTTGTGAGGAAGTGTCCTAGAAGTGTCTTTAAAATGATTTAAATAAATCCATATTTACTTGAAAAAGTTGAATTAGAATTAGCCCCTAAGCTGTTACCAACCTCTCTAGAAAGGTTACTTCTGGGGCTCATGGATTGTAAGTTAATGAGCCTACTGACTGCCTTTTCTTCTAGGATGGTTATATCANTGCTAGTAATGATGGCCTACACACTTGGGGAACTGAGGCAGGAGAATTGTGAGTTTGACACCAGTTTTGATGTACATCCTCTCCCACTCTTCCCCCACCAAACAAACAAACAAACAAACAACCTTTCAGGGCACATATTGCTCTTGCAGAGGACCTGAGTTCAATTCCCAACTCCCATGTTGGTGTCTCACAACTGTTGAGGTCTGCGCACCCCAACCCCACCCCTGGCATAGCTGTAGCCATTTTGTTCCATACCTGCCAGCTATTTCATATTACTGCTGTAATATGCCTACCCATCATTGATACAGAAAAATAACTGACTCAGAGCAAGGTCATGCTGATCACAGATCCTGGTATGTTCTGTACGAGGCTTGTTAATCTTAAGAAATTCCATAAGACGGGCTGGTGAGATGGTTCAGCGGGTAAGAGCACCCGACTGCTCTTCCGAAGGTGATAAGTTCAAATCCCAGCATCCACATGGTGGCTCACAACCATCTGTAACGAGATCTGGTGCCCTCTTCTGGAGTGTCTGAAGACAGCTACAGTGTACTTACATATAATAAATAAAATAAATCTTTAAAAAAAAAAGAAATTCCATAAGGCTTTATGTAGGACCCATCAAATTAAAAGTCAATATGAACTGTTATGTCCAAAATTGCTTGAGTCAGAGCCAACCACCGAGCAGCATTTCCTGCGCCTGCATAGGAACTCACTGTGGCTTTTGTTGATTTTTTCCCTTCATAAGTTGGCCCTGAGAATTTTCGTGGATGCGGCTCAGCCCTAGAAATATGAGCTGTGGCCCTGATCGATCAGTATCGTGGTATGCACTCAATAAACCATCCCTGTCCGACTGAGATCAGTGTCTGTGTGGTTTGTGGGGTGATTCCTGGACCCCAACACAACCATCTGTAACTCCAGCTCCTGGGAATTCTGACACCCCTGAGTGTCACAGGCATCTGCATTCACATGCATGTACACACACACACACACACACACTCATAATTAAGAAATGATTTTAAAATCTCATAAAGCAACCTGGGAGGGATATAAATCAGTTGGTAGAGTACTTGAAGCCCTGGGTTAGAATCTCACTGTTGCATGAGGTAGGCATGATGGCACAGGCCTGTAATCCCAACACAGGAGAAGTGGAGGCAGGAAGTCATCTTCAGGCTGTATAGGGAGTTCCAGGCCAGCCTGGGATAAGTATGACTCTGTCTCTCCCCTCCCACCAGGAAAAAAACAAAACAAAACAAGAAAACAAAAAACAAGGGTCTGGAGAGATAGCTCAGCGGTTAAGAGTACTGAGTTCAATTCCCAGCAACCACATGGTGGCTCACAACCATCTGTAATGGGATCCGACGGCTTCTTCTGGTGTGTCTGAGGACAGCGACAGTGTACTCACATAATATAAAATCAATACATGTTTAAAAAAAAACCACAGACAAAACAAAACATACCCAGAAATAAAAAGCAAGTCTGATAGTTAATATATAGACTAATCACATTCTTTTTTTTTTTTTTTTGGGTTTTGGTTTTTCGAGACAGGGTTTCTCTGTGTAGCCCTGGCTGTCCTGGAACTCACTTTGAAGACCAGGCTGGCCTCGAACTCAGAAATCCACCTGCCTCTGCCTTCCAAGTGCTGGGATTAAAGGCGTGGGCCACCATGCCCAGCGACTAATCACATTCTTTTCGTGTTTACTTGAAATAGTTACAAATAGGAAAACAGAGGCATTACTAATTGCATTGCTTCTGGGAGTAGTAAAACATTACAACAAAGGCACACACGGGGGCGCCATAATCGGCCAGAAACAGTACATGAGAGCCAAGAGCTGTTTGTGAGAGAAGTCAAAAGCTGTGCTGAACTTCTACGGACAGCAAGGTTTCAGAGGTTTGTGAATCAACATTCTCTGTTCTTAGAACAGAGAGTCAGCTGGGCTCTAGGATTCCACAGGAGTCTGTGCAGACCCTGAATGATGAAGCTGGGCTGGAGAATTTGACTGGTGTTCTGGCAAATCTTTATTCGGAACATTTACCATTGGCCTGGAATAATATATTTAAATGGCGAATGAGTTTGTTAGTAACATTTATGAATGGCAAGAAGCAGCTGGCTGGAGACTCCTTGCTTGGAATGGGTGAGACCCAGGGTTTGAATCTAAACATTGCAGACAAACGAACAAAATGCTTATTTTCATGACATTTCCTCTACAATGTGAAGTGCGGCACGTCTTCTATGATCAACTCTGACCCCAAACTGCTTTCTTGGAGATCTGTATCTCTGGCATATGGCTAGTTCACTCCTTGATTCTCAGGCATGTATAAAGCTACCTGGTTGCCTGCAGAAGACACCTGTAAACACCCACAAAGACAAGCCCTGATGAGACTATAGAGCACACATTGCTTTTTCCAGACATCAATATACAAGTGACAGCATTTGCTTTAGAGGCCAAAGTGTCTTCATGCCATCGTGAGAGAGTTGCTTTCTCACACCAGTGAGTATTTGGTCCCACAGTATCTACATGTCCCCCTCCAAAGAGCTATTCTACGATTCTTAATTATTTGTCTGTGTGGGTCCATGCACATGCCTGCCAGTGTACACATGCCTGCCAGTGGAGGCCAGAGGCAGCTGGACCCACACGTGGCTATGAACTGCGTGGGTGAGGAGCATTCCACTCTGGTCCTTTGCCAGAGTAGCATGTGCCCTCCCACTGTGGAGCCCTTTCTCCAGCTTCCTCTACTCCTTCCTTTTTTGTTTTTGAGACATAGTCTCATTATGTAGCCCTGGCTGGCCTGGAACTGAATAAATAGGCCAGGCTGGCCTCAAACTCACAGAGATCCAGCAACTTCTGTTACAGATGTGTGCTCTCACTTCTGGTCCTTTATCCCCTCTTTTTTCCTTCCTTCTTTCTTTTTTTTTTTTTAAATATCTATCTATCTATCTATCTATCTTTCTACTTTATTTTTATTTTATGTGCATGTTTGCCTTCATGAATGTCTGTGCACCACAGTACATGTGGTGCCCACTGATGCCAGAAGAGGAAGTTGGCCATGTCTGATTTTTTTCAAAGACTTCTTTTTCCTTAGGAGAAATCATGTTTTAAAATGAAGGAGCTGGAGAGATGGCTATGCCCTTAAGAGCACTGTCTGCTCTTCCAGAGAAAACACATTCGATTCCCAGCACCCACATGGCAGCTCACAACCCTATGTAACTCCAGTTCCAGGGATTCCAATGTCGTCTAGCTTCTGTGGATACAAGGTTCACACATAATGTATAGACATACATGTAATCAAAATGCCCAAACATATAAAATACCTAAAAAATAAACTTTAAAAAAATGACACTTGGATTGTTTGGAAAAGCCATAAGGGATTATATTACTTTTCTATTTACTCCAAATTATATATGATACATCTAAGTATACATGTATACTTTTTTTTTTTTTTTTTTGGTTTTTCGAGACAGGGTTTCTCTGTATAGCCCTGGCTGTCCTGGAACTCACTCTGTAGACCAGGCTGGCCTCGAACTCAGAAATCCGCCTGCCTCTGCCTCCTGAGTGCTGGGATTAAAGGCGTGCGCCACCCCGCCCGGCATACATGTATACTTATGCACATATTGTTTAAATGAATTTAAGTGACTCGGGCTGACAATACTCCTTTTGAGAGCCAGAGACTACCTAATAAAAACCCCAAAGCACGGTGAACCCCCTTTTGAGTTGCTGGTCGGGGGAGTCCAAAAGAGTCCCAAAATAATACAGGCTCTTTCTGTTGCCTGTGGTTGCCTCCCAGAGGTTGAAGGTAAGGCCTATCCTATTACTGTAGACACCAGACACTTAGGACATAGGACTTGGAGGATCTGAGCTGGATCTGACCTTAAAGCCTCTCCCCAAGGACTGACCTTCATAGTCCCAGTAGGTGCTGATTTAAGTTGCCAATGGAAGGACACCCACCACCAACACTTCTACACAGCTGTGAAGCCTATGAACAATGAATGACCAGCAAGGTGAGACATCCCTAAAGGTGTGGCAGTGGAACTCCTATCTTGGCAGTAACCAACAGCTGTCTAAGTAGACTTAAGGTCAGCTCGACAGGAAGGAAGTTATGCCTGGTACTAGATATCTAGCCAAATAACTAGAGCCAGTGAAATCATGGATCTTAAAGGAAAACCTGCAATTGCCACTTTCCTAAAGCAGCGTACTTCTAACTGCCTTCTAAATACTTATCCTTATGCCTGTAGTGCCAAGGAAGTATTTGATCCCCCCCCCCCAAAAAAAAAACCAGACAGGAGCTGATCTGATGCAACTCATAGCAGGGTCTTTATTCTATTCAAGCTAGCTAGGGCCCCTCCAATGCACTGCTGTCACACAGGGCAGTTTTGGTGGTGGGGGAGCCCCAAATATCTATCAGGCAAGGCTTTATAGCAAGCAGCCAGCAGGGGCTAAGTGTGCAAGCATCTGATTGGACAGCTCCTGTGGCCTTTAACATGATTGGCTGGTGCTGGGAGTCAGATCATAAACTTAACTTCTGCTCCCCTCTGCATTGGTGGTCGTTAGGCAGGGGGTGGGCTTGTAACCTGGGGGGTGCAGGTTTGTTGGGGGAAATAACCTGGAGACTCTGGTCTTGTTGAGGGTGTAACCTCAACCTTCTTGGGGTTTAGCCTAGAGGCTGGAACTAGGCTCAGTTTTTGTTGTGGGGCAGCTTGGAAACTAATGCTAAGTGCCAGCCTGTTAGTTTACCTGAGTTACAATTTAGGTCAAGTTCTCTAAAATGGAGTCTGAACTTAAAAAAGGTTTGGCCTCTCAGTGCCCACAGGTAAGTGCAGCTCCATATCCTCACCGAAGAAGCTTCTCTTTGCAACAGACAGACAGAGATCATTACAAGACCACAGTTGTTCGGAGCGCAGAGAACTGACCCCGGGTGCCTAGCTCTGACCGTTACCTCTACAACCCAGCTTCTGAACCTAAGGCTCAGGGAACGTTAAGGAGAAAGGGGGTGGAAATCCTGTAAGAGCCAGAAGACCTGCAAATATACTGTG
This sequence comes from Mus minutoides, assembly GCA_902729485.2. Lineage (NCBI taxonomy): Eukaryota > Metazoa > Chordata > Mammalia > Rodentia > Muridae > Mus > Mus minutoides. The sequence continues at coordinate 419,572 of LR750145.1, read as the reverse complement.
AAGTTGGATCTAGAAATGGCAAGGAAGCTTCGTTCGCGAGACCTCAGCAGTGTGGGTGCAAGACCTGAACTTGGGCACCTCCAACAGACACGGCATGAGGAAGGGGGAAATGGCACAGGACAAAGAACGACAGGCAATTAAGAGATGCTCCGTGGTGCTGGGATCATCTTCTTGTGCACCGTGTAAATGTTGTCTTTCTATTCTTTCAAATGTCGACTTCTGTACCAGCACGGTGCCAAGCTCTGGACTTTGGGCTTGGTATTTTTATGAAGTGTCACACGTTTCACTGTTTTGTAAATATTCTTCTCCATCACCTTCCGATTGGTTTAATAGAGAATTGATGGCCTACAGCAGGGTCGGAGAGGAAAGGCGGGACATCTGGGCAGAGATGGAAACTCTGGGAAAGAATCAGGGGTGGGGCCAGGCGGGGGTGGCACACGCCTTTAATCCCAGCACTCCGGAGGCAGAGGCAGGCGGATTTCTGAGTTCGAGGCCAGCCTGGTCTACAGAGTGAGTTCTAGGACAGCCAGGGCTACACAGAGAAACCCTGTCTCGGAAAAAAAAAAAAAAAAAGGAATCGGGGTGGGAAGATTTACCAGCCAGCCTCGGAGGAAGGGACAGGTGTCAGTACAGAAGAAGAGGTAACTAACGAGCCACTTGGCAGAACATAAATTATAATAAATGGGTTAATTAAGAAATATGAAGTGGAGCTGGAGAGGTCTTGAGTTCAGTTCCCAGCAACCACATGGTGGCTCACAACCATCTGTATTGGGATCTGATGCCCTCTTCTGGTATGCAAGTGCACCTGCAGATAGAGCACTCTTATACATAAGATAGATAGATAGATAGATAGATAGATAGATAGATAGATAGATAGATAGATAGATGAGCTAGTTGGGAAATAGCCTAAGATTTCATAAATAAATATAAGTTTCTGTATCATTATTCAGGAGCTGGTGGGTCTGACTCAGTCCTTCGGTAGAGTGGGAGCAGTCTTCCCCCAGAGATGCACCCCATAATTCATCCAATGCCATGAAATCATGGACATACAAGCAACGCTGAATGGACTCAGCAACTAACAATTAAAAAGAGATCAGAACTTTGAGAGGGAGTGTATGTGTGTAACTGGGGCATTAGAGGAGTTAGCAGGAAGAAGGGAATAATGGGAAATGATGTAATTATATCAGCATAATAAAAAAAAGACCAAGTAAACTAGGAAACTGAACAAACGCCAGACCTGTGTGCAGTGCCTTTCTTTGAGGGCCCAGCTACAGGAACAGTAGTATATTATGAATATATTTACATGTGTATATGTTTTAGTTTAAACACAGAAATTCATTTGACTGTGTGACTGAATTTACATTTTATGAGTCAGAAACTCTTTTTCTATCCTGAAAGTATCTGGACAGTCTTAAAATAAAAAGCTCAGAGCGGATGTGGTGATGCACACCTTTAATCCCAACCCTCAGGCAGCTGAGGCAGGTGGATCTCTGTAAGTTCCAAGCTGTAGGGAGCGGCAGTTGCTCCAGAACGGCAGTTGCTCCGGAATGGCAGTTGCTCCGGAACGGCAGTTGCTCCGGAATGGCAGTTGCTTGGGAAAACCTGGGCTCTCTCTTCAGGCCCTCCTCAAGCAATAGCCCCTCCCGAACGGGCAATATGCTAATGAGGTGTGGCTTGTGACACCAATGAATGGGCAATATGCTAATGAGTGTGGCTTGGTGCACCAATCCGCATCCACTACGACACCCCCCCCCTCCCTGGGAGACTATAAAAGCAGCAGCTCTGCTGCTGTCCTGGGTCCTGGGAATCAACTATCAAGGTGCTCCTGAATAAAGCTGACTGAGAAGATCCCAGTGGTGGCGTGACTTTCTTGCTGGTCGAGGGAGGCGCATCGCACCAAGCCAGTCTACATATGGAGTTCTAGGACCGCCTGGGTTACATAGAGAGAGACCCTGTCTCAAACAAACAAACAAACAAACAAAAAAGGTATATTGCTTAAGACAGTAATTTTGGAACAGCTTTCCAATGTGAAGAAAAACTGCGTTTTGGCGACTCCTGTAGTTAGGAGTGTTTCTATGTATGCATGCTGCGTAGTCTAGACTTACTCTATGATGCTTGCGTAGTCTAGACTTACTCTATGAGGATGGGCACCCTCCAGCGCCACCCTGGCAGAGAGTCCAGCCTTCAGCGCAGCAGTGAAAACTTCACACTTGAAGTCTGGCTGCATCAGAGATAGACACTGACATGTTAGCTCAAAACTCCCAGGCTTCATGGCTTCCCCATATGTTCCATCAAAATGCTGTATGGCTTCTCACTCAAAGCTGCTATGCGAGGGTGTTAGCTGATTTTTTATACCTTCAACTTGCTTAATGTTGTCATTTATATACAATGGAGTTTTACACCACCTCAGTCCAATGATCTATTGTGAAACATTTATGGAAAAAAATCAGAATACATTCATACAGAGTATCGATTTAGCATTAATTTCCAAACTCTGAAAGACAGACAAAGACAGACAACAAACTGCCAATCTGTAAATAAATTAGGGCAACAAAAGACATAAATCACACACACACACACACACACACACACAGCCCTGTACTTTGTGCTATCGCAATGGCTATATGGGGACAATGTATGGGAGGAAGCCTCATCAAATGACACAATGCACAGAGAAACATGCCATATCCCCAAATTGTGCGCCAACCCACCAAGAATCTGAGTCATGATCCTGAAGCTCTGGCGTCACGCTTGAGTTGAATGGTGCCCCTCCCACCAAAGCATCTTCACAGTCTTTCAACTCCCCCCATGCCCCACCCCCCAAAAAACCCGGAGGCAACGCTAGAGCGCAGTCCATGTGGATCTTGGAATACAGTGTTTTTGTTTGTGTGCATATGCTTGAATATCTTCACTATTTTAAAATCCCACATGAGATTCATCGCTAAGACTCATGACTGTCCAAACCCCCGGTGAGAAATTGAGTCCCTTCCAATCCAGACTTTAGAAGCAACTGTCAGGCTTAGAGGCACAGCCTGGCTTGATCCCCGGGAGGTGGTGATGGGGGTTCACCACCTCCCCGTACAGGGCTGTCTGTCCAGTTCTTCTTTTAGCTTCCTACTTTGACATGATGGCACTCTCCATTCAGTCAGGGAAATCTCAAGATCTCTGTTTCTCTTTCTCTCCATCTCTGTCCCTCCTCTCCCATGTGTGTTTCTGTCTGTCTGTTTGTCTGTCTGTTTCTCACCCTCTTTTTCTGTGTGTATATGTGTTTCTGTCTGACTATCTTTGTCTCTCTCCTCTCTCTCTCTCTCTCTCTCTCTCTCTCTGTCACTTTCCACTTTGTTGCTGAGATAGAATCCTGAATCTTATACATGCTAAGCAAGTGCTGTAATACAAAGCTATACCCTAATACAAGAAAGCCTTTTCTTTATTTAGACAGGGTCTCTGTACCCTTGCCTATCCTAAAACTTGGTTTGTAGACTAGGTTGGCCTCCAACTCACAGAGGTCCACCTGCCTCCTGAGTGCTTGGATTAAAGGCAAGGAAGCCTTTTCTAATATGACCATGTTTAGTAGATCCTCTGTGGCTCAAGTTCAATAGTGCCTCATGAGCCCAAGCGAGGGTGTAAGACATGAGCATGTAAGACAGTTGTGATGGCTATTCTTGGCTGTCAACTTGACTACATCTGGAATTAAATAAAACCCAAAGGACTGTGCACACCTGTGAGGGACTTTTTTTTTCTAATTAAATAATTTGAAATGGGAAGACCTACTTCTAATCCAGATCTTTGAGGTAAGAAGAAACACCGTTAATCTGGGCCACATCTTCTGCTGGTAGCCTATAGAGAGACATGGAAGAAGGAAGCTCACCTTCATTGTCTGCTTGCTCTCTCTAGCCAGTCCATCCCTTCACTGGGATTGAGGCCTACCTCTTCAGGATTCTGACACCCCAGGCCTGGTTGGCCTGGTTATGTGCTTGAACTGCAGGGCTGGGGATAGAGGGACTCAGACTTCATTGGCTATGGATGGTCAGCAGAGCATCACAAAGGGAAACCCTCCAGCCAGTCTCACAAGTACAGGGACTACTGGTGTCAGCCACCCCACTCCACTCTTTTTTTTTTTTTTTTGGTTTTTCGAGACAGGGTTTCTCGGTATAGCCCTGACTGTCCACTTTGTAGACCACGCTGGCCTCGAACTCAGAAATCCGCCTGCCTCTGCCTCCCGAGTGCTGAGATTAAAGGCCACCACGCCAGGACAGATTTGTTTGTGTCACCTTTTAAATGAATGTAAACAAAACCGATTCCTTTTATTCTTCTTCCTTACCTCTGCGGTTCTCTGGGCTATCCAATCTGAGCTCGTCGCGTGAGCAACGCTGCCTGATTGATTGCACTTTGCTATCCAATCCAGAGCCTCCCACAACTAGAGCTCCTCCCTCAACTGAGCTCCTCCCACGAGCAACGATGCCTGATTGCACTTTGCTATTTTCTATTTTGCTATTTTCTTTTTTTTGTGGAGAAAGGTCTCACTAAGTAGTCCCGGCCCAGAACTTTGTAGACCAAACTGGCCTTGAACTCACAGACATGCACCTGGCTCTGCCTCCTGAGTGCTGGGGCTGAGGTGAATGGTCTTGTTCTTGTCTCTGAGACAGGACCTTTTGTATCTCATGCTGGAATGGAATTCACTGTGGAGCCAAAGGTGGCTTTGTTCTTTTTTTTTTTTTTTTTTTTTCTTTTTTCTTTTTTCGAGACAGGGTTTCTCTTTGTAGCTCTGGCTGTCCTGGAACTCACTTTGTAGACCAGGCTGGCCTCGAACTCAGAAATCTGCTGCCTCTGCCTCCCAAGTGCTGGGATTAAAGGCATGCGCCACCACTGCCCGGCCAAAGGTGGCTTTGAACTGTCGATCCTCGAGCTTCTGCCTCTGAGTGTAGCACCACAGGCGTATGCCACCAAACACATTGTGTGTGGCACTGGGTGGAACCTGGGGCCTCTCTATGCTCATCCAATACTCTCCCAACACCCCTGGCTCCATGGCGAATTCTTTTCTCTCACATGAATCTGACTTACAAATGATTACCCCATCAAACAACCATCTAAAGAGAACAGAGGATGGGTAATTCTGATCATACTCCACTCACGCCCATAGCCTTAATGGAAATGCTAGGTTTGTAGATAATTAATTTCATATTTGAGCATAAGAGAGCAACTTAAATCAATTATGTGTAATATCATATTAATCCAATGTAGTATACCTTTAAGCGAAGGAAAGTACTAGATTGCCAAGAACTATCAAATTTATGATTCCTTTTATATTAGACTTTTTACAAGGAAGCATTCTATAAAGCTTGTATAGAACTTGGATGCCACAGAATGCAGGTTATAGATTTTCTGTCTGTAAATCAACAATTTGATCTTTATATGGACGCATTTGACTATATAAGCCTTGCAATAAATTTGAATTTAAAACTATGTGGGTTTTATATTCTTTTCAATAGAACTATAAAATCTAAGTGCAGAAGTCATCAATTCAGCCTCATGCCTCCAGGCAGCTCCATAATTAAGTCATCCCAGACAGGTAATCGTGCCTGCCGAGGGAAGTCTATCCATGCTCAGTAATCCGTTCTTGTAATGATCTCCCACCCGAAACTCCTTTATTGCGTCTAATTCTGGTATTTTCCTTTCGCTCTGATCCCGTTCTGTCTGACTTGGGTTGGAGCTTAGCTCATGGAAAAGCTTCTGCAGCAAATCCCCTCAGGCCACCATTTCATTCACCCTCGTCCTGATGAGAAGACACCACTTCGCTTCACAGCCATCATTAGCACTGTTTGCACATGATAACTGTCTTCTTCTGTTTCATCACAGTATAATGATCTGCCATTGTATTGGACATTTAATTGATATCTGTATATGGCACAGAATATTGACAAAGCAAAAAGTGACCTCCCGGTATGGATCCGTAATTTCTGACTATACCAGGCTAGAGTCATTTGAATTCATACAGGGAGCTGCAGAGATGGCTCAGTAGCTAACAGAAGCAAGGTTAAGAATGATTGTTGCTGAGACAGGCATGCTGGTGCATACCCTTAATCCCAGCACTGTGGAGACAGAGGCAGGCAGATTTCTTTGAGTTCAAGACTAGCCTGTTCTACACATACTAAGTTCCAGGACATTCAGAGATATATAGAGACCCTGTTTTAAAACAAAACAAAACTACAGAGAAAATAAGTGTTTGCTGCTTTTGGACCCTTGGAATCATGTGATGTGTGACATGTGGCTCTCAGCACCCATGTCACATGATTCACCTGAGGTGCCAGGGGACCTGCTGCCTCTGGCTGCTACTGTTAGGGCACTCATATTCACACATGCCCACCTACTCACTCACCCACACCCACACACTTAAAAATAAAATTAAAAATTTAAACAATGAACTCATAAGTGATTTACATTGAGTTGAATTATGTTTAATGTTTATCAAAGAATATTGTCATCCATTGTCCATCTCCTTTCTAGTGACAACCATCTTGGATTTTTTGTTTTGTTTGTTTTGTTTTGTTTTTGTTTTTAAAGATTTATTTTATTTATTATATGTAAGTACACTGTAGCTGTCTTCAGACACTCCAGAAGAGGGCACCAGATCTCGTTATGGATGGTTGTGAGCCACCATGTGGATGCTGGGATTTGAACTTATCACCTTCGGAAGAGCAGTCAGGTGCTCTTACCCGCTGAGCCATCTCACCAGCCCTTGTTTTGGTTTGTTTTGAGACAGGGTTTCTCTGTGTAGCCCTGGCTGTCCTGGAACTCACTCTGTAGACCAGGCTGGCCTCAAACTCAGAAATCCTCCTGCCTCTGACTCCCAAGTGCTGGATTAAAGGCGTGCACCGTTGGAATCTGGCACAATAGTAAGACAGAAGGTGGCTCAAATAATAAGCACAAACAATAATCCGGTCACCATAAAATAGTTCCTAAGACAGTTAATTTCTTTTTGTGAAACTATGTAGACCAGGCTGGCCTCAAACTCACTGAGCTCCCCTGCTTACCTCTGCCTCGAGAGTGCTTGGACTAAAGGTGTGTGCCACCACGCCCATCCTTAGTTTCCTGTCTGTCTAGATGGCATGCTGCTACTCACTCTTTCCCTGCCAAGCTGAACCACCAGATTACTTGAATACTACATGTAAGCAAGAATATCGGCTCAGAAATAAGAAAGATGCCCAAAGTACAGTACAGGCACGTGGGAAATGGGCAATGCAAAAAAGACAAGGAAGGGTAAAGGGGTACAGTGAAGGCCCTTGAGTCAATCTCTCTCTCTCTCTCTCTCTCTCTCTCTCTCTTTCTCTTTCTCTCTCTCTCTCTCTCTCTCTCTCCCTCTTTCTCTCTCTTACACACACATACATACACACACTTCAGCTTTATCTTTTTTTAAAAAGATTTATTTATTTTATGTATGTGAGTACACTGTAGCTGTATACATTGAGTTGTGGGAATTGGTTGTTGGGAATTGAATTTTTAGGACCTCTGCTCCAGTCGGCCCCACTCACTCCAGTGAGCAGAATACCTATATTATCCATCTCTGCTTCCAGATTAAAGGCAACACAGTTGGCCACCTCACATTCCTCCTGGCATGTCTTCTTGTCACAACATACCGTACCCTAAAACCATGGGTCAAATACATCCCTCCTCCTGGTATGCCGTGAATGTGCAATGTCCCCAGAGAGTCACGTATTCTAACACTTGGTTTCCAGCTGATTGATGTTTTAGAAGCTCCTAGAACCTTGAAGATGTCGTGCCTCGATGGAGGATGTAAGACATTTTCTCATTTAGTGATCAAGTGGGCCCTTGTGGGTGGTGCCATTGCTGGGCTGGTAGTTTTTTGGTTCTATAAGAAAGCAAGCTGAGCAAGCCAGGGGAAGCAAGCCAGTAAGAAACATCCCTCCATGGCCTCTGCATCAGCTCCTGCTTTCTGGCCTGCTTGAGTTCCAGTCCTGAATGGTGATTTGGTGATGAACAGCAGTGTGGGAAGTGTAAGCTGAATAAACCCTTTCCTCCACAACTTGCTTCTTGGTCATGATGTTCGTGCAGGAATAGAAACCCTGACTAAGACACTTTGGGATCCCAGTCCATGTCATGGTGATTCCCATGCCGGTCAAACCTCTCTGGAAATATCTTCAGATACACCTGGAGGTCTGTATCCTAAATGGACTCAAGTTCACAGTGAAGTGTGAACCGTCACAGGTATGAAGGATGCTGGGCTGCCCGACAACCAGCAAAAGCCCTGTACTCTCACATCTGCCAGCTCGAGATTGATTAAGAGACACCATCAAGAAGCGTTTTTCTATGTACCATTTCTCCGTTCCAGTGGACCTGTTTTGCCAACAGGCACCACCATTTTCTTTCGCACTATCCTGATGCATCAGGTGTTCATCATGTCTTCCTGGAAATTCTGCTGTAAGCAAAGTCCTCCAGAGGCTGGTTAGAGCTTGCATGTGCTGTGCCCTCCTCCTTGGCAGCAGCAGCACGAGAAAGCCACAGCACTGTGTACAAACCTCGTCAAAAGTCTTTCTTGGGATCTTCAAAACACTTAAGAATAGCAGGAGGGTTTTTTCCCCCCCTGGGTATAAAAAGAAACTCTCTGCCATAAAAAATTATTAGTATTCGTTCAAAAGCCAGTTATCTGTCTTGGCAATCCTGTACTTTAACACATTTTTCTTTTCAGAAAAAAAAAAAAAAGGAGTTGCAGAGATTCAATTCCTTAATTTATCTGGAAGAAAAAAAAAATCAAGTATTTCTCATTTAACAGAAAGGCTATCAGATGGGCCCAAACTGCGGTTGTTCTAGTACGTTCTGTAATCTGATCAACCTCATTACTGTTGGGTTACAATTAATACAGCCTTGGCTGTCCTGGAACTCATTACATTGAATAGACTACCTCTGCTGAGATTAAAGGCCATCATGTCCAGCTCAATACATGTTTGTTTGTTTGTTTGTTTGTTTTTTAAATGTTAGCCAATATATTAATATTAGCTGACATTTCAATAATGTGTAAATAAACCTCATTCTTGCTCAACATTCTGTGAAGAATCTATTCACAGTCCTAGGGTATAGCATTGTAGTTTTATAATTTTAGTACTTTTCATAAAAATACTTTTTTGGCATGTGTTTGCATGTGTACGAATACATGTGCATGCATGCACCTATGTGCAGGTTTGCATGTGTGTGTGTGCATGCACATATGTGCAGGTTTGCATGTGTGTGTGTGTGTGTGTGTGTGTGAGCTCTGGTGTCTTCCTCAATCACTCTCCGCTTCACTGACTGAGATAGCATCTCGTCAGCTCTGCTTAATCTAACTAGGCAGCTTGCTTCTTCACTTGCTTTAGCTATCCCACTTCTGAGGATTCCCTGGTTCTAACTCCTAAGGACTGAGATTACAGGCAGGCCACCAAGCTTGTCTTTGTTTGTTTGTTTGTTTGTTTGTTTGAGTGCTGGGCATTCAAACTCCAATTCCAGTCCTTGGGAGTCAGATCTCGTCTCCACTGAAGCCATCTCTTCAGGCTTCACAAAACTACTTCGAAAACATCAACAAGCCGGGCGTGGTGGCGCACGCCTTTAATGCCAGCACTCGGGAGGCAGAGGCAGGTGAATTTCTGACTTCGAGGCCAACCTGGTCTACAAAGAGAGTTCCAGGACAGCCAGGGCTACACAGAGAAACCCTGTCTCGAAAAATCAAAAAAAAAAAAAAAATCAACAAGATGTCCTTCTTCTCTCTCATACAATTCTGATTGATAATTTAAAATAAAGATTGTGTGTGTGTGTGTGTGTGTGTGTGTGTGTGTGTGTGTGTGTGTGTGAATGTGTATCTATTAGTGCAAATACACACAGAGACCAGAAGAGGGCATCAGATCTCCTGGTGCTGAAGTTCCAGGTGGTTTCAAGCTATCAGACATAGGTGCTGGGAACTGAACTCAAGTCAGAGCGTGCTAAACACTCATTTTGCCAGCTGAGCCTCATTCCCAGCCCTGCACTTATGTTGCCCAGGCTGGACTTGAACTCTTGGGCCTTAGCCAGTCTTCCTGCCTCAAACCTTCCTAGTAACTGGGGCCATAGGCATACAGGCTCAGTGTTACATAATTTCTAATGAAAAACCATATAACCTGTCATAAGATTTTTTTTTTCCGAGACAGGGTTTCTCTGTATAGCCCTGGCTGTCCTGGAACTCACTTTGTAGACCAGGCTGGCCTCGAACTCAGAAATCTGCCTGCCTCTGCCTCCCGAGTGCTGGGATTAAAGGCGTGCGTCACCACACCCGGCTAAGATTCTTTTAAAAAAAGTAATTGTTCACCATGTTTATGAAGACCATGAAGAAAATGAAACCCATTCATTTGGTCACTCCTTGGAGACTTGATGTTTTATGTTCTGTTACACAGTACACAGTGGTACTCTCTGGTGCTTTCAAAATGAAGAAACAAAGCTACACAGACCCAAGGGGAGTGGTAAATCCAGGAAAAAAAGTTTATTAAAAACATTATTATTAGCTGGACGTGGTGGCGCACGCCTTTAATCCCAGCACTCGGGAGGCAGAGGCAGGCGGATTTCTGAGTTTGAGGCCAGCCTGGTATACAGAGTGAGTTCCAGGACAGCCAGGGCTACACAGAGAAACCCTGTCTCAAAAAACCCACATTATTATTATTATTATTATTATTATTATTATTATTACCATCATTATTTTATTTTAAAATCCAGTCTCACTATGTATTCCTGGTTGGCCTGAAGCTTATTATGCCGGTCAAGAAGGCCTTGGTCTCTAGGAGAACCTCTCCTGCCTCTGCCTCCTCTGTTCTGGGATTTAAGGTGTACATCATCCACCTAGTTTATTACATCGTGTGTGTGTGTGTGTGTGTGTGTGTGTGTGTGTGTGTGTGTGTACGTGCATACTCACGAGCATACAGAGTTCAGAGGACCATTTGCAGGAGTCCCTTCTTGCCTTCCACCATCGGGGGCCTGAGGATCAAACATAAGTCATCGGGAGTGGCAGCAAGGCCTTTACTCACTGAGTAAAATCAGCAACAGAGGTTTCTGTAACCATCTTTAATTCAAAAGCAGTATGAAGCATTTCCAAGGGATGTTAAATGTAGAAAGGGAAGGTGAAAGGATGCATATTTAGCACCATATAGCTGTAGAGATATTTTTAACCGCTTAGGACACTTCTGGGTGACATCTGCAGTGACGCCGCTTTAACTTCAAGTTAACGGAATATTCCTTTAGGATTTTCCCATGGAAGAACAAGGAGCTACAAAACAAATCATACTATTTTAAACAACAATAATAATATCATCTTATAGATTGGTGGTGGGACCTGTTGGATTATGTTTGAGGACGACATTTCATTTATGACACAAATTGTATCAAATGTGGTGTCCTCAAAAACTGATTCAGAATTTAACCAGGTCACAGATGAGCATGATCTAAAAATTTAAGCGTATTTAAGTGTGTACAGCCAGGCGTGGTGGTTGCCTTGGTTACCTGTGCTGTGACTGTGATCAAGCATCTGGGAAAAGCAAATTAAGGAAGGAAAGGCTTATTTTGGCTCCAGTTTGAGGGTCCAGACCATCATGGCATGGAACTCAAGCTGGCAGGAGGTGGCTGCCTCTCAGCCATGGCCCAAAGCACAGCGTTCTGGTTCTCAGGCAGCTTCTTCTTCCTTTCAGTCAGTTCAGCATCCAAGCCCAGGGAATGGTGCCGCCCACAGTGCATGCGTTTTCCCCACCACAGGCATGCCTGCACGCTCGCCTCCTAGGCAATTCTAGATGCTGTCAAGTTGACAACCAACGTTAACGATGGCAGCAGCACATGCAAGTCATCCTAGCATTCCAGAGGCTGAGGCAGGAGGTCAGTTTAAGGTCAGTCTGGTGTACCTCATGAAAACCATGCGTGCCTCAGACAAGCAAACAAGCACATAGTGTGCAGCAGAACATTTCCCCTTCATCCAGGTACTCAGTTAGGTGAACTTCTCCGTTCAGAAAGCGTTCACAGGCTCTGTTGCTTCACTACAGATGTCACTGGTGAGATGTAAAAGACATTTGGCTGTGTTTGTGCGTGTGTATGTGTGCATCTGCGTGTGGATAGCAGGGGGCATCCTTGGGTATTTTTCTTCCTTCCTTTGCTTTTCTACCTTATTAATATTATTATTTTTAAATTTACATTTGTTTCTGGCCCCCTCCTCTGTGTGTGTGTGTGTGTGTGTGTGTGTGTGTGTGTGTGTGCGCGTGCACGAGTGTGTGTATACCATGTCATGTAAGGATGACAGAGCATTGCTTTCAGGACTCAGTTCGCTTCCTATACCAAGTGGGTTGACCTCAGGTTTCCAGGCTTGGTGGCAAGCACCTTTACCTGCTGATCCATTTCACCAGTACCACCCTGCCTTGTGTTTCGATTTAAAAATTACATTTCTGAATGACTGTTAATATCCCACACACTCAATATCTGTATTTTTGACAACTGGAAAAATAACGTTGATACATGTATCATATTGTATAATTCAACAGACACTTCTTCACTTAGCATAGAAAGGGAGATAGTGCTCTCCCTCCCCTAACAGATGAGGAGAAAAGAGGCCAGAGACATCTCAGAGGTTAAGAGTCATCTTTTGGGGCTGGTGAGATGGCTCAGCGGGTAAGAGCACCCGACTGCTCTTCCGAAGGTGATAAGTTCAAATCCCAGCATCCACATGGTGGCTCACAACCATCCTTAATGAGATCTGGCGCCCTCTTCTGGAACGCCTGAAGACAGCTACAGTGTACTTACATATAATAAATAAAATAAAATTAAAAAAAAAAAAAAAAAAAGAGTCATCTTTTAGGGCTCGAGTTTGATTTGCAGCACCCACATAGCAGCTCACATATCTGTAACTCTATTTCCAGATCTTATGTGCTCTTCTGGCCTCCCCGGGCACCAGGCATGCATGCCACACATGCACACACGCAGACGAAACACTCGTACACAGAGCATAAAGATATATCAAACCTTTTCTTTTAATTGTTTATTTTATTTATATGAGCACACTGTCGCTTCAGACATACCAGAAGAGGGCATCAGATCCCATTACAGATGGTTGTGAGCCATCGTGTGGTTGCTGGAAATTCAACTCAGGACCTCTGGAAGAGCAGTTGGTGCTCTTAACCACTGAGCCATCTCTCCAGGCCCTCAAACCTTTTTTAAAATCAAGCTTCTTAATATCACATAATTATTAAGTAGCACCATTTCTGGGTGACTAGAGAAGTTACAGCTTTAGACATGTCATTGATACTGTCATTTCAAGTGGTTCTTCCTTTGTTTGAGGTAAGGTGTCATGTTGCCCAGGTTGGTTTTGAACTCTCTATGTAGCAGATGATGATATTGAACTCCCAATAATCTGCTTCTGCCTGTGGAGTTCTGGTATTACAGGTATGTGCTGCTATACCACATGTGTGTGCCGCTACTCCTGGCTTAAGTATTTCTAATTCTTGGTTCTGAATTTAGCATCAGAATTCTGATTCCCAGGATCTGGGGCCATGGCTTAGATTGAGTACCACACTTGCTGTATAAGTGTGACACTGGAGTTTGGATGTCCAGAAACCATGTAAATACTGGGTGGTATGACGGCCTAGCTCTAATTCCTGCACTCTGAAGGCAGACAGAGGATCTCCAAAGCAAGCTGGCTAGCAGGACTAGCCATGGCATTGAGTACTGGGTTCAACTGAGAGACCTACCCACAATGAATAAAATGGAGAAAGATGCCAATGTTAACCTCAGACCTACACACACAGACACACAGAGAGAGAGACACACACACAGAGCATGTAATCTGGGCACACACATGTACTCACATGTTCAAACACACATGCATGCACATCCATCCCCTACTCACACACAGGCACATGAGGGAAAAAAATTGAATTCCAGGAGAGTGACTAACAGTGGCAGTAAGAAAACCATGTTCTGCTGGGCGTGGTGGCGCACGCCTTTAATCCCAGCACTCGGGAGGCAGAGGCAGGAGGTTTCTGAGTTCGAGGCCAGCCTGGTCTATAAGTTGAGTTCCAGGACAGCCAGGGCTACACAGAGAAACCCTGTCTCAAAAAACCAAAAAAAAGGGCTGGTGAGATGGCTCAGCGGGTTAGAGCACCCGACTGCTCTTCCGAAGGTGATGAGTTCAAATCCCAGCAACCACATGGTGGCTTACAACCACCCGTAACAAGATCTGACGCCCTTCTCTGGTGCGTCTGAAGTCAGCTACAGCGTACTCATGAAGAATAATAAGAAATGAATCCTTGGACCGGAGAGACCAACCGGAGCAAGCCAGGCTGTCCGGAATGAGTGGAGCAGAACGGGGATGGCCGGAGCAAGCGGGGACGCCGGAGCTAGCAGGGCCAGAGTGAGTGGGGCTGAATGGGGATGGCCAGAACGAGCGGGGCCAAACGGAAGCAAGCAGAGCCGATCGGAGCGAGCGGGGCTGGCTGGAACAAGCGGGGGGCCGTACGGGGGCGGCCGGGAGCAAGTGGGGCTGGCCGGAGCGAGCGAGGTTGACCGGAACAAGGAAAAAAAAAAAAAAAAAAAAAAAAAAGAAAACCACGTTACAGATTCTCTTCAAATCCTGGGAATCTGTTATCATCTTTTAGTGAATTTGTCACCATTTTTTTCATCCTGATTTTTATAACTTACTCTCCTTATAGAGAGCAAATATTTTATTTTAATCAATGGATATAGAAAATCAACCACTGATGTGTGAATGGACATTTGTCAGCGGCAGCCCAGAAATGATCTTATTAAGTCTGCTTGCTACTTATCATGTACTTTATTAATAATTTATTTGATTTCTGAGTATGAGCAGATGGTAAAGTAGCGTAATATCCACACACGTAAAATGATTTGGGAACAAGAAATCAATGGAGATATTTGTGCTGGAGAATTCATCCTGCAGTGTATGGCTCTCTGGAAATGACCGCACCTCTAATTGTAGAGAACCATAACTGTGGTTTAAAACAGCATCTATGAGCACCGGCGAGTGATCCAGAGGCCTGCGGCTTACCTACAGTAAGGTTCTCTTGATAGAAGTCTCTAAAACGCTGGTGTTTGCACTTGAACACACTGAAGGGTTGGGCAAGCAGGTGCTTTATATAGCCTGGGGTGGTTCTGTCGCCAAGCTTCTCTTTCACATCTGTCCCTGCATTTTCATTCTCGGTGCTACCTTTGGATTTCAGAGCCATCTGCCTTCCCCCACGGTCCACGAGAGCCATCCTTTCACTGCCCTCTCTTCCTCAGAGGGTCCATTCCCCTTTCTGGTTTCTCTGCACAGAGCTCTAGACTAATGGTCATGCAGTTCTAGCTGTTCCTCAGACCCCCTGTAATGAAATCCAATCTCCTCAGCTAAGCACACAAAACCCTCCATGAAGCCCTGCTTTCTTCTCTGTCTGACCTGAGTAATTTATGTCTTCTGAGGTCTGAGGCCTGGGAGCAAAAACATCTATTCACTGTCATAAAAACAAACAGCGTTCTCCTGGCTCAGCCCATCCCCTTCCCGTCTCCTGCATGGACACTGTTATAGCTGGGGCTCCTTTTCTTTTCCCTTGATCACTGTCCTTTGTCAAGGCCCTCCTGGGGTCTCCACACCCTGATGAATCCCACATAGGAGACAGCCATGAACAAAGCACTCATAAACAAGGCGTTTATGAGTGAATTCTGACAACACCCTGTGGAGAAGGCAGCACTAGAAACTGGTAAGTGGCAGTGTGGGTGGGGAGGCTGACCTTACAACACCACTGTGAGGATGCTCTCTGATGCTGGAGTGACCACTAACGATGAGGTGCAGATAACCCCCAGCCCCCCATTTTGAAACAGGGTCTTATGTGTCCCAGCCTTGCCTCAAACTGGCTGTTTGTGAACCATTCAGCCCAAGATAACCTTAAGTGTCTTATCCCTCTGCCTCTACCTCCCAAGCACTGGGGTTTCAAGACCTGCTTCACCATGTCCAGTTTTGTGTGGTGTTGGGAATCGAACCCAGGGTCTCATAAATGCCAGGCAAGCACCCTACCAACTGACTTACATCTCCAGTCCCCAGTGCCCTCTCTCGTTTCCACCTGAGTGCTTCTCTATTCAAAGTGCTTGATGTCAGTGCCTCAGAGCTGGGCTTACACTGCTCGAGACACTCATGACCTTGAAGCTGTGGAGTATCAAAGCTACCCTGCCCTTCAGAGCCCTCCCACTGTCACAGACCTGTGAGGTCTGTGGGCAGAATGTCACACCCTTGAAGCTACACTCAGATTTCAGGCCACCCAGACAGTCCTCTCACTAGCCCAGATACCTCCAGAGACTTCAGTGAAGACAGATCTTTCACTTTTAACTCTGGCCCATCTTCTTCCCCGGTACCCACACCAGTGTCCCAGGCTGGAGATCTAATGAAATAGTAGCCATGGAAGGAACTCATATTCCTCTTCTCTCTCACTAGGGGTCTAGGATTGAAGATAAAAGAAGTTTTCATCAAATACAGTCTTGAATTGTTAGAGTCTCTCTCTCTCTCTCTCTCTCTCTCTCTCTGTGTGTGTGTGTGTGTATGTATGTGTGTGTGTTTTAAATTAGGTGTTCAAGTTCATAAATCAGGCATGGTGGCACATACCTGTTGTGTTCGCTAGTTTTATATCAGCTAGACACAAGCTATAGTCATCCAAGGGAGGAGACCTCCATTGAGAAATTCCCTCCATAAGAATGGGCTAGAGGCAAGGTTGTAGGACATTTCCTTAATTGGTGATTGATGGAGGAGGGCCCAGCATATTGTGGGTGGGGTTATATGTGCGCTGGTATCCTGAGTTCTGTAAGAGAGCAGGCTGAGCAAGCCAGGGGAAGCAAGTCAGTAAGCTGCACCCCTCTATGGCCTCTGCATCAGCTCCTGCCTCCAGGTTCCTGTCCTGTTTGAGTTTCTGTCTTGACTTCCTTTGCTAATGATCAATGATGTGGACAACTGAATGAAATAAGCCCTTTCCTCCCCATGTTGCTTTTGGTCATGGTGTTTTATCACAGCAAATGAAACCCTAAGACTCCTAGAATCTCAGCACTTCAGTGGATCATAAGTTCAAGGTTACCTTTGGCTATATATCAAGTTTGAGGCCAGCATGGGATACATGAGATTCTGTCTCAAAAAAAAAAAAAAAAAAAGTCATAGCAGGCATCCTGTCTAGGAGCACACTGTGGAGAGTGCTTCCTCATCCGCTGAGTGACATTCAAAGTGTCAATTTGGACTTTGGATTGTTTTGCCCTCTTCCCATTAATTGGCTTTTGAAAGAATATATTGCATACAGCCATCGCTGCAATACTGAAGTGATAGGGATCCATGAAAGAAAACCCAGCAGTCCCCAAGAGCAGGGGACTTCCAAAGAAGTGCCTGTTTCCTCCTGAAAGAAGCAGATCCCAGCTGGGCCTCCCCTCTCTTTTCACCTCCCGCCTTGACTGTAGATGTGCACTGGAGATACAGCTACATGGAAGCTAGACTTGAACAGCCCAAAGACAAAAGGCCAATATACTAGTCCTGGCAGAGTAGATGGAACCAGCTGCAACCCTAGCTACCTCTAGGTATGTTTAATATATTTATATATGATTTCTGAGACAGGGCTTTCTGCCCTGTATCTCAGGTTGGCCTTAAGTTCAATTTGTAGTTCAGACTAGCCTCAACTCACAGCAATGCCTGGATTAGATACTTGTGTATATGTATGTTGTATATATTGAGACAAGGTTCTCTGTGTAGATCAGGCTGGCCTCAAAATCACAGAGATCTGCCTGCCTCTGCCTCCTGAGGGCTGGAACTAAAGGTGTGTGCCACTGCTGCCCGGCTGGTATTTGTATATTTAAGCCAGTCCTCTTTCAGGTGGACGTTGTGAATCAGAAACAGCTCAGCAGTGCCCTGCAGTGCCCAGCAGTTACCAACAATGCCGACATCAGAACTCAGTTCTGCAACCAGGAGCTGGAGTGTAAGGGGCGTGTCATGCTATCCTGACACAGAATTTTGAGAACCAGCTTTAAACCAATAACCATGGTTTGGATGTTGAAGGTCCCCCAAAAGCTCATGTGCAAAGGTCCCACATGTGACAGATGTGGTCCCTGTGGTGGGGCTTTTGAAATGTGGTGGATCTTGAGAAGGAGCCCTGTGGGAAGTTTTTAGGTCATTGGGAGGAATATTCTCTCTCCATCTTTTTCTCCCTCCCTTTCTCTCCCTCTCTCTCCTTCTCCCCTTCTTCCTACTTTTCACCGTCTGGTGCTTGTGTACTTCCTGGCTATGAGGCATAGGCCATTTGCTCAAGGCCCACAGCAAAGGGCCCACTTGATGTTGGACTTGAATCTCCAGACTCACGAGCCAAAAGACACCTCTTCATGAGACTTTTATTTATTTATTTTTTGTTGTTGTTTTGTTTTGTTTTTTTGAGGCAGGGTTTCTCTGTGTAGAGACCAGGCTGGCCTCGAACTCAGAAATCGGCCTGCCTCTGCCTCCCGAGTGCTGGGATTAAAGGCGTGCGCCACCACGCCCGGCTATTCATGAGACTTTTAAATAAGTTGTCTGTCTCCAGTACCTCGGAACAACAGAAAGCTGACCCGTACATTTCGGCTTCCAAAGCTTTGCTATGCAGAGGCGACATGGGGAGGTCGTGTTAGAATCTGGCCCAGTGGCTGGACTGAAAAAGCTCTGTTATGCTGGGACTGGACACTGCAGTCCCCAGTCACCTGTTCTCCAGTTGGCCAGGGCTAGGGGCAGATGAGGGTTCAAAGGGAAGTGTCTCTCTGAGAATTGCCTTCAGCTGCAATGAACTATCTCACTCAGGACCATGGCCTGCCTTACTGGGAACACCTGGTCAAACTAATAATAAATGTTGACTCCAAGAGATTGTGGTGTAATTGTTAAGATTTTTAATGGGTCATGGCGGGGGGTGGGGGGTGGAGGCGCTCAGAAGTTCAGAGTGATTACCCAGCATGCACTGGGCTTGATTCCGAGGGCTTGGATGAACGTCAAGTGGATCAACTGGAAGGGCACTTGAGAATTTCAAGGGAAATTATATTTCTATAATGATTTGGGAAATGGATGGCTGCTTCCTCTGGCTTTCTTTTAAATTTAATTTAATTTTTAATTACGTGTATGTGTGTGGTGTGCATGGGAGTGCCTTTGTCTGCAGGGGCCAGAGGTGCTGGAATTTCTGGAGCAGAAGTTACCGGCAGTTGTGAGTTGCCTGACTTAGTTGTTGAGAACAGAGCTCGGGTCTTCCAGAAGAACAGGAAGTGCTCTTAACCACCGTGCCAGCTGTCCAGCCCCTCACTGTGGCTTTTGGTACAACTGAAAAAGATCAGGAAAGCTAACAATTCTTAAGCACCTACACAGTGGAGTGTGGGGACAGAGACTCCTCAGCAGCAAATGCTGTCCTCACCCGCAGTGGGTGCGAGGAGCAGGACCTCATTATACTGCAGCAGATTTCCAATGAAGGCTGCACTTCACCATGTCAGGACTCTGACTAGGAAGGAATGGAGCCCTGAGACCTGGGATAGGGACATCCGATCACTGAACTCAGATCTCCTGGATCGATGTGCTTGTAGAAGGAGGCCACTCCTGGAAACACCAGCCATCTCCCTTTCTCAACAAGCATAGGAGGGGTCTGCCTCGCAGGGCAGCTCACACTCTAAGGTCACCTTTTATTGGGCTGCAAAGACAGTAAGTAGGGTCTAGGCACACCAAAATCCTGAGTGGACCCACACTGGACCTCCTGAGGGGAAAAGGAACCAGAACTAAAGAAGCCGTAGGACTTATCTAGAATGTTCCAGAACAGGCCTGTGTGAGTGACCAAGACTTCATTCTGCCTGACAAAGTAATAGCGGTAGCTCATGCTTTATAACTGTGTCTTGGGGAATCCGAGGGGTGGGAAGATGAGGAGCAAAGGTCTCAGGGAACAAGGGATTTCATTTTGGAAATGTTTAACAGTACCCTAGAGAGAGAAGAAAAAGCTTATGGTGGACTGTTAATAGTGACAGGTATGTTTGTCTTCACCGAATGTGTGTGTGTGTGTGTGTGTGTGTGTGAGTGTGTGTGCATGTGTGTGTGTATGTGTGAGTGTGTGTGAGTGTATGTGAGTGTGTGTTGTGTGAGTGTGTATGAGTATGTGAGTGTGTGCATGTGAGTGTGTGTGAGTGTGTATGAGTATGTGAGTGTGTGCATGTGTATATGTGAGTGTGTGTGAGTGTGTGTATGTGAGTGTGTGTTGTGTGAGTGTGTATGAGTATGTGAGTGTGTGCATGTGTATATGTGAGTGTGTGTGTGAGTGTGTGTATGTGAGTGTGTTGTATGAGTGTGAGTGTGAGTGTGTATTAGTATGTGAGTGTGTGTGTATGTGTGAGTGTGTGTGTGTTTGTGTGTATGTGAGTGTGTTTAAGGGGGTGCACGGAGGCCAGAGGACACTGTCACATGTTCTACTCCATTAGTCATTCTTTCTTATCCCCTTGAGAACAGATTTCTCTCTCATTGAACCTGAAGCTAGGCCGGCAACCAGCGAGCCCAGAGCCTTCTGTGTCTTCCCGTCACTCTTGGGGCTAAGGGAACACACCGGGCTGCCTTTCATTTTTCTTCCAGAGTGGGGATCTGAACTCAGACCCTCAAGCTTGAACAGCTGCTCTCACCTGCTGAGCAGTCTCACCAACACCTAGCTAAAAAACAAGAACAAAAGAACAAAGGAAAGAAAGAGAAAAGAAAGAAAGAAAGAAAGAAAGAGAAAGAGAGAGAGAAAGAGAGAAAGAGAAAGGAAAATAAAAGAAAAGAAAGAAGAGAGAAGGAAAGAAAAGAAGTTGTGAAGACACATACAAAGAAGCAAACTGGGACGTGGTAAGATGGCTCATTGGATAAAGACACTTGTCACTATGCCTGATTAACTGAATTCAATCCCCAGGACCCATACAGTAGGAGGAGAAATCTGACTCTTACACAGTGTCCTCTGATCTGCACATCAGGTACAAAATGGGTATACAACAAATGAATGTAATTTTTAAAAACCCAAATTGCTAATGACAACGTAAATTTAAAACATAAAATACTAGCTGGACGTGGTGGCGCACGCCTTTAATCCCAGCACTCGGGAGGCAGAGGCAAGCGGATTTCTGAGTTCTTGGCCAGCTTGGTCTACAAAGTGAGTTCCAGGACAGCCAGGGCTACACAGAGAAACCCTGTCTCAAAAAATGAAAACAAAACAAAACATAAAATACTTTGCCAAAATACTATGTTCTTTTTCCTAATTGTGCAACGATTGGGTTGGATGCCAATGCTCAGCCCTTCTCCTCAGAGCCTCTATATAGGTGTCCAAGAACAGAGAGAATTACTCACTCCCATGGCCTGCCCCTCCCACTGCTGCTACCCCAGCATGAGGGGCTGCTCTTGTCAAAGAGAAGGATGGCCCTCCTCTCAGAGGCACCAGGGTGGCAGGTGAGGAGTGAGCTCATGTCACCATAATTCTGATGCTTACTCTGCTACATAACGTGTTCTGATATTAAAGTGGATGACTTAAAATATCACTGGGAAAAACAAAGCCCTAATGTACACTTTATACTTCTATCCTCTCTCTCTCTCTCTCTCTCTCTCTGACCTCTGCTTGCTCCAGTCAACCCTGCTTGCTCTGGCCCAAAGATTTATTTATTATTATACATAAGTACACTGTAGCTGGCTTCAGATGCACCAGAAGAGGGCGTCAGATCTCATTATGGATGGTTGTGAGCCACCATGTGGTTGCTGGGATTTGAACTCAGGACCTTCAGAAGAGCAGTCAGTGCTCTTACCCCATATCCTTTATCTCTTAAGCATCCCTCTGGCTTTTTATCAGCCTTGAATGGAATATGCTCTCCTCTAGCTCCCCTTGCACAGGGTCTCAGTTGTACATCTAGGATTCCAGTGGAGACTTTGGAATATTCTTCATGATACTTTGTTACCAGGTCTCTGTTCTGAGCTGCCTGAGGCATTCTACCTCAGGTGGGAGCTCCTCTGCCTCTTGCTATTTTGAGAGAGGGTCTCATTTTGTTTGTAGCCCAGGATGACCTCAAACCTACCAGCCTCCTGTCTCAACCTTCCAAGTGTTGGGATTATAAGAGTGCACAACAGACAACTTAATTTTTGCTTCTTATTTCGTCTTCCCATCCTCGCAGCTGATGAGGCAGCTAGCTCCTTCTGGTACTCTCCTGGTTTCACCGAACAAGCAGCTTCTGGGCACAGACAGCACTTTGAACAGCATCTGCTTAGCCCAGTGCCTGGCTCTTCACACTGATCAAATCACCACGTGGGTGACCAGTGGTCTTCCAGACTCGAGTTACAAAGCCCCATTTTACCAGCAACATCTCAAAAATGGTCCAGCATCTCTGGCAGAATAAATGCTATCTATAAACCATAATCTAACATTTAAGTTGCAAGCAGGATTTCAAAATGAAATTGTTTTGTATATTTTAAGAATCACAATTCAGTGAAAGGAGAACAAAGGGGGCAAATTTAGATTTGATAAAAGGAAGAACACTTAAAAATATAGATCATATGTCGGACAGGTTACTAGAGACTGCCTTCCTTGAAAAATCTTTAAAAAATAGAACCATAGGGCACTAGCTCAGCATCAGGGATCTGCATGTGGAAGGACCTGGTTTGATCCCCAGGGCTTGGGGAAAACAAATAAACAGTTCTTGAACAATTTGGCCACAAACCAGCTTGGAAACACTATGTGAGGAAGGTACATTTCCGAAACTCCCCCTGAGAACCCTTGCCTCTCCCCAGTGTCCGTACACCAGGGCATCAGGGCATGGCAGGGATGGCAAAGTTGGTGGAGGAGGCAGAGGGAGTTAGCCGCATGTGGGATTATTTTGCCGCAGAAATGGCTGCACCGCTGTCAGTCCACCAACTGAGCAGTTAATGAAAGCAGGTGGCACAGTACAGTCCTTCGGCTCTTTCTAGAATCCTGATGAATCAGATAGCTACCCCCCCCCCAAAGAGATGCTGCAAAGCTGGGATTCCAATCTGAAGATGATTCTGATCAGGGCACAACAAAGATGTCTCTCTTCTCCCTCCCACGGCATGTCCAACCAGTATTCAGAGTCTGAAACACTCAGCGGTTTCAAAAAGTGAGCCACCATTGGGAATCTATGGGGATGCACATACTGGCACAAATGTCATGATATATTGCGTAAACATGGCTCTGCCTCTCTCCAGTCTATAAATAAAAAAAAAATATTTATTTTAGTACTTGCCTTGACAGCTCGTTTACTAAAATTGGAATAATACAGAGAAGATTGGTGTGGCCCTGCAAAAGAATGACATGCACATTTGTGAAGAGTTCTATAGTTTCATATGTGCGTGTAGCAACAATTAATGAAAAAGGAGGCCATGGATTCGGAAAAGCAAGGAGGGGCATGTGGGGGGGGTGTGGATGGAAGAGGGGGAGCTGGGGAATGATGCAAGATTGTTATCTTATAGCATTGGAGATTTTAAAACATACTTATTTTATTATTAGTGTGTGTGTGTGTGTGTGTGTGTGTGTGTGTGAGAGAGAGAGAGAGAGAGAGAGAGAGTGAGAGAGTGGGGGGGGGGAGATGGGTGCAGGCATCCACTGAGGCCAGAAGGGGGCTCTGGATCTCTTCGAGCTGGAGTAAGGCATCTTTGAGCCGCACATATATATGTATGTATCTCTCTCCCCTCTCTCTTCTCTCTCTCTCTCTCTCTCTCTCTCTCTCTCTCTCTCTCTCTCTCGTGTGTGTGTGTGTGTGTGCACGCATCTTCATTCATTTATGTGAGCATGGGCATGTGTTTGAACGCTGTGGGTGGTCAGAGACAACCTTGGATGCTGGACCTTGGTCTCCACCTTGTCTGAGACAAGGTCTCTTTACTGTAGTTCTGCTGCATATGCCAAGCTATCTGCCCCCTCAGGCTTCCAGTTTCTCTGCTCTCCACATCCCTTGTGTGGACCTGTAGGAGCCCTAAGATTATAGACACTTAGTGCACTGACACCTAGCTTTTACAGGTATTCTACGGAATCACATTCAGGCCTCAAGCTTTCCCGACAAGCATGTTTATGTACTGAGCCATCTCTCCAGCCCTCAATTAGTTAGTTAGTTAGTTAGTTAGTTTGCATGTCACCCAATCTCCTTAGAGTTCCCACTGCTCTCTTCCTCTGCTCCTGGGGACTGCTCCTGAGGACTCCTGCATCAGGGTGGGTAGGCAGTACCCTGACTTTGGTCATCAGTCCTCATTAGCATCTTCCTAGTGTCCCTCTCCCATCTGATTCCTCAGTCTTTGTCCAATAGCGTTGTCTGACCTGGAAGTTTCCTGTACAGTCTCTTTCTACTTTGATGACCCACCCTTCTGGGCTGTACAAAAGTAGAGGGCGTGCCCAAGTCCATCTGCTAAGTCAGGGTTACTCTCGGGTGTTTACAAAGCCTTTTATTTCTCTGCATAACACACTGAGCCCAAGAGGATGGTTCAAGGCTACTTCTGTCCTACCTGCTGAGTCTCACAACCTAGGTACGTCTGTGTGAGAAATGTGGGCTCTTGAACCCTTGTGGGCTCTATCTGGCTCTCTCTGCATCACAGGTCCCTCTACTCTTGGATTCTTTCTTCCTTTTTTTTTTGACAGAGATCTGCCCACCTCAGCCTTCCTTCCAGTGCTGGCATTAAAGGCATGCACCACACCTGTTGATCCCTCGTTTTTGATGACTACTGTCTAAACCTTCCTTGCTGCTAATTCCTCATCCCTGTAATACACGTACATATTATCCAGTCTCACATGGCACACAGACCTTGCAAACTGTTCATGCTCTGAGAGCTCAAGTGTTTGGATTTCTTGTTCCCAAAAAGTCTTTTTCTGCTATAGCAACCATTTCCCAGGTGCTGAGCGCTCATTGAGAGTCTGGTTATTTCGTGGGGGTACAAAGGACGTCCCAGTAATGATGAACATACTGAGAACCTAGCACCACAATACTGCTGCCAAAGAAATCCAGTTAAGAGACAAGGAGAACGGGGAAAACAGCAACATCAGGGAGAGGCAGAGCCTTCTGGCTCTGGGGGGCACAGGAAGCCCCCACCAGCTCCTTCTTCAGGTTCAGCGCAAATTTTCTTTGCTTTTGTTTTAAGGCGGGTCTCACTATGTAGCCCTGGCTGTCTTGGAACTCACTAGGAAACCATCCTGGTTTTTTTTTTTTTTTTAGGGTTTTTCGAGACAGGGTTTCTCTGTCTAGCCCTGACTGTCCTGGAACTCACTTTGTAGACCAGGCTGGCCTCGAACTCAGAAATCCGCCTGCCTCTGCCTCCCGAATGCTGGGATTAAAGGCATGCGCCACCACGCCGGCTCTGTATTTTTTAAAAATAAATAACTTAAAAAAAAAAAGGAGTTTGAAATGAAGTTGATAGCGCAATTAATGCCACTGTGACAATATGTACATTTTGCACACTCAGGTCAGACTCTGTTCATGAAGATTAAAGCCTCTAAACTGTATTTAGTATAGTTCATATGCTTTAAGTTTAAAAAAACACACAACCCTGAATTCTTAGCTGGACATGGTGGCACACACCTTTAGTCTCAGCAATCAGGAGGCAAAGGCAGTCAGATTTCTGTAAGTTCAAGGCCAGGCTGGACTACATAGTGAGTTCCAGGACAGCCAGGGCTACATAGAGAGACCCTGCCTCACTCCAATCTCCACTACCACTGCCAATAAATAAATAAATACTAATAAATGAATTTTACAGGCCTTCAGCTTTCACAGATAAATGGAGGACCTTATATACAGTTATTCTGAATAAACTAGTTAGGTGGGGGTTGGTTTTTTTTGTTTGTTTGTTTGTTTTTGAGCATCAAAACCAAGAGCTTTAACCCATATACCAATTTAAAATTATAACCTTAAGCATTTGCTGTCTCAGAAACTTCATAATTCTCCTGCTGTTTTTTTTTTAATTTTTCATATAATACATTGTGACATTTTTCTGTTTTTGTTTTTCCCCCTCTCCAGTTTCACGCCTTCCTGTACTGTTGACTGGTCTCTTCCTTCATGGTCATTCAGCTGCCGACCGTCCCTGCATCACCCCCCAACACCCCTCCTCCACTCCCCCCCCCCCCCCCCCCGCACACACCCCCGGATCACGGAGCCACTTCTAGGCTCCTTCCGGTTTGGGTCGGGGTCTGTTTCCTAAGTCTTGGCTTTCAGCGGGTGCGCCATGGCTTCCCACATATCCTTAGATTGGAAAACTGGGAAGAAAACGCAGAAATAAATGAATCTCCCTACCTTGGAAAGTAGTTCTTTCAACAGATTGTGTTAGCGCTTGGAGTCACTGCTTTAACTACTAAAATTGATTAAATTAGCAGTTCTGTGTTTTGCCAAGATTTTTTTATAGGCTCTTTCCTTCGTTCGCAACAAATTAAAACCTGGCTCGCAGGGGCGTATAGTAGACTGGAGACATTTCTCCTCCTGTCGCTTGGTGCTGATGTAGCAAGCTTTTGACAGTTTTTAAAAAGAAAGATTTAATTCTTGATTACCACTCCTCGTGTGTCTTATACCAGGTCTGCAGTATGGGAGTGTGGGAGGAAACTGATATAACATGCAAGAGTTTAATAAATATTTGTAATATGGAGTCTCTAAATCATTGCCTCAGGGAAGCCTAATATAGGAAATGAATTGGTTTCATCTCGAAGGTAGTGTTAGATGTCTGTAACGTGCTAAATAAACGTATTTTATAAGTATCAAACCTAATGCAAACTGGTTTGCATTTTGAAAAAACTTTAAAACTTATTTATTTAATTTGAGTGTGTGTGTTCATGGTATATGCATACATTCCACAGCACCACGTATGCAGGTCAGAAAATCATGATCACTAGATCCTTCTAGTGTGGGTCCTGGGCATTGAACTCAGGGTGTCAATCTTGGCGGCAAGCGCCTTTATTGACTGAGCAGTCTCACCAACCCCAAAACATTTTTTTTTTTTTTTTTGAGACAGAATACTGTCATGTAACCCTACTGGCCAAGAGTTTAAAGTGCTTCTCCTGCGTCCCAAGTCTTGAGAATAAAGATACATGTCACCACATCTGGCTCCCAAAACATTTAGATTCATACATATATATATTTTTTTATGAAGTTTAACTGCAAAGCAATCATACTCTCTGTTCCAAATCTAAAATCAAAAATCTCACTCTAAAATCTAGGAAAAAAAATGAAATATTCAATTTACTAAGGCAAAAGGAACGAGCAGAACGACGGGCGTCAGAATACTACCGTCCCACCTTCCAGCTCCAAAGAGAGGCATAGATAGTTTTTACTAAACCCTGAACTCATATCAGCTCCCAAAGTATGCATTTCTTCCTTGTGTTATAATTAGAAGCGAAAATAGGACATATAACTGTATATACTCACGATGTGTGTATTTTTAGAATGATCCCAGCGCCGTTAAAAATGTATAAATAAAAGCCCCAAAGGAGACGCAGTGAAATATCTTTTTGGATGGTGTCTATAAATATGATCTTTAAGATTTCTTATTTTTGACAGTTTAATTTTTTTTTTTTGTAATGAATGCCTATTTCTTGTAACTAATGAAATGAATTGAGAACACTGCATGAAAGAGGAGGTCTGTGCTGGCCTCACATTTGATAAGCACCGCGATGTCTTAATGTTTACGCTGATTGTTTAGAAGGTGGCACGGGCAAGAATGAGCCACTAGCCGTCCAACAACACTCCACACGTGGCGTGATCAGAAAGCCAGTATCAGTGCGAGGATCAAACATGCTTTGGTCTTCAAAGTCATCCAGACCCCGAAAAGTCATAATTTCTGTTGACCTCTCCTCCCTCCGTGGCTAGATTGCTCTGCCTTTGAAGTGCCCACTGCAAAGAGCCAGGTGTGTAACTGCTCAGATCTTCTGAGGCTGACAACTGCTTCCCTTCATGCAGGGTTTTACAGTCTGATCTCAACACAGGACTGCCACCGTGTAAAGTGGGAGGGAAATATAAGGTGCTAAAATAAGGCAGAACAATCCGGTAAAAGGGCTGTCTGTGGAGCTGCCTCTTGATTGCTGAAGTCTCTGTAAGATTTTATCTATAGATGGGGTGAATCCTGCTGATGAGGAAGGAGATGGAAATCCGAGCAGCCAAGATCAAAGTGATCAGCGGTGACTGAATGCGATAGTCACCGTGTCCTTGAGTACTTTATAGGTACATCCCAAATCTGTCTTCCTTGTCGACTTTTAATGCAGCTGTTGGTGTTGGTGTGGTCACAAGCTTGCTCAAGAGTCTTTTATAAAACAATATGAATTTGCCAAAATTTCCTTCATATATTGGAGTTAAAAAAGAAAACCGTCAGGCATGAAATCATAAATCCTTGGAGACCACTGCCAAGGCAAACAGTCAGGAATTGGTTACTTTAAAGTAGATCTTTGTGTGTTTATTAATGCTTCGAGCCTTACCCCGTCACAGTTCTGTACCCATAGAAGCATCACAGTCAGGTGTGATGCCTGTAACCCTGGTGTGGGCTGAGGCAAGGGGGCGGGGAGTCTGAGGGGATTCTGGGCAATACAATGAGACCCCCACCCCATCTCCAAAGATGGAGAAGAAAAAGGAGGAGGGGAGTGAGGGAGGGAGGAGGAGAGGAGGGAGATGGGGAGAGAAGGAGGAGGTGGTAGGAAGAGGAGGGGGAGAATAGGGAGGAGGAAGAGGGAGAGGGAGGGGAAGGAAGAGGAGAAAGGGGAGGAGTCAGAGCATCAAGTTCATCAGCTCATACCGGGAGCCTGGAGCTACGCCCAGTGCCATAGCTCTTAGACGGCTTTAAATTTTTATAAACGAGTGGTTCTATAAATGACTATCCAAACATTGTCTCAGCGTTTCTCTATCAGAGAGAAGACCTTAAACAATCATGTGAGATACGACATGAAAGAAAGATCCCGTAATCTACAACAAGGTTTAGCAGAAACTAAGTGTTCTGGACAGAAAGGGCCTTGGTAGCCCTCGGTTGCCCCTCTGAAACAACCAACCTCCATCTTGGGGCCTCTCCTGACTATCCAGCAGCTCATTCTCACCTGTTGTATGCAACTGCTGTACACGGCCTTGGGAAGGGACTGAAGCATATGGGCTGGGGAAGACTAGGGGTGCGTGGGCATCCGTCTCTGCGGCTGTCTCGTGGTAGCTCGAGGTGCATTTCCCTAAGGACTAATGAAGACAGGGACCTTTTCATTTGCTTACTGGCCATTTCTATATGTCTCCTTTTGGTCCTTAGGATTGTTCTTTTGTTTGTTCTTGATTTTTACAAGACAAGGTTCTTTGTATAGCCCTGGCTGTCCTGGAACTAACTCTGTAGAGCAGGCTGGCCTTGAGATCTGCCTGCCTCTGCCTCCCAAGTGCTGGGATTAAAGGTGTGCGCTACCACCACCTGGCTGATCATTTTCGTTGTCTTGTTTGTTTCAAAATTTTATTTACTTATGTATTTGTGTGGATGATGTTGTCTTCTGATCTCTTTTTGAATGCAGTGAAACACACACACACACACAATGTAAAGGTTTAAAGATGGTCTGGAGAGACAGCTCAGTGGTTAAGAGCAGTGGCTGCTCTTATAGAGGGCCAGGGTTTGGTTCCCAACACCCATATGGCATCTCATAACTGTGCATAACTCCCATTCCAGGGGAATTGGAGGCCCTGTTCTCATCTCCATGGGCACCAGGCACAAACATGGTGCACAAACATAAACACCTAGCTGCAGGCAAGGTACTTATAGACATTAAAAAAAAAAAAGGTGTTTTTTTTTTTTTTTTAAGTAGTATTTCGTCAGACAGTGGTGACACACGCCTTTAATCCCAGCACTTGGGAGGCAGAGGCAGGCAGATTTCTGAGTTCGAGGCCAGCCTAGTCTACAGAGTGAGTTCCAAGACAAACAAAAAAAGTAGTATATTCTGACCAGAGTGTACCATAGAGATGATGCTCAGAGGATAGATACTGTTTTGACTTTCTCACTTGACTCATTTGTTACAATTAGTTTCTGTCACCTGTGCACAGCAGCTAGGCTGGGAGCCCTAGGACTAGGCTTTGAGAATGCACAGGGCACTCCGTTCTATAACACTGCAAGGAGCTTGGCAGCCACTATGGGCTGTTGCCAAGAATGGCTGTCAAAGTGGGTGATTTGTGGTTACTGAGGGACAGGGAGCTGTCCGTTAGGGGCCACACTGGTCACTATTCAAACTGACATTTATTAATTAGTTAATTAATTCAGTCCATATTTTGGGCTAAATTACTTGATAGTTAATGGTACCCGCTCACCATAAATCACATTTTTTAGACTGAATAGCAATATTTAAAATAATAGGATTGTTATAATAATTTGGAAAATTACTAATTCTTTCCCAACAATTCCTCGGTGGTACTTTCAATTTGACTAAGGGATTAGAAAGAGATTTTATTGCTGTGTGTAGCTTCGGTCCCTTGGCTAAGCTGAGTGATTTGATTTGTTGTGTTCATACGAGTATAAATATTTTAGAACAAAACCCAATTTAACAAATGAACAAACTTATTAGACTGTGATTACTTTTCTGAATCCTGTGTCTTAAAAGTCACAATTAGAAGGTGGATACACACTGTTCTACAGGGAGCCTTTGAGAGTTCTGGCTCCTTCTGTAACTACTGAGTTTAAAGCAAAGAATGGGCTAATGTGAAAAGCAGGGTTTATAATGGGAGTCATTTCATTTTGATAAAGCAAAGCTTTATGAAAACAGATGTAGAATTACAATAGGAAAATGAGGATGAAAAACATTCCAACTGGATGGGAGTTCTGACTGAGATCTGCAGTTTCCTACAGCAATCAGTGAGTTGTGTGGGCACAGCGAGGCGGTGGGGTCTGGTCTCACACGCACGGAGCCCAGGTCCAGGCCTCGGCACCATAGACTTAGCATAAAAGCAAACAAAACCAAGTAGAGAATAAAGAATTTTTTTCTACTATATAACCACAATTGTATTATTTATGAGCATAAAGTGTGGCTGTGGGTCATATGTATGTAAAGTATGAATATGTGTGTATGCGACAGAAGCCAGCTGAGGGACAGTGGCTGTCTGCAGGGAGATGAGACAGGAGAGGGAAGGCTTTTCAAATCCTGATATTTCCCTAATAAGTAGAAAGGGAAAGTGGGTGGATTTCTTTTGTTATTGTCTGCGAATTTGAAATACTTCATTAGTTGAAAACTTAAAACCACAACACCTAATTCTCGAATTTCCTTTTCTAATGGATCTAAACATTTGCCTCGTGTTGATGTGGAAACATGTTTAAATAAGGCTTCAAGGGCACCAAAGGGGTTTATTTTTAGATATTTAGCATATACAAGTAATAATGAAAGTCACAGTTCACTAAGAAAATAGCACCTTCACCCCTTACAAGGACAAACTTGCCCTGGCTGCTTTGACAGACAGTAGCAATTCAGGGAGGTTGCATCCTGCAGTCCCATCTAACAGATGGCCAGGTGAGCTGCGATCCCAGCCCATGCCTGGTGATAAAATATGCTAAGTGAAGACTCAGACTTTCAAATGTCAGATTTAATATCCCAAAGATCATTTCTCATACGATAGTTTTCTTTTTCCCGAGAACTATCTCTACACTTTAATATGTTTACTTGAGGAAATCTGAAAATATGGGCAGAGAAAAAAAAATTTTTTTTTAAACTGCCTCTACTTCTGCTGGCGCCGAGAGCTGATGGAGCGAGCAGCCTTTGATAGTGGCCCTTCGTATGTTTCCATGCATAAATTTGTGTGAACTTTCAAATGGTTTGGGAAGCATCCATGGTAAGAATTTCGCTATTAGTGCTGTGTATGACACATAGTATAGAATAAATTACAAGCTTGGCTTTTTTTTTTTCATCTTTGCCTATATGTATTGTTTAAATTAAGGTCTCAACTGGGAAAAAATGTTAAAAAAAAAAACTGTGCAATGTAGGATGGAGAAGATAAGCTTTTTATTTATTTAATGTTTATTTGTTTTTTGGCTTTTCAATCTGTTTCTTTGAGACAGAATCTCATTATATAACCCAAGTTAGGCTCAAACTGGCTATCTTCCTGCCTCATCCTCCTCTTTGTGCTGAGATTTTGGTCATGCATCACCAGGCTTACCCTCAAGTAGACTGTTTGAAAGTTACTTTTGTTTTACTAACTTGTGTGTTTACCTGCATGTATGTCTGTGTGTGCCTGGAACCATGCATCCCATAGAAGCCAAAGAGTGTTGAATCCCCTAGGACTGCAGTTATAAATGGTTATGATTCATCATGTGTGTGCTGGGAATTGAACTTGGGTCCTCTGAACCATGTCTTTAATAAAATTTAAAAAAAAAAATCACATGGGGCTGGAGAGATGGCTCAGTAATTAAGAGCACTGGCTGTTTTTCCAGAGGTCCTGAGTTCAATTCCCAGCAACCACGTGGTGGCTCACAAGCATCTGTAGTGGAATCTGATTCCTACTTTTGATGTGCATGAAAACATAGCACTCATATACATAAAATAAATTAATGAAAATTTAAAAAAGAAAAAAAAAACATAATGTGTTCATTGCATTGACATTTAACACCAAGGCCAGCTAGGCAGTTATTACATTAATTTTACCAGCACACTGTAAGACCAGTAACGATCCTACTAACCTGTTATGGATAGTGTCGTGGCTTTCAAAGCACAGTAGGGCTCTATTTATTTTAAGAAAATGAGGCCAGGAGGATGGGTAAAGGTGATGGCTGACAAATCTGATTTCTTGAGTTCAATCCCTAGGATTTCCATGGTGGAAAGTGAAAACCAGTTCCTGAAAGTTGTCCCCTGACCTCCACACATTCACCATGGAGTCCCCACTTCCACACACACAGGCATATTCAGATACATGTGTATATAGAGGCCAGAGGCCAATCTCAGGTGGAAGGTAGCATTAAAATGACTCCTAATGACGGACTGCTTTACCTATAGATCCACCCCTTGCTCAACCCACATCAGTCAAGCTGGGATTTTTTTACACAGAGATCCATAACTGGATGACGTGCAAAAAGTGAGAGACGTGGAAGCACTCAGTTCTACATGGGGTGTGTTTGTTAAACCCCTTCTCTTTTTTTTGTTTTTTTGTTTTTTTGTTTTTTTTGGGTTTTTTTGTTTTTTTGAGACAGGGTTTCTCTGTATCGCCCTGGCTGTCCTGGAACTCACTCTGTAGGCTCGGGGACCTACTCAGAAGAGGAGACGGAAAGATAGTAAAAGCAAGAGGTGGTGGATGACGCAAGGACACAGCAGGACTGACGCACTCCCAAGGACTGACACACATGTGACGTCAGACGCTGCTACAGCGCACACAGGAGCTACGCAGGTTCAAGGCAGGCAGACTCTCAGTACTGAGGTGGGGCAATGGACATGGGGGTCCCATCCCCAACCAAGACGGTATCTGCAATTGATATCCCTACTGGGTATCCCCACTGGCAAAGGGAAAAATCAGTTTTCTCTAGTGTGTCCCTGGGTGGTGTATCAGCCACACTCCAGGGCAGGCAGGCCCATACCCAGAAGGAGTTAGCCAACATATAATGAGTTCCATGTTTGTTTGTTTTTGTAAAATGTGTAGACTTTGTGTTTCATTTTGGCATTTTTGTCTTATTTGTTTGGATTTTCATTTTTGTGGCTTTGTTGTTGTTTTATTATTTATTTTGAGAGAGGGATCAAGAGAACATAAAGTTGGGTGGGGAGGGAGGCGGGGAGAATCTGGAAAGACTTAAGGGAAGGGAAAACACCATCAAAGTATATTGTGTGAAAAAAAACCTGTTTTTAAAAAAGAAAAAAAAAACTAAAACTCTCGTTAAAAAAAACAAAACAAGAGCTGGGCGTGGTGGCACACGCCTTTAATCCCAGCACTCGGGAGGCAGAGGCAGGCGGATTTCTGAGTTCGAGGCCAGCCTGGTCTACAAAGAGAGTTCCAGGACAGCCAGGGCTATACAGAAAAACCCTGTCTCGAAAAACCAAACCAAACAAAACCAAACAAAACCAAACAAAACACAACAAAACACAACAAAATATTAAGCCATACAGGACAAGTCATGACACTGAAGTAGGTGACAGTTTCTTGGATGATACCGAGTCCAGACAAGACCAGAACAAATAGATGTGTTGGACCTCGTCAGAATCTGGGGAAAAGGTCTTTTGTGTTTGAAAGGACACTAGTGAGGTTCCAAAGCCATGACTGTAGCTCACGTACAGTGCTTGTCTCTAGTAGGCTCTGGGTTTTATCCAGCACTGCAAATTATAAAGGAGAAGAAAGAGGCTGGTGAGGCAGCTCAGCAGGCACAAGTGCCCATGGCAAGCCTGGCATCCTACAAATGAGGAGAAGACAGATCCCTGTGTGTTATTCTCTGACCGCCACATACATGCATCTGCCCCACCCCCACATAAAAGGAGGGGCGACAAATGAAAGGACCACCTTTAAAATGAAAAGAAAAAAAAAAAAGGTTTGCCAATTACTTATCTGAAAGAGGATTGATACTTAGATTTTAGTTACTTTGAGACCGGCTCTCAGTGTGTAGCTCTGGCTGTTTTGGAACTCACTCTGCAGACCAGACTGGCCTTGAACTCACAGAGATCCACCTGCCTCTGCCTCCCACGAGTCGGGATTAAAGACATGTGACACCATTCCAGGTTTGAGATCTAGAATGTATAAATAACTCCCACAACTCAATAACAACAATAAAAACCCTAAGCAACCCAATTTAAAAATGGGGAAAGGATACGAACAGAGTTTTCCCAAAAGATGGCAAACAGATCACCAGCAAACATGGGGGTTGGGGGAAGGAACATGAAACAACTAATTACCAGAGAAATACAAATCAAAATGCCGATCAAGAGACTCCCTACACCATGTGGATGGCCATTATAAAAACAACAGTATTGCTGGGCAGTGGTGGCGCATGCCTTTAATCCCAGCACTTGGGGGGTGGGGGGGGGCAGAGGCAGGCAGATTTCTGAGTTTGAGGCCAGCCTGGTCTACAGAGTGAGTTCCAGGACAGCCAGGGCTAGACAGAGAAACCCTGTCTCAAAAAACCAAAACCAAAACCAAAACCAAAACCAAAACCAAAACCAAAACCAAAACCAAACAAAACAAAAACCCCAAACCCAAAAAACAAAAAAACAAAAAAACCAGTATGCCACCCAACTGTTAGCAAATGTGCACCGAAATCAAAGTCAATCGAATGGGAGTGCGCTATGGCACAGCTATTGTGGAAAACAGCGTGATGGTTTCTCAAGGTTATTAAGAATAATGTCAGATGACATGGCTCTGCAGGCAAAGGTATTTTCTGCCAAGCCTGACAAACTGCATTCAAAACACGGGTTCCACTGTAAGATACCTGATGCCTGCAGGTTGCCCTCTGATCTCTGTACACATGCACAATTAATAACTTTATTTAAGAAAAGAATTATTAAAAAATTGAATTTCTATACAACCCATCCAACCAACCTCTAAATACATTTAAAAAGTAATGTATATACACATTTACAGAAACGCTGTTCCCAATAGTCAGAAGAATAACCTGATATATGGTCCAGCCTGGATCACTTGTTATCCAGCTGATAACACCATGTTAAGTGAAAGGAATCAGCCACAAAGATAGACTGAGGTTCCCCTGGGATGAATGACCGGTGTTGTTAAAAGGACGTAGGAAGTGTAGTGGTTGCTAGAGCCTGATGGGGGAGGAGGGAATGAAGTGTTAATGTTTCACAGGTCAAGGTTTCCACTAGGGAAGATGAAAACTGCATCATCTAGAGATACGTGGTGTCACCGACTGCAGGGCTAGGTGATGAAACAGCGCACTTCACATTCACCAACTCGGAAAACGAATGTGGCGTCCATCTACAAGTGTTTCAGTGTTGAAAACACTTAGTTCTTGAAAACAGTGTTTGGTGGGCTGTGAGGGTGAAACATGAAGGAAGATGGATGCAGGAGGACCAGGGGCAGGAGGTTACCCTTGGCCACATGGGGGGGGGGTTGAGGCTAGCCTGGGCTATGTGAGATCCTGTCTGAAAAAAAGGCCAAAGCCAAAAATCATTTGGTTAGAATAATCAGGATGAAGGGAGAGACCAATCTGAAGGAAGGCTTCCAAGTTGCTGGAGTTACGGTAAACTGAGGGAGAGCCGTGTCATTAATGTGTAACACTAGAAAAGGGGGGGCATACCCCACTATGCTGTTCAGGCAAATTTCCAATTCCTGGGCTTGAGCAATCTTATAGTTTCAGCTCCCAGATGCTGGGCAACAGGTGTGTACCCCCATACTTGGCATCAGGAGAAACAGACTTTGAGATGAAATGGTGTGGTCCGTTTTGGAGCGTGGGGTGGCCATGAGCCATGCAGAATACATGGATACAGAATTTGAATCTCAAGTAAGAAGACTGCCGACCTGTGAGTCACTTGTCTAGATATAGGAGATGCCCACATACTCGGCTAAGGCCTGTGACCCGGGGCCAGGGGAAAGGGTACTCGAGTGAAACATGAAGGAAGATAGATGCAGAAAGAGTCTGAGATAGTGTCCAGAAGACAGGCGAATGTAACTGCAAGAAGCCAGAGGAAGAGGGCCCCTCTGGAAAGTGAAGCCCAGAAAGAACGGAAAAACCAGTAAGGTGAAGATCTCAAAATTACCTACTGCACTTATCAACTAGAGAGGTCCAGTCTGGTCCCTGGAGGTAGCCTCAGGTCACTTTCTCTCTGCTGCCTTTCCCAGAGAAAGGTGGAACTATGAATTAGATAGTCCTGGTTTCATTCTGTAGCTATGACCAAAACATTGATCAAAAGCAACTTGGGCAAGAAAGAGTTTCTTTGGTTTATGCGTCCAGGTCACAATACATCACCGAGAAAAGTCAGGGCAGGATCCATAAAGGAACACTACTTGCTGGATAGCTCACTCACAGGCTCTTTTTTATATGCCCTGGGAAAATATGCCTAGGGGATGGTGCTGCCCACAGTGGGCTGGGCCCTCCTTCATCAATAAAAAGAAAAAATGAAGAAGATTCTCCACAGATAGGCCCACAGGCCAATGTTATCTGACCTATCTCCCAGTTGAGACTCTCGGGTGACTCTGTTTGCATCAAGTTGACAAATCTAACTAAGACATAGACTAACAATTGATCTGCTTGAACATAATACGTTTGAAGTATTTATTAGGTTGGGTTGCAGAGAAAGCAATATTTTTATGACATACATAAAGAGCAGGAACCTAGGGCTGTAGATCAGTGGTAGAGTATCTGTGTAGCATGGGTTCCAATCTAGTACTGCAACGAGAAAACAAAAAACAAAACTAACCTATAAAGGAGGCTGACCACTTCCAGTGGCTGATTCAGAGTCCACATTGTTTAAAAAGGAACATTATGTATGCCGGGTGTGGTGGCACACGCCTTTAATCCCAGCACTCGGGAGGCAGAGGCAGGCGGATTTCTGAGTTCGAGGCCAGCCTGGTCTACAAAGTGAGTTCCAGGACAGCCAGGGTTATACAGACAAACCCTGTCTTGAAAAACAAAAAAACAAACAAACAAAAAAAAAAAAAAAGAAAAAGAAAAAAAAGGAACCTCATTTTTTCTGTAATTTTTGTTCTCATTTCTATTTTCTTTGCAATTTACCGAATCAGACTCTTTGGGGGATATACTGAAGGATTTAAAATTTAGACTTTGCAACAGTTTAAAATTCATCCCAGGGAGAACGAACCAGCTTGGTGCTGTGCATGATTTGATTTTAGAATTTCAGCTGACTTCATCTGCAGCTGCTCGGTAAAACTGATCAACACATACAGGTCGGTGCCAGGGAGGTTTTGTGGAGTTTGGGGTGGAGACGGTCATGGACCTCTCATTTTATCTGAAAGCATTGTCTTCTTAGCTACACACGGAACCAAATAACCTTTCACTAGGAAGGTAAGGTGTATGGTACAAAAGAGTGATCCATACAATGTTGGATGTTGTGGCATCCCTGATGCAGGTGTCTGGATTCCTCCTCTCTTTTTCTTTCACTGTGGAGCCCTGGATATCCTTGAACTCACAGAGATCCACCTGCCTCCAAAATGCTTAAAGACACCTCCACTCTATCTCCCAGTTAACAAGCTCATAGTAAAATCTGGTAGTTCAGTCTGGTCTCCAAGGCCCTGTGTGCCTGCGGATGACCCTGATGTCCCCATCTCCCTGCTTTTACTGAATGATGGGTTTACAGATGTAAACCACCACACCTGGCTTCCCATTTTTAAATACACTTCTGTCCTTACCTGAACAGAGCCATAAGTTCCCCCTGAATTTTATAATACTTATTGTCTTGTCACCTCTGGCCTTTAGCTAATCTGTGAACTAAATAATAATCAGGTTGCAGGCAAGCCCATAAGACATTTTCTTATTTAATGATACATGGTGGTGGACCTAGCCCATTGTGGGTGCTGCCACCCCTGGGTTGGTGTCCTGGGTTCTATAAGAAAGCAGGCTGAAGCCGGGTGTGGTGGTGCACGCCTTTAATCCCAGCACTCAGGAGGCAGAGGCAGGCGGATTTCTGAGTTCGAGGCCAGCCTGGTCTACAAAGTGAGTTCCAGGACAGCCAGAGCTATACAGAGAATCCCTGTCTCGAAAAAAAAAAAAAAACAAAGCAAACAAACAAACAAAAAAAGAATTAAGCCAGTAAACAGCACCCCCCATGACCTCTGCATAAGCTCCTGCCTCCAGTTCCCTGTCCTGGAGTTCCTGTCCTGACTTCCTTCAATGATGAACAGCAACGTGGAAGTGTAAATCAAGTAAACCCTTTCCTTCCCAACTTGTTTTTTCATTATGACGTTTCATCACAGCAGTAGTAACCCTAACTAAAGAAAGACACATACAGGTAGTGACAATTTTGGAATTTTGGTTTCTTTAAAAAAAACACAGAACTAGCATAAGAATACGTTTTTGTTTTAATCTCATGTGTAGAGCTACTTCGAAGCAGCAGACTATGATTTGCCTCATGCTCTAGCAGAAGTGTGATTTTGCCAGGCACAGAGAGTTCCTGAGACCATGTGACATTTCAGAATTCTGGGGACTTTCAGAGGGTAAACAAATGCTAGGGTCCCAAGAAGCTGGGTGGATGGTTGTTGGTTGTTGGCTGTTGTTAGTTGGGGTTTGTTAAGTAGTCCTAAGAAAAGAAGCAGCAAGAAGAAAATCTTCTTGACAGCAAAGATCAAACTAGCGCCAAAGAACTCAATACCCCTAATCATCAGGAAGCAGTCTAATGATAACATTGCCTCCTTTCTGACCCCTGACCTTATTCAGGGAGCTCTTTCCCCTCTGTCCTTTTCTCTCCTATTTAGTGGGGGAGGGGGTTGAAAGAGAGAAGGGCTGAAGAAAAAGGAACCTACAGAGAAGCAAAGGACCAGCTAGACTTCCCTCTTATTTTAATTATCACAAGGCTATCACTCTCAACTTTCATGGGTTAAATAACTAAATTCAGGGAGGCCAAGTAAGCCTGCGGTCCTCACTGAGCCAGGAAGAGATGGAGCTGGGGTTGGGATCCACATCTGCCTCTCCTTCTCCACATGTCTCCCATCATAGACATACAGTCTGTGTCTCAGTGTGGAGCCCTGAGGAGCAAGGGGCACTGGAGCATCCTCTTAATTACAGTGTCCAGATGATAGCCCAGACACCGGAGACTAATGCTCCCCAGCTTCGGCCCTGGAATTGAAATACTGGAATGTTAGACATAAAAATGGACTTGATTCTCCCCCAAGGATTTTCCCCTCTTTCATCCACCCGGTGAACATTAACAATTAATGGGAAATGCTTTTCAAGCATCGCCCTTAATATTTATGATGCCCACGAATGAAACATACAAACATCTGCTCTGCAGAGTGATAGCTATTAAAGCATCCTCCAGTGCCAACCGCTCTCGCGCACGGAGATGAGTCAATGCTTAAAGCATTCGCCTCTCTGGAGTTATCGAAATGGCAAGAATTCCAAGAAGATGGGAGGAAGACAATTTTAGATTCAGCTTAAAGAATGCTAGTTCATTTTATCGTGTCTGAAAACACATAGTAATTTTTAAAAATCTGTACTACTACTATTACTACTACTACTACTACTACTACTACTACTACTACTTTATGTGTATAGGTGTTTTCGCTTGCAGGTCTGTCTGCACCACATGCAGAACTGTGTTCAGGGAAGCCAGAGGAGGGCATTGGATTCTCTGGAACTGAAGTAACAGGCTGTCATCTGCCACCATTTGGGTACTTGAAATGGAACCCCTGTCCTCTGCAAAGCGCAACAAGTGCCCTTACCACTGAGCCATCGCTCCAGCCCTTACCTAGTAATTTTAAATCGCACAAAGGTATTTTTAAATAGTTGATATGATCTTCTCATGTTAGGAATGACTATACCTTACACTCAAAGTCCAGGTTTCTGTCTGAGAAATACAATTGGAAAGGACTCAAGGGGTGATGGATGACATCATCCACCAGCAAAAATGATGAATGGGTCTAAGAAACCTGCCACTAAAAGAAGACTAACGATTTGGGTGTACTGAAAAACCAACCATGGTAGTAAACCAACCTTACTTTCAGGGAGCAGGCTTGAAACAAAGTTATTTCTAAGGAAATATTAGGTTTGCCCTTACTTGTAAGGAGATTGTGTTAATGGTCTGCTTGGGTCTGATAGCAGAGTTGACTCAGAGCCACTACCTTTGCCAGAACACCCTAGTCGGCAATGAAATGTGCTGTGATAAATAACAGGTGTGTATGTACCAGCACATCCAGGGTCAGCTGCTTTCCACGTACAGCAACTAAGCTGAAGACCAGACCCTAAATGTGGGCAAGCATAGCTACACCGCTATGCAGACTTCCCCAGCTGACATAGCTACCCCGCTATGGGGACTTCCCCAGCTGACATTTATTCAAATTGCAACAAAAATAGATTCACGACAGCCACAACAACAATAATAAAAATGGTAGCGATTGTGGAGCACTTACTAAATGTCAGATATATGCTGTATATAAATTACCCATTGGGCCCTCAGGGCAATGCTATGAAGTAAGTGGAAAATGGATGCCTGTGGAGGTTATGTGATGGATGTCAGGTTGTATGCAGATGTGGTGGAGCCTAAACTCTAACCTAGAGTAGTGTCTGCTTTTTGGTTTGGGTTTTGTTGTTGTTTTGGTTTTCTTGAGATGGAGTTCCATGTGGTTACCACTAGTCACAAACTCCCTATGCAGCTGAGGTTGTCCTTGAACTCCTGATTTTCCTGCCTTTCCCCCCAAGGTCTGGGATTACAGGCATACACTATCATAACTGACCCAGAGAAGCTCTATGAATTTGTCTATTTATCGTTTTATGCAGGTATTTGTGGTTTTGTGTGTGTGTGTGTGTGTGTATGCATGTGCCCGAGGATCAACTCAAGACATACCTTCAAAATTTCCAGGCTTCTCTTTGGAGGCAGGGTTTCTCCCTAGCCTGAAGCTTATCGATTAGGTTAGGGTGGCTAGCCGGTGAGCGTCAGGAATCCTCCTGTCTCTGTCTCCCCAACACTAAAATAACAAGCATGTGCCACCACATCGGCCCTTTTCACACTTGTCTAGGGATTTGAACCCAGGCCCTCAGGCTTGGAGAATGAGCACTTTACTGCTGTTGCTCCAGCCCCTGCAACCCGCTTTCTTTTCTTTTCTTTTTTTTTCTTCTTTTTTTTTTGTAAGACTTTACAAGTCTTCCTAGACTCTGCTTTTATTTATTTTTTCTTTTTTTTATTAGATATTTTCTTTATTTACATCTCAAATGCTATCCCGAAAGTNGGCATATACCCAGAAGATGTTCCAACTGGTAATAAGAACACATGCTCCACTATGTTCATAGCAGCCTTATTTATAATAGCCAGAAGCTGGAAAGAACCCAGATGTCCCTCAACAGAGGAATGGATACAGAAAATGTGGTACATTTACACAATGGAGTACTACTCAGCTATTAAAAACAATGAATTTATGAAATTCTTGGTCAAATGAATGTATCTGAGTGAGGTAACCCAATCACAAAAGAAGTCATTAGATATGCACTCATTGATAAGTGGATA
This sequence comes from Mus minutoides, assembly GCA_902729485.2. Taxonomy (NCBI): domain Eukaryota; kingdom Metazoa; phylum Chordata; class Mammalia; order Rodentia; family Muridae; genus Mus; species Mus minutoides. The sequence goes on along the minus strand of LR750145.1, from coordinate 377,519 downwards.
TTAGCCCAGAAACTTAGAATTCCCAAGATACAATTTGCAAAACACAAGAAAATCAAGAAGAGGGAAGACCAACGTGTGGATACTTCATTCCTCCTTAGAATAGGGAACAAAATACCCATGAAAGGAGTTACAGAGACAAAGTTTGGAGCTAAGACGAAAGGATGGACTATCCAGAGACAACCCCACCCGGGGATCCATCCCATAATCAGCCACCAAACCCAGACACTATTGCATATGCCAGCAAGATTTTGCTGAAGAGACCCTGATATAGCTGTCTTGTATGAGGCTATGCCAGTGCCTGCCTGGCAAATACAGAAATGGATGCTCTCACAGTCATCTATAGGATGGAACACAGGGCAACCCGCTTTCTTAATTACTCCTAGCAAGGAGGGAGAAAAAGAGAGCAATATATACATGTATTTTTCTTTTTATCATTTTCAAGTGTGTGATTTTGCATTCATGTGTGTGTGTACGTTTGTGTGTGAGTGGGCACACAGGCATGTGCGGGGTGGAGATGAACATGTGCGTGCAAGTGTGTGGAGGCCCAAGATGGATGTCAGGAATCATTATTTATGGTTCTTCCACCTTATTCATCGAGGCAGGATCTCTCACTCAAACCCAGAGCACGCCCATACAGCTCGTCTTGCCAGCCAGCTTGCTCCCTGTCTCCATCTTCTGAGGTTAGAATTCCAGGCAAGCCACCACAGCCACCACATTTACATGGGTGTCCGGGACCCAAACGCTAGTTCTCCCATTTTCTCTGCATGCACTACCTACACATTGCTCCCTCTCCCTAGCACGCCTATAGATTTAAACACAAAGGTGCTTGTGTGTCGTAGGTTCCTCTGGTTGCAATATACAAAAGCTCACTTAAGCCCCTCCAGTGATGCTGGATAAAGTTCACCATGAGATGCTTCTCCGCATGACACCCTGCCCTTTGCTCTACCGTCGTTCCTACACTGCGTTATAATTATCTGTCTATCTGCACATTCTAATCATCATGCTTGACCCCCAATAAACTCATAATTTTTCTCTCTTGTTTATTATTATATTTTTAGTGCAAAGAACAGTGTCTGACAAATGAAGAAATGCTGAAGAATGAGTCACTGAAGTAAAACATAGGAGGCTAGCAGTGGCTCGGTTGGTAGAGTGCTTGCCTATAATCAGTAGGAAGCCAGCCCTAGGTTTGATTTCCCCAGAACTACCTAAACAGGGCGTTTGTGCCTGAAATCCTAGTGTTCAGGAGATGAGGCTGGAGGATCAGAAGTTTAAGGTTATCCATTCCTACATAATGAATTCAAGACCAGCCAGAGATACATAGACATATATGAGACCCTGCCTCAGAACAAATAAATACCAGAGGGCTACAGAGATGTTTCAGCAGTTAGGAGTATTTGATGCTCTTACAGAGAATTGAAGTTTGGGTCCCAGGACCCACTTCAGGAGACTCACAACTTGTAACTCCAGTTCCAGGGAATTATCACACATGTGCGTGCGCACCTGTGCATATGTGTATGTGCGTGTGCATAAATAGAAATAAATCTCTAAAAAATAATCAAGTGAAAAGTAAAACTGAGTAGCAGCCATGGGCAGAAGTATTAGCTGATTGATTGATTGATTGATTGATTAGTTAATTAATTAATTTTGGGGTCTAGGACCAAACCCAGGCAGGTGCTCTACCACTGAACTAAATCCTCAAGTCTAAGATGATTACTAATTCAGAAAGTAAGAAACAAGTTTAGCCAGAGTTCATGGGGACAAAAATCCAGGGACAGCCCTGAGCTGCCCTCTGGCCGGCCCAGTCTCTTGCCTCTGCCCTTCCTTGCCCGTGTATCTCTCTCCTTTGTGGACTTCCTCTGCCCACTTACACATCTCTGCTCCCCCATAATTTTGGCTTTTGTGAAACTTAGTCATTGATGCCAACGTTAGCTTCACCCCGACTTGCCTTTCTAGGGCCTCAGTACTTACCGTGTATTCAATGCATACTGACTCATTTTCTGCAGCTAACACACAGTGGGGTGGCTGAGCTCGAGGGCTCTCCAGTTGTCCAATTAGCCAAGGCTGAAGTGTTTGGTAAAAATGGTCAAAAATGATCTTACACTTTTCTCAAGAGAACACTTCAGCAGAAAGGACTGTGGGCTGAGTACATACTCCCAAACCAGCTCCCTACAAACGCCAAGCTGATCTCGCTCTCCTTTTGAATCTAGATAAGTTTTGAAAACCATGGAGGAGTCTATTTTAAATTACACTGAAAATCTACCGTCGGATTGTATTTTAACAGGGAGCTTCTATGCGCTGCCATTTTCCAGTTGCCTGCATTTTCAATTTTGCTCTTTGATTGCTTAAGACATAGACATCTTTTCCTTGCCATGCAATGAAAATGGTCTATTTTCATTCGGTCTGTGTTAGTCATAGTGTTTGCATTTTCATTACAATATCAAGAAGTTGCTCTGTTCCACTCTTTTTCTCCAGTGCTGCTAAGGGCTTCTGATAAGTTTCTTGTGATAATTGCATTATGATCTTCTCCCTTTTATGTTTCAGACTTATATGTTTTTTGAAGCTTGAAGAGAATTGCCTAAAATTTTCCTTGTGGCTCATGATTAATGCTAATGCTAAGAGCCCCCCACTGCCCCTAATTTACAAGTGAATTCCAAAAGCTCATTTGTAAGCCAGTTGTTTGGGACTTGAAATACATTTTCCTACTGGTCTAGGAGAGGTTATTTAACCTATAATATATTCACTCCATTATTCCATAAAGAACCGCTATTTGCCTGCCACCGCGGGAAGCAACTGTGTGTGTATGTGCAGAATTACTGGTTAGCAGTTCCACTCAAAACACGAACAAGAGGCCAGAGAGATGGCTCAGCAGGTGAGGGCACTTGCCTCTGTGCTTCGTGAATTGAGCTCAATCCCCAGAATCCACAGGGTGGAAGGAGAGAACCAACTCCTGTAAATCACCTTCTGACCTCTACATACATATCATAACACATGCCCCAGCCAGTAAGTAAATGTTACCACACCCTACACACACACACACACACACACACACACACACACACACACACACACACGAACAAGGGATGGAAAGACAGCTAAATCAATAAAGTGTTTGCCATGACACAAACACAGGATCTGAGCTTGGCTCCCAGCATCATGTAAAACCTGGGCATTGGCTGCTTGAGATAGTAAGGCTTGCTATCTAACACTTGCTAAGATAGTAACACTTGCTAAGTGTTAGAGCCATGTAGAACCCCTGTAGAACCCATGTAGAACCCTGTAGAACAAAACACAGTAATCTGCAATCCCAGCATTCCTTGGCAGTGCGGGAGGCAGCTCCAGGACCGGCTGGCATGGCATACGAAGTAGCAGATAACAAGAGACCCTGTCTCAACCAAGGTGTCAGGCTGGGACCAGAGATTGTTCTTTATCCTCCATAGGCACACCATAGCATGGATATGCCTGTCCTTGCACGTGTGAGCACACATGTACATCATGCACAGAAGATTAAAAAAATGTAAGATAGTTCTGTGGATAAGGCACCAATATGTAAGCCTAAAGACCAGAGTTTAATCTCTGAAGCCCATGTAAAGATGGCAAGAGAGAAGTCACTCTACAAAGCTGACCTCTGACCTCTGACCTCTACATGCACACCTTAGCACAGGTGCATCCACAGAACACACACACACACACACACACACCCCTGATAAGAATAAAAGCTAGGTACACTACTTTTATACACTATATATAATATCAGTGTTGAGGAGGTAGACCCAGGTGGATCTCTAGGACATCCTAGCTGAATTGGCAAACTCCATGTTCAGTTTGGGATCCTGTCTCAAAAAACAAGGTAGATCTATTAAGAAAAACACACAACATCGACCTCTGCCCTTTATCTATGGGCTCACATGTGCAAGTGCACCCACACAAGCGTGTACACACACTGTGCTCATATCATACAGATAACACAAAATGGATACAGCAGGGTACTTGCTATCTCTACAAGGCTGAGAGTCTAAGTCAAAAGAACAGAAATGCAAAGGCATGGTGACATGTGCCTGTATTGAGGGCTTTTTAAAAATTTTATAATGTATATATATTTATTTTTTGTGTGTGAGTATTTTGCTTTGTGTATATATGTGCACCACATAATGTCTGGTGCCTGTGGGGGCCAGAAGAGGCCAGAAGAGGCCATCAAATTCTCCTGGAACTGGAGACAGATGGTTGTGAGTCACCATGTGGGAGCTGGGAATTGAACCTGGGTCCTTTGTAAAAGCAGCAAATGCTCTTAAGTGCTGAGCCAACTCCCCATCCTCTAAGAAATCCACCATTTGGTTTATTTATTTGTGTTTCAACACAAGGTCTCACTGTGCAGCCCTGGCTGTCTTGGAACTTGCTCTGTAGACCAGGCTGGCCTTGAATTCAGATATCCACCTGCCTCTGCCTCTGCTGGGATTAAAGGCGTGTACTACCACTGCCTGGGTTTTCACCTTTTAAAATCTTTAATCCTAACCAATCTGGTTAGTAGTTCCACTCAAAAAGACAAATTTACAAAACAAATATTTTAAAACTTTTTATTGCTATATAATAGGTACTCAGAAAAAGGTGTGTGCCTGACTGAATCCGAGAAACTAACAAGAAGCAGACAATATGAACACTCCAGAAACTACCCTGTGTTTCCTTAGGGTTACTATAGTCCCAAAGGAGATCATTTAAACATTAGCTAAGGAGGACTGTAGTCTTGGGGTGATGTCTTGTTGGGGAAGAAGGATGTTTAAGTCCTAGTTTGTCCATTTAGAACTCAGTAAGTGTGTCGCCAGACTTCTTGTTGGTTATGATTAGATTCAGATGCATATAACTGAATACCTCGTTTTAGGTATTCAGTGGCATACAGAGGTGACCTGCTTACCTTTCACATGCAAACAATGCTAGGACTGGTTTGTAGTGTCATTGTCATCCTAGATCCAGATTGCATCTATGTCAACCACTTAGTGCAAGGCCAGTGAGTGTGCTGTCTCCGCATTCCGGAGAGAAAGCCAAACAAAGGAGTGCAGAATGGGGGAGTCTTAGATCTCCGGATGCTTCAGGCTCATTTCTAAGGAACCTGCCCTTCAGAGACCCTGCCTGTTCACAATCTAATTATCAGGGCTATGACTTTTAAAGAAAGCTGGTCCTTTAGGTGCTGTGTTGAACCCCCACCCCAGTAATATGGGGAGGTTTTTTTTTTTTTTTTAATTGAGAGGAGAGGTCAGCTCTGACCGGCCTGAAACACATCCTGTAGCTCAGGCTGCCTTTGAACTTTTGGTAATGCTCCTGCCTCAGAGCATTTAGATTATAGGAGTGAGGCACCATGCTTAGCAAGAGAATCTGAAAACTATAAAGAAGGGAAGGCTGGCCTGGGGAGACAGCAGCTACAATAACCACACTGATTTTCGTTGCTATTTCTCACATCAAGTTGCCTAAGGAAAATTCTTTTCCTAAGAAGGGAAATTCAGGTGCCATGTTTGAGAAACTGAGAGGAAAAAAAAAAAAATCTAAAACATGACCTCCTAGCTAGATTCATTTATTTGCTGTAGAGCCTGGCTCTGGACAGCAAAATTTCTAAACCTGAGAGTGTTATACAAGTAGAATATCACAGTACATCTCCTCTTTAATTGTAGAGGAATCAGCTAGAAAAATTTCCTAGAAAGTATGTGTGAGTGTGATTGTAGCTGTCTGTGTGTGTGTGTGTGTGTGTGTATGTGTGTGTGTATGTGTATGTGTGAGGGTGTGTGTGAGAGTATATGTGTGAGTGACTGTGTGTGAGTGAATGTATGTGTGAGTGTGTGTGTGTGACTGAGTGTGTGTGAGTGTGACTGTGTTGTGAGTATGTGTATGTGAGTGTGAGTTAAGTGTGTGTGAGTATTTGTGTGAGTGTGACTGTGTTGAATGTGTGAGTGTGACTGTGTGTATGTGTGTGAGTATTTGTGTGTGAGTGTGTGACTGAGCGTGTGTGTTTGTGTGCATGTGTGTGAGTTTGTGTGAGTGTAAGTTAGGCATTAGTTGACTGGAAACATCCACAGTATTTAGTCCTCAGAGGCATAGTTTCTTTCAAGTTTTGTATTTCTGAGGTCAGCAAAAAGGTAAATATAAGTTACAGTAGTGCCCGGCTTATCATTACATGGATTTCTATCTAGAACAAGTTAGGTCTTGTATCTCTCAAGAAAGACGACTCACATAAAGAGGCCTGCGTGCCGTGATTACAAGGCAGGTGCCGCTCTCGTCTTCCCTCTCCAACGTATTATTAATGTCGGGCTCTGTTCCAACATGAACCCTCTAGGGTGGGATGAGGTGCAGAAGAAGCTGAACTCTGAGGCCTTTGTGCCTGTCATTTTGGAACAGGTGAAGTCTGGTTAGTGCGAACCTCCAGGGCAGCCTCCTGTCAGTAGAACTAAAGATGTAAACACCAGGAAGAGGAGGAGGCGGAGGGGGCCCCCTGCAGCTGCCAAAAGAGTGAGTAGGAGCATTGTCTGGGCTTAATTAGGAGATCGGGCAGGGAACAGGGCTGGCAGACAGGAACTGGAGAGGGAAAGCAAGGACCAAGGGAGGTTCCCAAATTAGGCAAGGGAGTGAAATAAACACCTATAGAGCCCCGGGCGCCGGGGAGCCACTGGCAGAGTGAGGGCCAGGTGTTTGATTCTCGGACTGTCCCGAGCACCTGCTATGGAAAGACGTGTGCTTGGTGCCAGGGAAACGGAGGCATAAACAGATATGGGCCCCACCCAAGAATACTGATGTGCTCCAGCCTCTTTGGAGGACCTTGGATTAAAGTTCAGTGTGACCAGTGATGGGAAAGAAAGGTAAATGAAAGTTCTAGAAACCCAGGGGACAGTGGTAAATCTGCAGGATCGTGAAGTGGGATGGAGTGGGGGAGGGGACCGAGGAAGGCTTGAGATTCATGTGTCCTGTGGTTCGGGACTGAAGGCCAAGTGAGAGTCAGAGAGGTGTTATGGTAGGAAGAATGGTGGTTTGGGCAATGGGGTGGTCTTGGGACAAAGGAATGATGACAAGTAATATAATCCCACTGTTCTGAAAAGCTAAGATGGCATCCAGAACCTTGTAACCTAGACTGTGTCCTGGGCCAGAGCTTCCAAAGGAGTCACCAGGAAGCACCTGCTCTCTCCCCTGCTCCGGAGTTTCGACTTCTGATTTTCCTTCCGCACTTCAACTCTGCCTACCCCAGCTGCAGTCTCCATCACAGGGCTATGTAGTAGCACTGTATGTGACCTTCCTGCCAAGGGGGTCACCAGTTGGAGAAGCTAGAGTGAATTAGGAAGAGTGGGGGTGGAAATGGAAGGAGAGAGGGGGTGGGGAATGAGTGCAGTCATAGCTCTTCTGTTGTAAGAGTTTCTTCAAGAGGCCATGGCAAGGGGACTCCTCGGTGGCAATGACTTAGGAAGAACAGGTGAGGAAAGAAGACACAGATGTAGGAGGAAAAGCAGGACGATGCTCCAAACCCTACTGCATTCCCACTTGGTAACATGCAGAAGGGCCAAGGGGCACGGAAGAGAGGAAGAAAAGGTAGTGGGGCAAAACACATATTCTCAATCTCTCTCTCTCTCTCTCCCTCTCTCTCTCTCTCTCTCTGTGTGTGTGTGTGTGTGTGTGTGTGTCTTGTGTGTTTTGTTTTTCTAGGCAGTGTTTCTCTGTGTAGCCCTGGCTGTCCTGGCACTTGCTCTGTAGACCAGGCTGGCCTTGAACTCCCAGAGCTCCACCTGCCTCCTGAGTGCTGGGATTAAAAGTGTTGCCCCACCACTGCCTGGCTTACATATTTTCATCATTTGTTATTGTTGTTGTTGGTTGTGATTTATTGATATGTATTTGTTGATATGTTGTTGTTGGAGACTGTGGGTGTATGGGGACTCACATGTACTATGTAAATTCCCTATTACTGTGCTACATTCCCAACATACATACAATCTTCTAACATTTTTTTTTCCCTAAGATGTATTGCCTAGCCTGGGCTCTGGAGATCCTCCCACCACAGCCTCTGAAGTATACTAGGACCCCAGGGAGAGACAACGCTTCATTCTTAATTTTTTTTATGACTTCGTTTTACTATTTTCAGTTTTTCCCGTCTTTCCTTTAGCCTTTCCTCTGTTTGGGCAGCTAGATGTTCTGACATCCGTTGCCTCAGGAGAAAAAAAAAAAATCTAAATGGCAAACTAAGGCCTTGATGCAGAAAAGACGCAGAGCAGGAGAGAGACTTGCCTTCTTCCAGGAGAGAAAACGTGTGTGGGGGCAAGGAGTCAGAAGGGAGATGGCCAGTGTGTGGACATTTTGGCGACCACCGACACTTTACCCACCTGGTCAAACTCCAAGGGGACGAGGGGGTCGCAGAGACGACAGAGATTAGATAATGCAGAAGGAAACGACCCGAGTCTTAGCTGACCGCACACGGCGGCCAGGCATGTCGCTCACCGTTGTCGGCTTCATGGAATCTAGACTCACTTGCGAGATGAACCTCTCAGGCACCTCGTGAAGGAATGTCTTGGTCCACATTGGCTGACCCGAGAAGCCAGGCCCGCTTCTGGCAGAGCCATTCCCCGAGATCCTGGACTGTATAACTTGCAGAAGGGACCATGGCAGCGCATGCATTCATTTCTCTCTGCTCGTGGCCCTTATGTTACCAACCACTCCAAGCCCCAGCTGCCTCGACAGCCTGCTGTGACAGGCTGTGCTCTGAACTGTGAGCTAAAATAAACTCTCTCTCCCTCCATTGGCCTCTGTCAGAGCATTTCATCACAGCAGCGGAAATGAAACTAAGACCGCATGTGGGCACTCAGGGGTGGACAAAATGACTGCCAACTTAAGTAGTAATCCTAAGGGGATCATTCAGAATGGTAGGCAGATATAAGACATATAAGTTCCAGGCCACCTAGGGCTACATAGTGAGACCCTGTTTCAAAAAATAAAAACAAAAACCATTTCCCACCCCCGACCTCCACCTCACAACTTATTTGTAACTTGGATAAATAGTAAGAGATGTTCTTGATTGTTTTTCCGAGATGGAAACATTCAGTAGAAGTTGACCTTGAACATCTGAGTGTCCTGGTGCGACCTCCACTTCTTGGAATGCAGGCTTATGCCTCCATTGCAAGCATGCTATATCAGGAATTTAGACACATTTCTGTCTTTTCAATCTCAGAATTTTTATTGAATAACAATAAATCCACAAACTGTCAGTTTCATAAAAAGAAATTTGCCAAGTTGTCTTAACTTCCTTAGATAGCCAGTCAAGGAAAATATGTGTGTGTGTCTATGTGTCTTTATACTCGCATTGTGTGTGTGTGTGTGTGTGTAAATGAGCATACCTTTGTGTATTTGTGTCTGGAAATCAGAGGTCAGCTTCAGGTGTTGTCCCTCAGGGGCACCCTCTTTTGTTCTTGTTTCTGTTTTTGGCAAATATATATCACTAAGTGGGGTGACTCAAGTCTCTTGAAATCTCAAAGCCCATCTCCAGAGATAGTGACACATGTCCTCCAGTGGGACTACAGAGCCTAATCCTACCCAAACAACTCCATCTACTGGAAACCAAGTCTTTAGTTTAGGGGGAGCATTCTCATTCAAATGACCAGCTGTCTAAGGAAAGAAGGAGTTTTCAAATGAAAGGGAAAGTAGAGTCCAGTGGTAGAGTATGTGCTTAGCATACTTGAAGCACCAAGTTGAATCCCTAGCAAAACGCACACGTGCACGCGCACGCTCACACACACATATACACACACATACACACGCTCACACATGCGCGAGTGCACACACACACACACATAGATGCATATACACACACATAGATGGAAAAGAAAAGTTGTGAAGAATACACATGATAGAGTTATAAGTGTTTCTGTTAGCCTGAGGCATGAAAGTTTATGTACTACTCTTTTTGAATATTTATTCATTACTGGAATGGTTAAATTAGTGCTTTCATTTAAAGCCCCCCAAGGCATCGTGTTTTCAGAAAAACTAACGATCACTTCCCGATAACACCAACTGACTTCTGTATATTTTTCTTCTTATCTTGGTGTTTGGGAGGAGGAAGCCATAAAGCTAAGCATCTGGTTTCAGTGTCAGTCTTCAAAGGTGCAGATTCTCCTTCTGCGGCAGAGAGCTGGGGCTCTGAACCCCTTTCACTCTTCATTTATCTCCTGAATGTTCTTGCACAGTGTAATCTGTTGGACCACCCAGAGATGAGGCAGCAGTCTTTTGTAAAGGATGCTTCCTTTTTGGTGTGCTTTTTGAGTGGCAGAATCCATATCACATTGGTTCAGGTATCTTTCTTGAGCCAAATATTTCTTTTCTCCTCCCTCCCTCCCTCCTTCCCTCCCTCCCTTTCCTCCTTTTTTCCTTCTGTTTTTTTCTTTCTTTCTTTCTTTGAGACAAGGTCTCATGGATGTTTGGCTGATTAGGATTGCTTTGTAGATCAGGCTGGCTTTGAACTCATAGAGATCCACCTGCCTCTCAAGTGCTGGGATTAAGGCATGCACCACCATGTCTGGCCTAGCCAAAGGATTCCCTATCTAAGTAGCAACCAGTCCCAACCCTGCTTAGTGTCTGAGATCAGACAGGATTGGAACATGTTCTGGGTGGTGTAGCTGTGGACTAGCCAACGAATGGATGCCATGACGTCAGTCAGAGGGCTACAAGATGAGCTGAAAATCACTCGAGTCAGTACAATGAGTGGGTGATTACACCTCACTACATAGTTTAACATAAATACACATTTTAGGGTTCCTGAGGCAGGTTACAGAAACCAACCTGGAGTAGATTAAAGCTAATCAGGGAATTTTTAAATTTGTGGCAGAGGGATCTCTCAGGGAAGGAGGCAACCAGGTTTGGGACATAGCGATGAGCTGAGGGAAGCTGCCGAGGTCCTGGTCTTCTTGCTACGCTCTGCCCAGGGCTGTCCTTCTGTCTGTGTTTTGGGGGGGGGGCTTTGTACCAGCGTTAGTCTGAAGGCTCGTAAGGGCACCTGGACAAATGCTTTGCCGACGTCATCTTTTACATGCATTTACTTGCTCTGTGTATATGTGCATGTGTGTATACATGTGGGGGTGGACACATGCCATGGCATAAGTGTGCATGTCAGAGGGCAACCTGTGGGAATCAGTCCTCCATCCACTATTTAGGTCCAAGGGATCAGACTCAGGTCATCAGCTTGATAGTGAAAACCCCTACTCACAGAGCTGTCTCACTGGCCCCTGGTGACTATAATTTTAGAAGAAAACTGGGAAAAAAAAAACCTTGCCAGAGTTTCAGAGGCTTTATATAGGAGGCTGGCCATATTAGGAAGTATATAGTCAACAGGAAACATTATTGAGAGTGTATCTTAATCATCTTTGGAAAATCCCTTTTTTTTTTAGGAAATAATAATTTCAAATTGTATTAGTCAATAAAATGAGAACTTAGACACAATCTATAATCAATAATATAATATATTCCTAATGTGTCTTACTCCTTTGAAAAAAATTAATGTTCATTTTCATGACTATGTACACATACACTCGCATGCATACACACACACATACACACACACTCTCACACACAAACACACATAAGCCTAGATCTGATAAGATGAGATGCTGAAAGGGTTGTTTGTTTGTTTGTTTGTTTTGTTTTTTGGTACAATTTTGAGGGGGAATAAAATACGAGGACTTTGTCTAGCTAAATCAAAGCCTTCTATTATGACACACACTTACACAAATGAACTCAGTGCTGCTTCCTGTTGAGGTCTGCCCTACGCCCCCAGCATAGCTGTAGCCATTTCGTTCCATACCTGCTAGCTATTTCATATTGTTGCTGTAGTATGCCTGCCAGTCAGGGACACAGAAAAATAACTTGACTCAGAACAAGGTCATGCTGATCACACATCCTGTTATGTTCTGAGTTTTGTTAATCTTAAGAAATTCCACAAAGCTTAACATAGGATCCATCAAATTAAAAGTCAGTATGATCTGTTATGTCTAAAACGGCCTGAGTGAGAGCCGACAACAGGGCGGTACTTCCTGCACTTGCGTATGAGCTCACTGTTGGTTTTGTGTCTTTTTCCTGACACTGAAAATTGTTCAATGTCATAGCCTCAGATAATTCTGAGCTGTGGTCCTGATCCATCAGTATTAGGGTGTGCATTCAATAAACCATCCCTGTCTGACTGAGATCGGTATTTGTGTAGTTTGTGGAGTGACTCCTGAACCCCAACACTTCCAGTTAACTCATTCAACTGAAGGACATATACTAGTAACAACATACTTTAAAAAAATGTAAAAAAAAAAAAAGAGTAGGAAAAAGCATTTAAAATTGATCAAGTCGGGGCTGGTGAGATGGCTCAGCAGGTAAGAGCACCCGACTGCTCTTCCGAAGGTGATAAGTTCAAATCCCAGCATCCACATGGTGGCTCACAACCATCCGTAACGAGATCTGGCGCCCTCTTCTGGAGTGTCTGAAGACAGCTACAGTGTACTTACATATAATAAATAAAATAAAATCTTTAAAAAAAATTGATCAAGTCATTTTGACTTTATTATAATGATTGAAAACTAAGGCAGTATCAGGGCAAAAATTTGTCCTCTTCAGATCTATCTAATGATTTTGATTTTTCTTTCTAATTGTTAATGATTTTGGTTTGGACATTTCCAAAACATTCTGAAACCTGTTTACATATGTGCTGATATATTTGCATAAAACAGACTTTTAAAAATAGGTAGGGGGTAAGGAGATGGCTCCGTTGGTAAAGTGCTTGTTGAGCAAGCTTCAGGCTCCGAGTTCAAATCCCCAGCACCTTTGTAAAAGCCAGGTGAGGTGGCATACCCCTGTAACATCAGCTCTGGGGAGTCCCAGACAGGAGGATCCTAGGGGCTCATTGGCCAGCCAGCCTAAAAGGCATAGTGAGTTCCAGGGTCAGTAAGATACCCTTCCTCAAAAACTAAGGTACAGAGCCATGGAGGAAGACACCTGGTGTTGACCACTGGCCTCCACACAATCATGCACAGACATGCATACCTGCACACATACAAACACAACTATATCCACACAAAGGCAACTAGAATTTTATTGTTATGTAAATTTAGTTCAGTACAAATAAATCTGAATAGAGTTTAGTTTATAATGCTTACTACAATAGAAGCTTATGTGTATTTATGTACTTTAAAGTTGTGCTAATTGGCTCAAAATATCTGAAAAAAATAAACTTATTTTAAAATTCTAGTGCCGCCCCAAAATATTCATAACAGCAATTTCCCCCCCATTGATTACCAACTTACACACATGCCATCAGACACAAAACGAAGGCTTTCAGGTAAAGGTGTTCGCTGTGCCAACCTGACACCTTGAGATCAATCTCTGGTACTCACTTAATGGAGAAAGAAGAGAACCAACTCAGGGTTTTTGTCTGACCTCACATGCATATTATGACATGCCCCCTACTGTTTATACACACACTGGCATGCAATTATAATTTAAAACATTAAATTAAGAATACAAAATACATTTTATATAGTGTTTTTATCCTCCCTGTTTGTAATGCACAGTTGAAGTTACCTAAATCAAGTGAAAAAGCCAGGCATAGTGGTGCACACCTTTGATCCCAACACACAGGATGCAAAAGCAAGTGGATCTCTGTGAGTCTGAGGCCAGCTTGGTCTCTTAGTGAGCTCCAAGACAGCCAAGGATATGTATATATGTAGAGTCTTTTCAAAATACATTAATAATAACAACAACAATGATAACAACAACAACTGACATGAACAGCACACCTCTTAGAACTGTGTAAATACCTGGAGCAGAAGAAATAGGGGACGTAAACCCTTTGACACAGAGAAGGTTGTATTTATAGATGTAGGCATATATAACATAGCAATGAAAAAGAGGCCATGATAGGTCCAGGTATCAAGGAGAGATCCATAGGAAGAGTTGGAGGGAAGAGAAGGAAGAAGGAAATGATATAATTATATTTTAGCTTGAAATAATTTAGAATAATTTTAATTAAAACATTTTATGGATTTATTTATCTTATTATTTTATGTGTATGAGTATTTAGCCTGCACACACACACACACACACACACACACACACACACACACACACAATGTGCATGCCCTGTACTCAAAGAGTTCAAAAGAGGGCATCGGATCTTCTGGGACTGGAATTACAGATGCTTGTAAGACACCATGTGGTCCTGAGCATCAAACAGGGGCCCCCTGCAAGAACAACCAGTACTCCTAAACTTTGAGCCAATTGTCCAGTGCTTCTTTCTTTCTTTAACCAAACCAAACCAAACCAAACCAAACCAAACAAACAAAAAACAGGCCAGGGATGACTTCCATTACCATTTTGTAGAGGCCTTCTGAGACTCACTGGGAATCTGGCATCAATCCTCCTGCCTCATAAGATGCTGAGACTGACTGAGTGGGGCAGACACAGGGCAGCTTGGATGGTGTTAGTGATTTTCCTGGGAGAACTTTTGAAAGGATGGCAAGTGCCTCTGCACCCTGCACATCCCAGTATAGCATCAGGAGCAATAGTGCTAGCCAGAGGGGAGAGCAGAACAGCCTCTCTGAGTATAACCCATCCCTGGACCAGCCAAGGATATTATCATCAGCCTGTATGGCCATCTGTTCTCCTGGGGATGCTTACACCGGAGGTTGGAGACCAGACCTAACAGACAGGTGTGTCCCATTTACAAAGCCATCTTCAACCCAGATACGGTCTTCCTGAGTCATGGCAGGGGGAGCAGGGGCCAGCAGAACTCCAGAAAGAAGAGTACCCCTGTCCTCAAGGCCAGAGACTAGGGCAGGAAAAGAGGCTGCTCTCAGGGATTGCATTTGGACATGGTGGCTTCCTGCTTGGACACTTGCCATAGCGTTTAAATCCATGATGGATGGCTCCTACCAGCTGTCTCTGGGAACCCCAGGATATGGATAAACACTTCCTGCCACACCTCTTACTGCTCCTAGCCTTGCTGATCATGTTCTGGCTTTTGCATCCATACAAGGACCACTGCATCATGATAAGCTACCCCCAAGTCGTGGTGTTTGACCTCCTGACTGAACCTGACCCATGCACTCAGAGGTCAGGAACACGTCAAGGAGTCTTGCTCTGGTAGTGCTTTGGGACTCATACCCTGTTGTCCAGGACCCCCCACCCCCCATGGGTGGCCACTGCTGCAAATACCCTTCAGTAGCCCCAGGCCACAGCAGCATTGAGCCCCTGCCATGGCTGGCAGTGTGAAATCCTGTTCCAGCCTGCTCAGCAGGTCCTGACTCTACTTGGGAAAGGGATGGGAAGAAAGAATCGGTTAGAGTTTCTTTTTGCCGGAGTGTTCTGTTACAAAACAAAGAGATGAACCAAAGGGTATTTATGGAAACTTACTTTCATCTCTTTAAATACCCGTTGGTAAGTGGCCTCCAAGGTCAGTGGGAGCTTCTTATACAAAGGTTTCCCTCAATATCTCAGGCTGCTCTGTCTGCTGTCTTCCCCTCTCCTTGGCAGAACACAGAGACTTCTTTCCCAAGAAGAGCAGAAGCCCAGGAGCGAAAACTTAATGTTTTCATGAATTCAGCAAAGACTCAAAGGTCTTCTGTTGGTTTGGGGCCAGGAGCAGCTCGCATGACCTCCCGCTTGCCTCCCTTAGGTGCTTCTCCCTGGAGAGATGCAGTACCTCACCCTTGAATTTCCCCCTTGGCTTTTAACTCAAAGCTGTGTGCACCTGCCTCTCTCTTCCAGAAGGCAAGCAGCCTGGGCCAGTGCTAGAGCAAAGATGAACTGTTGTGCATTAGGAAAAACCTGGAATCCAGCCTTTGGCGGGAATCGGAACTCTGATGTAGGGCGGCAAGGAGCCACCCCTTCAGCTACAGGAGCTCAGCACATTTCCCCTCAGAATCCAGTGGAGGCTTTACCAGGGTAGGCCAACGGCATGTGGAAGACCTTCACCCTAGAAGCCAATGAAGAGGCAGGAAATCTGGGAATGGAGAGACCCACTCTACTGCTCCCAGGAACGCTGGGGAGTATAGTAGTTTGCTGTGGTCTTCTGCCGAAAGAATCAGGGCACCAGCTTTACAAAGTACCTGATGGATTTGAAATGTTGTTGAGGCGAAGGGTAGATGGATGATGGTTCAGCCAGTAAAGGTGCTCATGCAAGTCCATTGACCTGAATTTGATCCCTGGAACCCACATCAAGGGGGAAGGAGGGAACTAACTGACTCCGTGAAGTTGTCCTCTGACCTCCACATGCGTGCTGTGGCGTGCTCAGGCCCACACAAATACACAGGTAATAATAATAATAAATAAATAAAATTTAAAAAGAAATACAACCTTGGGAAAACCCTCAAGTGTTCTTTTTATCACCTGGAAATTCCCTCCATCACGTGGGACTCGGGATAGCCTCTGTTCTTGAGAAAATTATTAGGATCTCTAGATGGAGTGGTCCCAACTATCAGAGGGGAACTGTCAGTCAAGGAAACCAAGGGAGATGGGTTCTCAGGGGAAACTTTAAAGAGGGATAGTGGGTGAATACACAGACAATACATCTTTCAGATTCCAGTGCAGTGGAGTGCCCTCAGGGGAGCTCTCCCAGGACAACACTGCGAGCAGAGCCAGCGTGGCCATGTGCTCTATGCTTGCAACCCTTGTAGGGTCTCTCGCACCTCCTGCCAGAACCTGGGATGTCTTGGGAGCCCTGGCTGTGTCCTCAGTGAGTCCCTCCCACTCTGCAGGCTCACCCCCATCAAGGAAGCTTTCCAGACTTCTGTGTTCTCTGCCATCTTCTTTTCTTCTTCCTGCCATCCTTGTGGACAAGGACCAAGTCTTGACCATAGTCAGAAAATGGCAGAACCAGCAGCAACGCGCCCTGACTTGTCAATAATGTTCACTGCAGTGTAAGCGATTTGATTTAGAATCAAGTAACGGCTTAAAAGATTGGCAGGTAGTTCCTAGAGCTGGATTATAGTCCTTACCAGGAATTACGAGGATTAACCAATGATTTTTTTTTTTCTTGAGACAGGGTTTCTCTGTGTAGTCCTGGCTGTCCTGGAACTCACTCTGTAGACCAGGCTGGCCTCGAACTTAGAAATTTGCCTGCCTCTGCCTCCCGAGTGCTGGGATTAAAGGTGTGCACCACCACGCCCAGCTACCAATTATATTTTTTAAATACACATTGTAAAAACCTAGCTCTTGCTTTTTCAAAAACAGTTTAAGCCAGGTGTGGTGCCTATAATCCTAGCAAGTCTAGCCTGGGCTACCTAGTGAGTTCCAGTGTAGCCTGGGCTACAGAATGAAACAGTCTCCAAACAACAATAATAAAAAATGGTAATTGGGGGCTGGCGAGGTGGCTCAGCAGTTAAGAGCGCCGACTGCTCTTCTGAAGGTCCTGAGTTCAAATCCCAGCAACCACATGGTGGCTCACAACCATCCATAATGAAATCTGATGCCCTCTTCTGGAGTGTCTGAAGACAACTACAGTGTATTTACATATAATAAATAAATAAATCTTTTAAAAAATGTAATTGTGTAGGCATGCATTTCTAGGCAACGTATTACTTAGTTTAGTTTGTGAAGTTCTGTCTATAAAAATATTTTCTGCTACCTTTTTTTCCCCAACTAGGCCCCTTTCAGCCACTTTTCTTATCATAAAAGAGGAATAATAGTAATTAGTACATAGGATTGTTGCAAGCATTAATATGCTCTCTCAGATCCTTTTGCTTTGAGAGAGAGAGAGAGAGAGAGACAGAGAGTCTGTGAGTCTGTGTGTGCAGGCTCAAGCATGCATGTGCATGTGTATGTTGTATGCACTTAGTGTGGAGTACATTACACTTATGCATGCATGTAGAGGCCAGAGGAGGACTGTGCTGTCTTGTTCTATAAATTCTTCCCTTTTTCCTTGTGATAGGATTGTTGTTCTTTTGGGGGGGGAGGGGGTTGGTGTTTTTGGCTTTTTCAAACAGGGTTTCTCTGTATAGCCTTGGCTGTCCTGGAACTTTGTAGACCAGGATGGTCTTGAACAAAGAGATCCTACTGCCTCTGCCTCCCGAGTGCTGGGATTAAAGGTGTGTGCCACCACCTCCAGGTGTGACAGTGTTCTACCAAACCTGGAGCTAGGCTGGCAGCCAGCAAGGCCCAGTGATCCTGTCTCTGCCCACCATGGTGCTGGGGTTAGAGACCCCAGTGCTGCCTCAGTTTACTTGGCATGTAGCTCTGGGGATTTGAACTCAGGTCCTCACGCTTGCACAGACCTTCTACCTGGGCCATCTCCTCAGTCTCTGTACCTCCTTTCTAAAAGAAAAAGATTCATCTTATTGCTTACTGTTGGCTTTTAGAAGATGGCCCACGTTCTTTCTATGGGTCATTTAAAATGTTTGTTCTTTTAAATCCACTCAAATTGCCAACTTCATACTATTGACATTTCCACCTACCTCTATCTATGCCTGTTATGCCTACATGTTCTGTGTGGTCCTTTCATGAGTCACTGTGGCCATTCTGAGGGTCCTTGTCTCCTTACTCTACTTCATTATGTATTGGAGTTTTCCACCTTTTAATATTTTATTTAATTAATTATATTTATTTGTGTACGTGTTCATGTGTCTGTGTGTTTGTGTAAGGAGTGGACAGGTGGGTACACTAGTGTCACCATACTCATATGGAGGTCAGGAGACAACTCGTGGGAACCAACTCTCTCTTTCTACCACGTGGATTCCAGGGATTGAATTCAGGTTGTAAGGGGTAGTGAACCCTCTGAAACATCTCACCAGACCTCCATATTTGATGTTTAAACATGGCCTATCAAAGATTATTTAACAATCTGTACATGTAGCTTGTATGGTGACCCACACCTTTAACCCCAGCATTCAGGATGCAGAGGTAGGCGGATCTCTGAGTTATAGACTAGCCTGGTCTACAGAGTGAGTTCTAGGACAGCTAGAGCTATGCAGAGAAACTATGAAATAAAATAAAGAAGAATAAAAATGAAATAAAAAAATAAAATAAAACTCAAAAAAAATCTGTACATGACAATTCCAATTATTCAACTTTGAGACTATGGATTTGGCATATCTGAGACGCATATCTGTAACCCATGATGGCATATGTAGTGATGCCTTTTAAAAAGATTCGTTTATTTATAATTTATTGCATGAGTATTTTGCCTGCTGTATGTCTATGTGTTATGTGCATGCCTGGTATTTACAGAGGCCAGGAGATGCTGTGGGGGTCCCCTGGAACTAGATTTACAGAAGATTGTGAGCTGCCATGTAGTTGCTGGGAATCGAAGGACCTCTGCAAGAGCAACAAGTGCTCTAAACCAATGAGCCATCGCTCCTGCCCTGGTGAAGGTTTATTTTATAGTGAGTGTCCCAGTTAGTTTATGTCAGATAGACAACAATCTAGAGCAATCAAAAAGGATGGAGCTTCAATTGAGAAACTGTTTCTATAAGATCCTGCTGTAAGCAAGCCTGTGGGCCATTTTCTTAGCAGCGCCCCTCCATGGCCTCTGCATCAGCTCCCGCCTCCGGAGTCTTACAGGAGTCTTACACCATGTGAGTTCCTGTCCCGACTTTCTTTAATGATGAACCACAATGTGGAGTGTCAGCCAAACAAACCCTTTCTTCCTCAGCTTGCTCAGGTCACGCGTTTCCGCAGCAATAGTAACTCTAAGACAGTGAGCTCATACTTAGTGTTTGGAAATCCTTGGTACCCACGCTAAAGTATACTTCCCTCCACTGATTTTAGGGCGAGCTTTGGGGTAGTGATTTGGGATCTCTGTAGTGCCTCCTCCGGATCCAGGCTCCCTTGACTGCATCTCTCTGGTCTTTGTAGCACACTCTACCCTTAGCTTCCCCATTCTAGAACAGACTCTGCACCACACCTCTACCTTGTATGTTTATTTATTTTAAAATCTTTTTTTTTTCCGTTTACTTTTTACTGTTTTTTTTTTTTTTTCCAAGACAAGGTTTTAAGACTGTGTAGCCCTGGCTTTCTTGGAACTGGCCATGTAGACCAGGCTGGCCTCATACTCACAGAGATCTACCTGCCTCTGCCTCCAGGGTACTGGAATTAAAGGTCTCTAGGGTGCTGGGATTAAAGGCCTAGACCACTATGACCTGCTACAAGACAGGAAGTCTGAGTCCTCTGCGCTGACTTAAAGACACCGCTCACACGTGTAAAATGAATCTCTTTACTATTTGTTGTGCTAAAAATGGGGATCTGATTGTGTTCAAGTACCCACACATTGTTTTTAAACTAAAAAGGGGAACTACACTGCAGAGGGGGGAAGAAAATACCTTGACAAACAGTGCAGTGAGAAATGAAATTTAGGGCCAGGTGCAGTGGCGCACACCTGCAGGGCCAGCTACTTGGGAGGCTGAGAAGGGAGATAGATGTTTGAGCCCAGCCTCTTATGCAAAGAGAGATCCTATCTGTGGTGGACGATTTTCCTTATCAACTTGAGTGGATCTGGGGTTGATCTCAGAGACAGGCCTCTGGATGTGTCTTTGAGGGTGTTTCCTGGAGGATTTAACCAGGGTAGAGAAAGAACCTCTCTCAATAAAGACCTAGGGATAAGGAGGTCTGAGGACAAAGGAGTGCTTCTCTGGCCTGCCTGCCTGTTTCCTTGTTCACACGTGCAGTGTGTAGTCACCGTTTCCGCTGTCACGGTTGCCGTCTTTCCCATTGGAATGAAACAACGCTTCTTCAGCCTTCCAACATGCGCTGGAGACCAGTGGCTTTCCAGGTGCTCTCCAGGGCTTCAGTGATGCTTGTGACTGCAGAGGCACCCAGCTTTGTGGAGGAAGCAGCTACCATGCTTTTAGCTTCTCCAATGGGAAGACAGCCATTGCTGGGTTCCCCCAGACCATATTGTGTAAGCTGATCTACTAAATTACCTTTGTAATAGATATCCACTCTCTTGGCTCTGTTCCTCCAGATTACCCTAACTAGTATATTGCCTTGAGGGTGCGGTATGATAACTGTTAGGTTTAGCAGTTTGCCAAGCTCTTTATTTACCATCACTGGCTCTTCCAGAAACTTCCATAAAAATGGAAGTTACATTAGCTGTGTTCATTGTCCCTAGGGTAGAGTAGTTGACAAGGGGATCTGAAGGGAGGAAGGGTTTCTTCTGGCTCACACATCAGTAGGTCATCTATCAGAGGGACACAGAATGGCCACAGTACCTGTGGTGGCGGGAGTATGGTGCTGCTTGCTCCTACCTCAGAGGACCAGGAAGTTGAGCACTCCCACTGGATGCTTTGCTGCTCTGTATGCTTTAATCCTTACATTGCCTATAACTACTAAGCCCTCCATCCTCATCTGCCAGTTAGGCCCCTCATCCAAAAGCCTTCACAACCTCCCTAGGCAATGCTACCATCTTGACTAAAGTGTTTGACTGCAAGAGGACGTTTTGCATTTGAATCCTAACAAGTAAAGAAAAAGGGGAGCCGAGAGACTGAAGGGGTAAGACAACGGCACCAGCAAGAAAGTCACGCCACCACCGGGATCTTCTCAGTCAGCATTATTCTGGAGCACCTTGATAGTTGATCCCCAGGACCCAGGACAGCAGCTTTTATACTCTCCCAGGGAGGGGGGAAGGGTGTCATAGTGGTTGTGGATTGGTGCACCAAGATACACCTCATTAGCATGTGGCCTGTTCATTGGTGCCACAAGCCACATCCATTAGCATATTGCCCGGTTCGGGAGGGGATATTGCTTGAGGAGGGCCTGAAGAGGGAGCCCGGGATTTCCAGAGCAAGTGCCTTTTCGGAGCAACTGCCATTCCAGAGCAACTGCTGCTCCCTACAGTTTTGTAAACATGGATTCTCTGTGTAGCTCTGACTCTCCTGGAACTGACTCTATAAACCAAGCTGGCCTCAAACTCAGAGATCTACCTGCCTCTGCCTCCTGAAAGCTGAGACTAAAGGCCTGCGCCACCACGCCCAGCTCAGTTCATTTATTCTGATGAAGGACAGAGGTTCCTTTGGGTGAACTGAGTACAACTATCTCCCAACTAACTGAAAGACTTTCTTTCTGGTAAGAGAAGTATTTGACAGGGATGTGTGCTTGTTCTCCAGGGTATCCACCCTGCTAAAACTGCCATCCTGAAGGGCTGATGTGTTTTAGATCAAGCATCTTTAGCTATAAGGACTCCAGTGCAATTTGTACAGCTGTGTAATCGAAACCACTGAAAAGCAAGTTAATACATTATTCTACTCACAGAGCAGCAGTTTGATTCCTATGACTTCTTGGCACATCTGTTTGGGATATAAATCCTGAGCAGACTGAGCAGTCACTTTCTAAATCTTCAAAATGCTTTACTAAGCAAAGTCTTTAGTGTGGTTAAGGGGAGAGGAAAATTAATAGACTCCCAAGTGAGTGCAGTCATCTCCTCGCTGCAGAATGTTTAAGGCAGGTGCAGGTGGGTCTGGGGACTTGCAGAACATACAGGATGAGGGAGAGTACCTCTGTGGACCTCCAAGGACCAGAGGTGAATTCTCTTGCCAACCTGAGATAATTAGAGAGGGCCTTTGGGGAGTGGGTTGCCCATGTTTACAACAGGCCTATTTTTTTCTTATTGGCAAGAGCTCAAATTACATTTAACTAGGCTTCATCAGAGATGACAATTATGACTGGCCATGCCCATATCTCTAGCCGGTGAAAATTCTACCTATCTGCCCGACTAAGTGGGCAGTGAGTCATATGACTACGATCACAGTTATCTGGATACCTGCCCGATGTGTGGCTATAAACCATATCCAGCAACCTTTGTCCTGTGTGCTTTGGTTATAAGAGATAAGCAGAAGTCAAGCCTTCTCTCTTGGGAACCTGCAGCGAGGCGCAGAGGGAAGCGTCAAGTAGGTTGTGGGCTAAAACCAGAAGACCATAGAGGATGCAGAGGCTAGAGGGGTCAGTTGTTTGCAGTCCGGTGGAGAAGGCTGGTGAAGAGGGGAGGCCGGCTGAGTGGGAGCTCAGGAGGGCCCAAGAGAGAAAGGCAATGGCATTCTCTAGTGCTCGGCTGCAGGCTGCCCGGTTCAGCTGGCCTGGGTTTTTGGTAGACATAGTTTTCATGAGTCTACCTTTTGACCAGCTTAGGAGTAACATGTCTTTAGTAATTTGGCTGATTCTAGTAACCAACAGTTTGGATCAGATATCTCATCAACATTCTGTCTCATGCTGCTCTAGTTATTAATGTGCCCACTCTTCAAAAGCTCCCTGTTTGGTTGCCGTTCCAGTGGGGCCCCTCCATCGCTAGTCAAAGAAAACCACATCAATGGATGTAAAAAGGGCCGGGTTATTGCAAGGGCTGGTGTCTGATGTCAAAACCCAGCCTGAAGGAGAGGAGGCTCCCGGGTCTGAGGAATAACTGGGACCAAGGACACAAGGCCTTTTAGAACTTTAGTTCGCTCTTCCTCCTCTTCCTCCTCCTCTTCATCCTCTTCTTCCTCCTCTTCCTCCTTCCCCTCCTCTTCTTCTCCTTCCTCTTTCTCTTCTGTTTAGTGAGACAGGGTTTTCCAGTGTCATCCAAGCTGACCTCAAACTCACTCTGTAGCCCAGAGTGGCCTCAAACTCATAATCTTCCTGCCTCTGCCACCTAAATGCTGGAGTTATAATTATGTGCTACCAAACCCGGCTTAATTGACACCTGGCCCAATGTGTGGCTATGAATTAATTGAAAGTTTTTTCATTTCTGCAAGTTGTCCTCTAATACACACACACACACACACACACACACACACACACACACACAAATAAATAAATAAATAAATAAACAAACATGCCTGTCTTGATATAAAATATATGTGTGTAAGAAGGAAGGCAAACAGGCTCTTCTTTGAATTTCTTCATCAGCAAATAACAGGCAATAGAATGGTTAGGAACCTGGTAGAAGGGGGGTTGACCCGCCCTGATAGCAGATCTCTTTACACTGCCACAGGAGGGACAGGGGGGATCTAAAGCCAAAGCTTGCAAAGAGCCAAGGCACACCTACCCATGGCCACCGGAGGGTGCCAGATCACTGGGCTAAGTGCCCTGCCCAAGATCCATTTTCAACAATTCTAGGAGGCTGGTCTGTGAACTGAAAGAGGAAAGAGCTGATCCAGGCATATATGTCTTGCTTACTGGGGGTGTTGTTAAGCTCTAGGGACCTGGGACAAGCCTGGAGAACTGGGGCAGGACCTTAGGCAAACTCAGAGCCTCAGGAAATCCTAGGATGGGCTCTGTCTGCTCTAAGGTTTCAAATTACCACGTCTGGAAGAGAGCAGGCCATTAAGGCGTCAGAACAAGAGAATGCTAGGGGAGATGAAGAATCAGATTGGAGTTGAAGAACCTCTACAGAAGTCGGATAAGGTCAAGAGAGCAAGAGAAAGATATGACCCGTGGCAAATGGAGCTAAAGGCAGCCGCTTTGTGGTGCATCTGTCCTGCAGGCTGTCCTCTGGGAGCGCCCTGTCACGATTCAGACTGGATTGTAAAATTATTTTTTCAATCTTAAAGTAAACTCTATTGATTAACGCAACCATACACCGAGATAATAGATATTAAGGCACAAAGTTATAATGACATCTATAAAACCCCAAGGTTAGTTAATGTATAATTATCTAATGTGTGCAGTATTACTTGTCAGCGCTTATCTGTACCTGTTTGCGCACTGCCGGAACCAACACACTGTGGTCTGAATTTGCAGAAAAGGGAGAAAATTCTACTAATCAGAAGACCAGAAAAGCTGGGCGTGGTGGCACACGCCTTTAATCCCAGCACTTGGGAGGCAGAGGCAAGCGGATTTCTGAGTTCGAGGCCAGCCTGGTCTACACAGTGAGTTCCAGGACAGCCAGGGCTACACAGAGAAACCCTGCCCCGAAAAACCAAAACAACAACAACAACAACAAAACAGAAAATAGTCAAGAAACAACTTAGGCTGTGGAAAACAAGGAAAGTGTAGGCAAATGACAATAATAAAATATTAAAATATTTCATGGTGGCACATCCCTGTAGTCCCAGCACTTGGGAAGCTGAGGCACCACAGTTCAAGACCAGCCTGCACTACATAACCAGATCCTGTCTCAAAAACCTGAAAGAGGGCTGGCGAGATGTCTCAGTGGGTCACTGGGGTAAAGGCCTGCCTGAGATCCCCAGGACCCATATGATAAAAGAGAAAGTGACTCCTGAAAGTTTTATCTGACCTTCACTGTTATGCTGTGGCCCACACGAGCCCACACACAAACAAGCAAAACAAACAAACAAACAAATGTAAAAAAGCAAGAATATTATTTGAATTCCCATCCGTCTTAATTGGCCTTTGAATCTTTTTTTTTTTTTTTTTTTTTTTTTTGGTTTTTGAGACAGGGTTTCTCTGTATAGTCCTAGCTGTCCTGGAACTCACTTTGTAGAGCAGGCTGGCCTTGAACTCAGAAATCCACCTGCCTCTGCCTCCCGAGTGCTGGGATTAAAGGTGTGCGCCACCACACCCGGCCTTGAATCTTATTTTTTAAAACAGAGTTTATGAGCATGTTCAGTCTGATATTCTTTCATATCTACTGTCATCTCATAAATGTCTCTATAATAAAATTATCTTTCATAGCTGCATATGGAACCCTGGATTTTATGTGGGTTTATCATGAATTCTGTAGTTGAATACTAAATTTGTTTTCAGTAATAATTACATTGTGGTACATCCTTTTATGCATAAAATTTTGTTCATATTTTTATTTATATCCCTAAAAAGCATTCTTTTTTTAAAAATTTACCTACTTATTTTTATGTGTTTGTGAATATATGATATGTATACTTATGTCTGCATGTGAAGTCCAGAGGGTAGCCTTGGATGTTGATTACCACCTACTGCTTTGTTTGAGGTAGGATCTGTCTTGTCGGTTGATACTGCATTGCATACTCCAGGCTAGCTCCCCCAAGTTTCTAGGAGAGTCTTGTCTCTGTCTCCCATCTCACTGTTAGAGTTTGGGGATTGCAGATGTGTAGCTACATTTGGCTTTCACGTGGGTTCTGAGGATGTGAGTGCAGTTTATCAGTCTTGCTCATCAAGCGCCTTTACTGGCGAAGCCCACCTCCCTGGCCTTTTCAGAAGCTATTGAATAAAAACAGATTTATTGTTACTAATTTTAGTTATATATGTGTGTATGCAAGTATGGGTGCCTGCAGAGTCCCTGGAGTTGGAGTTACAGACAAGTTATGAACCATCTAAGAACCAAGCTCTGCCCCTCTGGAAGAACATCGAGCTCTCTTACCTGCTGTGTCACCTCTCCAGACCCCTGGGAAGCTATCTTGAAAATAACATTAGCATTTATTTTTAATATATCTTGCTATAGAAAAGATACAGCTTTTACAATATTAAGTGTTCTCTGTCTCTCTGTCTTTCTCTTTCTCTGTGTGTGTCTCTTGTAGATAGGGTCCTGAAGTGTAGTAGAAACCATTAATCTTAGCACTTAGGAGGCAGAGATGGATGGATCTCTGTGAGTTCAAGGCCAGCCTGGTCTACATAGCAAGTTCCAGGACAGCTAGACCCTATTTTCAAAACAAAACAAGAAGATAAGAGTCTTACTGTGTAGTATCAATTGGTCTGGAGCTTGCTATGTAGACCGCAGTGTCCCGAAGTTCAGAGATCAGTCTGTCTCCCCCTTCCAAGTGCTTGGATTAAAAGTGAATGCCATTTCTGCTTATTTTTGAGACACGATCCCAGGTTAGCTTGGAACTTCTTGGGTAGCCGAGGGTGACCTTGAACTTGATATCCTTCTTCCTCTGCTTCCTTAGCGCTGGGATATAATTACAGCAAGTGCCCACAGGTCTTGTTTTTATGTGATGTTGGGGATCTAAACCCCAGCTTTGTGCAAGCACTCTACCAATTGAGCCAAATTCCTAGTCTCTAGTGTTCCAAAAGTAATCTTTTTTGTTTGTTTGTTTTTGTTTTCAGAGTCTTAGAACTCACTATGTAGACCAAGCTGGCCTTGAACTCATAGAGATCTGTCTGCCCCTGCCTCTGAAGTGCTGGAATTAAAGGCACACACCACTACACCTGGCTTGTAAGTTTACCTTCTTATATTTAAAGCCTGGCAGTTTCCTTTGGAGTTGTGATATGAGTTGTCAATCAGTATAATTTCATAGAAAGGCAAAGTTTAGCCACCAATGCCAGGTAAGGAACTTGCTGGTGACTGGGGTCTCCCCATCTCCCTCCTGGTGACTCTGATTCCATGCTAAGTAATTTTCTAGGCACTATAAACATCAAATATTGGATTGCTTTTTTTTTAGTTGCGGCCACAGAAAGGTTCTTCCAGAGATGTTTCTGGACGCCCTGGTACTTTGAAACAGGGAAATCACTCAGCCATTTCACTCCCTAAGTTATACAATATGGTAACAATGAAAACCCCCAGCTGCTCCAGGCATCCATGGTACAATACAAGCATGTCCCTACAAGATATTGGGCACTGGAAGTACTAGTTCGTTTCTGTCAGCTTGACCCAAGCTAGAATTTCTGGGAAGAGGAACCTCACTTGAGAAAATGCCTCCATCTGATCGCCTAGAGGACACACTTTAGGAGATTGTCTTCCTTAATGATTGATGTGGGAGGGCCCAGCTCCCTGGGAGCAGTGACATCCCAGGGCTGGTGGTCCTGGGTGGTATAAGAAAGCAGACTGAGCAAGCCATGGGAAGCAAGCCAGTAGACAGCATCTCTCCATGGCCTCTGCTTCAGTTCTTGCCTCCAGGTTTCTGCCTTGAGCTCCTACCCTGACTTTCCTGGATGACGCACTTACAAGCTGTAGAATGAAATCAACCTTTTCCTGCCTAGGTTGCTTTTAGTCATCGTCCTTGTCACTACAATGGAAGTCAAAGTAGGGCACCGCTCCTGCACCTCTGAGGTGGCGGTGTAAAGACCAGTTCCTACTTTCAGGCAGTTGACATCAACCAGGCTGGCTTCCTTCACAGCGAGTGCTTGTAGCCACAGCCAGGATGCTGATTAGAAATCCTGGGTCAGCATGGCCACACAGTACTGTTAAAGGCATTGGTTTCCAGCGGGTAGGGCTGTTCAAGTTCAGAAAAACGTCTTCAAGTGCTAGGATAGTTTATCCTGCTCTGTTTTTGAGAGAGACTTTTTCCTCTCCCTCTCTTCCTCCTCCTCCTCGCCCCGCCCCTCCCCTCCCCGCCCCCTCCTCCACCCCCCATCCTTCTCTACTTCTTCTGTTTAATTTTGGTTAAGTGAAAGTAGAAGCCTGCAAGAATCCCAGGAATAGCTCAGTGCTATGAGCAAATCCGACTGAGTACAAAGTACAAGGCCCCGGTGTAGATAAGTGCAGGGACCTCTGACACACTTCTTGGACTTAGCCTGGGGTGCCTCTGTCTGTGACCAGTGGCCAACGAATTGTCAGACTCAGGTCAGACTGGTGATGTACCCTCAGACACTGAGGGGATAGAGCCCTTACCTCCCCAAAGCCACACAAGTCACTGTTCATCGAATGACCAAGGAGCTGTGTGGGCAAAAGGACAAAAACTGCGTGGAGACTGGAGCTTAGAGACACAGAAAGAACACTTCCCTTCACTTTCCTTCCAGGTCTGGGCGGAGGTATAGGTTCCTTTACATTTCTATTTTGCAAAAGATCAGAGATCAATTGGGGCAGATGGTTGTCACGGATGGGAAACTCATAGAAGCCGTCGTTCTCCCGAGGCAGAGCTCCTTATTTTATTTTATCTTAACAAATGGTACTGGGAGTAGCATGAAGGTAAAAGGATGGATAAAAACTACCACAAAAGGTATTTGAGATACCACTCCTTCCTTATGATCTCGTTAGTTTCTGGGGAAGAGAGAGACATGTTCCTGTAAATAACTCCTCACTTACACTCATGAAAGCAACCTTACATAAAAACACATTGAGTTACTAAGAAGGGACCTGAATTAAACCTGCCAACTAATATATATATATATATATATATATATATATATATATATATATATATATATATATATATGGGGGGGGGCCTTGAACTCACAGAGAGATACCTGTCTTTGCCTCCAAGTGCTGGGATTAAAGATATGTGCCACCAAATGTTATTTAAGAAACTTTTTTTTTTAAAAAGGTGTCTGTCTATGACTCTGAAAGCAGGCTATGAAAGGACTGTTACCCCACACCAGACGTGTTGTATGAGCTCACCTGGGGAGCAGGAAGCTCTTTCTCATCTGTACATAGAAGCCTCTTCCATTAATATAAGCCTTACGGCCAATCAGAAATCTTGGGGGCAAATATTATAAATGAGATAGGATTTGATTGGAAGTAGGGTGAGGGGAGATACTGTCTATAATGAGGGTGGAAATATGCTAGCAGGGGTAGGGAGTTCCTTTTCTAAGACACAGTTGGATCATGGGCCTCTAGAGGAACAAGAAATCTAGGGAAAGCATTCACACTGAGTTTGTCCAGGCTCTAACCATGCCTGAGTTGTCACATGTCAAATGGGAGAGAGACCAGTTAGACCAGTTGCCTGAGGCCCCTGAGCCTGTCAGGATTTCATCTGGAACCCTCAGACCTGAGCCCTACCAGGAAGCAAAAGACTGGCTGGCCCAGAGGCTGAGAGCCAGGTGATCCCTGGCCCAGAGGCTGAGAACCAGGTGATCCCTGGCCCAGAGGCTGAGAACCAGGTGATCGCTGGGTAAGGTGGTTTGCACCTCTCTGGATCTTGCATGGATGAGGAAGCCTGTCTTCTCAGACAAGCCCAACAGTCTGCTAATTATGGAGCAAACAGCCAATGCCGACTGGATGAACTGAAACATACCTCAGTGAATTTGGCCAGCTGTTTGGTATAATTAAGTAGACACACTTCCAGCTACATTTGTCTCAGTTATTTTTAAATGACCATTGAATCCTAATTCAGCTCTCTTTAATGATTACCAAAGAATGGTACTGCAATTTCCTCGTGTCCCTAAAATTCTTTCCATTCATGGAACTGAATATATTTATTTCCCTCAATAAATGAGGCAAAAAAAAAAAAACCCCACTGGTTACCATCAAATAAAACTATCATATATCTATTATGTCACCAGCGTAAGCAGTACAAGGCAGGATTTGAACTTGGTAACCCATCTTCAGGGTACTGTTTATAGTAACCATTCTTCCACCCACCCATCTCTGCCTTTTCAGGCAAAAGCTGAACTTATCTCCTTTTAATGATATGCATTTTTCATTTTCCTATGTGGGGATGATATGCCATAGCCAAGCCGTTTGTAGATTTATAACTCGAGGTGCTTTAAGAAGTTATAAAGCAACAGATTTGCCTTGATTTTTCAAGCCTTTGCCAGCAGTGTCTGAATTAGTTCCTCAGCCGTACACAACAGTCTATGAGTCATTTAAGGAGAAAACACGTGGAGAACTTGGGGAGATGGTTCGGTTGATAAATTGTTTGCTGCATAAGCGTGGTGGCCTGAGTTCAGATGCCCAGTACTTATAAAAAAGCATGGCATGGTGGCATCCTGGTATCTTAGCACTGGGGCAGAAAGACAGAAAGATCCCTGGGGCTTGATTTTTCAGCCAGCCGAGCTGAAATTTTGAGCCCCGGAGTCATTGAGAAATAGTCTCAAAAATTACAGTGGGAGCAACTGGGGAAGAAAGGCAATGTTGATCTCTGGCATCTACATGTACATACCCACACCCATGCGGACACACGTGAACGTGCACGTATACACATATACCACAGACACACAAAGAAAGAAAAGACGTGTTAGGAAGGTGACACAAAGCCAGTGCAATGAATGAGAAAGCTGAAGAATGTGCTTGGGGGACAGGAAGCAGGACAGTTCTACGGGCCTGAGGGCAGGAAGCCCGAGAGAGCTCAGGAGCAGAGCACAGGGACCGTAGAAGATAAGGTTCTCAGTGTCTAGTCACATCGTCCAAGATTAAGTTCTCCAGAGAGAACAAGGCAGTTGGACTTAAGTCTCATCATGTCTACACAATAGGGGGAAGGGTGTTCCCATCAGCCCTGTATGGTGGTAGGGCTTTAAGTTCCCTCTGCCCTAAATTAGTTTTAGTTCTGAGCATCTTGGTGACTCATGCTCTCCTGCAATGGCTTCTGTGGCTCTGCCAGAATCCGGCATTGAATCCTTACTACTTCTCTCAATTCCTAGGACCCACATATGTCATTGTTCCCCACCGAGTCTGGGACTCTAGCTGTTACGATAATAACAGTGTTCACAGCTAACAGGGAAGACTTTGGTCTATGGAAAATTGATAGTTCTGTTTTTAGGCCCTTTCAAATGCCACAGGGATTTTGGAACTTTTGTTCTCCAAGTAAGAGTATTTGAGTATCTGTATCCTGTGCAGGGATATTTCTTGCTGAAGCCCCTTGTGTCCTACCTAGGACATGTTTTAAATCTCATCCCAACCAACATTAGGAATAATTTTTTTTAATGCATATGAGTACACTGTAGCTGTCTTCAGACACACCAGAAGAGGGCATCGGATCCCATTACAGATGGTTGTGAGCCACCATGTGGTTGCTGAGAATTGAACTCAGGACCTCTGGAAGAGCAGTCAGTGCTCTTCACCACTGAGCCATCTCTCCAGTCTAGGAATAATTCTTTCTCTGTATCTGTCTCTGTCTGTCTCGGTTTCTCTCTGTCTCTGTCTCTGTCTCTCCCTCCATGTATTTATTTCAAGTATATGTGTGATCCATGACATACATATAGAAGTCAGAGTTCAATTTGCAGAAGTTGATTCTTTCCTTCTATCCTGTGGGTGTCAGGGCTCGAACTCAGGTCAATCAAGCCTGGGGGGGGGGGGCAGTAGCTTTACCCACTGAGTCATACCATAGACCAAAGAATTCACTCACCCTGTCCTTTAGTCAAAAGTTCTCCAAGGCCTGTTTCCCATCCCAGGGTCTCCAAGATTATACTAATCTTTCATACTACTTCTTTCATGATATGAGAACTCGCAGTCCCCTCCTTTGACATCCCAGAGACCTACAAATGAAGTCTTGTGACTGGGTGGGCAGAGCATATTGACTGTGAGGATCCCTCACTGTGCTTGGGGGATGAAGGCTAAACTGAGATCACAGGCCGGGGTGCATGGTAGGGGTTGGGGTAAGCTCTGTGAAGAGGAATTGCTTCAAACTCTAGCTTGCATCCTGTAGCAACAGAAAAACTATCATCCTGCTCTCTCCCACATAAGAGCCACTCTGATAAGAATCAGCACTCTGGGAATAAGGTCAAGAGTCCAGAAGACTTGCAGGGCTGAGGAATGTGTGCTACGGGCATTAAAACACTAAATGCACTTTCCCACAGAGACGCTGCTAGAAACGGTGGTCAGGGGCCTCAATGTTATTAGTACAGTATTTTAGGTACATTAGGGAAATGTAAGCTTTTGTGGGTTGGTGTTGAAGTAGAGCTACCATTTAGAATACTGTTTCTATAGGAATACTTGTTCCTGGTTCTAACATCAACAAACCCAACAAATAAACTAAGAAGCTAGGAATTGCCCATTTTGAGGCTTTCTCCAGTAAATACAATAGATTCACTGGCTTTTGTACTCAGCCAGCTTATAACCTTCTGGTCTAAGTTGTTGGCTCTGAGCCCAGAAGCCCTCTGCTACCCCTCGCTCTGCTGAAAATTTTGATTTAATACCCACAAGCCTCCAGAGTCCATCAGCCAGGGCTGCCCTCCACCTCCAGGCATATGTAGGCATCCGTTGGTCAAAGATAAGTATATTTTATCTTAAACCTTCTCATCAAAACATTTATAATTAAGAAAAACTACAAGGATATACTGTGTACACATCTGTCCTCATAAGGAAAGTGTCACATCTATACCTGAAGTCCCCAACCCTGTCCTTGCTTTTGTCCCATCTCCCCCTTCTAGTCCAAAAGGAACCACATGCCTAACATTGGTATCGCAGCCGGATAAACTCCCATCTGGTGCATTCACTCTGAGCGCCACCTCTGCTAGTTCTGTAGATACCACGGGAGGGTGAAGAATCCTTCAGGGTGGGCAGAGGAGCCTGCTCCTCAGGCCGCTTGTGAAGATGTCACTCTGTACAAACGAAGAAAGCACTCATTTCATGTCGGACCGGATTCTCAGAGGATGCCAGGAAGGCAGGTTTAGGGAGAATGAAGACAGGGTGACTCTCGAGCTGGGTTTGTCTCGCCTGGCAGATGGTCTCTGTCTGGCGAATGTGGAATTAAGGCCAGGAAATTGGTAATCATGGAAAAGGGTGGGCAAGAGTGGGAAAGTCTCACCACAGGGGCCCTTTTGAAGAGCCTAACGTTTCTAGGGGGTGGGAGTATGGGGGTGGGCAAAAGGAGAACAAAGTCCATTCATTTCTTCATTAATATATTCACCTGACTGTGTCCCTCACCCCCACCCCCTCCAGTAATACACTCAGCATTAGGAATGCAGGACTGTCAAAAAGAACAGGAAATGTTCTTCCCAGGTCTGAAGAGGTCTGTGGATTAGAATATGTCTTTTGTGTCAGATTTACAATATGACATAAACTAGAAAATGAAGTCTTCCTGGGGCTGCATGTTAACTTAATAAATAGTCCAGGGGACGGTGCTTACGAAGGCACCAGCAGGATTGGTGAAACAGTAAGGAAGTGAAGGAATTCAAAGTTCCAGATTCTACAGGCGAAGGTGGACAGGCACGTGTCTACGCCGCAAGTGCAGGCGTCTACAGGGGCTTCTGCACACAACACATTTGACACAGGACACACACAGCCACCCCCCCGCACCCCCCCACCACAGCTACTGTTCTAGATACTGTCTTCCTGACTCCACCATTTTGAACCCACAAACCACTCCAGTCCCCACGCTGCTGCGCACTTCCGCCTTGGTCCACCCCGCCAGACATTCTATTCCTGTCTTTTGGAGCACCTGTCCACTGAACAAATTCTCATACTCCCTCGACTTCACTGAACTATCCACAGCTGCCGCTCTTTCTGGAGTATGTGCACAGCTTACAGTAGAGCATCCTTCTCCCCCACACAATGGCGGACTTGTGGCACGCTGCTCAATATGTGTAAAATATCCCTCCCCCTGCCACAATCCTCTGCTCCCCACAGACCACAGGTGGCTACAATTGGTTTCTGTTAAATGCAACCAGAAACCCAGCTAATCTCCTTCACCTTCTAGCCTGAACTGAAACCTGGCCTTCCCCTGAGGTTACTACTTCCCCCTGTTGTCGTTTTAAGTAAAAGCTATTTATGCTCCTGTGGCCCTAGCACAGGCGGCACTTCCAATAGCCTTCTAGTTCTCCAGGATCTTCCGCGCAGTTCTCTGCTCCGATACGAAAAATCTCGGCCCTCACTGAGGACCAAGAGCATTCTTCCCCTCGCCCTCCTTTATGTCATCTCTGTCACCTCCCAACCTGGCTCTGCCTTCATGCTCACTGAATATCTGGCTCCTTTCTTCATTTTGGGCTAGAGTGAGGAAGGGCTTATGCCAATCCTGTGGACTTTCCACTCAATGGCCCAGCTTCTTAATTCATCGACCTTTCCAACTCAGCGTCTTCATTTAAGGTCTACTTCAGGACTCCATGGCCACACCTTGTCCTTTGTCACTACTGTAATAGTTCCACCCTGGAAATCTTCACTGTGACCATCCAATTCTTCCATTACAATCTCATGGCTGGAGGCTTCTATATAACACAAGTTGTGTCTTCATTATACTGGATAATATTTAGTTGCTTATCTGTTTACTGTGTGTGTGTGTGTGTGTGTGTGTGTGTGCGCGCGCGTGTGTATACCATGGCACGAGGTCAGAGGACAACTTGCAGAGGTGTGTTCTTGCCTCCCACCATGTGGTACTCAAGAGATTGAATTCAGGTTGTCAGCCTTGACAGCAAGCATCTTGACCCACTGAGCCATCTCCCCTGCCCTGGATAAACTTTTCCACTTGCTTCCTATCAACTTTCCTTGTCTTTCTGTCCCTTAGCAATCATGACATATGTTTACTATTCTTCCCTTGTGGCTACTCTGTGCCTTAATCAATTTAGTTATTACTATTATTCAATAAGTACTTATTATACATCTACTAGGTGCCAGGGATCGGCAATGCTAGGGCAGAGCTTTCTCAGCAAGCAGCCTTGGAAGGAGGCAAATCTAATAATCACACACACACACACACACACACACACACACACACACACAAACATAATTATAAACTGTGATAAGACCTGGGTGTGGGACTGAGAGGTAGAAAGCATTTCAGGAAGAAGAAAGATGGCAAGCAAAACCCAAAAGCAGAATGGAGCACACATTTTGAAAGAACTATCAAAAGATGACTAGATGAAACACGGGGGTGGGGGGACACGTTCCAGGCAACAAAACTATTCTATAGTCACTGGAATGGCAGATCTGTCAGAACCCGGGGGGGGGGGGATGTGCAAAAGTAAACCTTGATGTTAACATGGACTTTAGTTATTAATAATAATAATAATAATAATAATAATAATAATAATAATAATAAATCAAACTGGGCATGGGGGACATACTTATAATCCTGCCTACCCCTTGGCAGGTAGGAGCTGAAGGAGAAGGAGTTCATGGTCATTCTTGGCCATAGGTTCTAGGCCATATGTGCTGTGTGTGAATAAATTTCAATAAAACAGGTGTGGAGATACAGGGTTTATTCCCAGCATTCCAGAGGCAGAGGCAAGAGAATCTCTGTGGTTTCAGCATAGCCAAAACTGCATAGACTACAAAACCCCCCAAACCAAAATCAGAACAAAAGAGTACATACTATCATGGGATGTCAATAGTAAGGAAACTGAGTTAAGTTGGGAGGGGTATGTCTAAGGGAACGCTTTGTGAAATATGCTCAGTGGTCCATAGACCCATAAAACTGCTCTGAAGAATAAAAATTTATTAAGTGGAAAAATAAGCTGATGGAAGAAACTCTCCAGTCACTGTAAGAAAAGAAGTTTGGAAGAAGAGGAAGCATGGGCTTCCTATTTGAAGGGGCTGGAGTGTGTTTTAGTTCTAGAGAGCTTGCCTAGCATGGGTGAGCTCTAGGTTGGACCTGAAGCCTCACAAAGAAAGAAAGGAGTTAGATAACAGAGAAAGAGAAGCAGAGACAGTCGAGCCAGGCATGGTAGTATGGCCTATATAGTTCCATCTATTCTGGAGGCAAAGGCAGAAAGATCCTGAGCTCAGGCCTGAGCTCAAGGCCGCCCTGTACAATATAGTAATATTCAATCAGAAACAAAGACTGCAAGAAAGGGAGGGAGAGAGGGAGGGGAAGAAGAAGGAGAAAGAAGGAAAGAAGAAAAGAGGAGAGGAGAGGAGAGGAGAGGAGAGGAGAGGAGAGGAGAGGAGAGGAAAGGAAAGGAAAGGAAAGGAAAGGAAAGGAAAGGAAAGGAAAGGAAAGGAAAGGAAAGGAAAGGAAAGGAAAGGTTCCCGGAAGCACAGGCTGTAAAAGTTGCTGGCTCAACCTAAGAAGATTATAGAGAAGAAGTGGCTGGAACAGAACGTGATATTGACAAAACTTGGTGATGAACTGATTATGGGCTGGGATCAAGTGCCTCTGGGACTTCTGGCTTGCCTAACTTGATAAGGTGATATCATTTGCCAGTTGTTACAGAGGCTCTAGGACAGTTTTATCAATCCTATTACTACAAACTGAGACACTTGAACACACGAATTCTTAGCAGGCATGTGAATGTGATGCTCACAAAAAAAGCCACTTCATTGCCTGCTTTCCAGGCGTTGGCTATGATCATTCCCTATGTCATACCATGAATCCTGTTCTTGCTTCACTATTCATTGAACTAGACAAGATTAGTTGACCTCTCAGGGCCTTGGTATTTATTCTAGTGTATGAGGAAGCTGAGCCAAATGACCTCTAAAGGGTACACAGCAGAGATGGGGCAAGCCAGTGACTGTGTGTGTGTGTGTGTGTGTGTGTGTATGAGAGAGAGAGAGAGAGAGAGAGAGAGAGAGAGAGAGATCTTTAGGAATGCGAGTGCCATCTCCCCTTTGAGACAGGGTCTTTCCCACTTACTAAGATTGGGTAGCTGGCCATTGTGTTCCAGGTATCCTCCTGCCTCCACTTGCCCAGCACTAGAATTGTAAACACATGCTACCACACTGACATTTTCATGTAGGTTGTGGGGTTTGATCTTCAGTCCTCCTGTTTGCAAGGTAATCCCTTTACTAATTGAACCATCCCCACCAGCCCCTAAGACTGGTAATTTCTAGAAGCTAGAGGTCTTCTAATCTTGAAAGACTTTGTCCCTCTCTAACCTCAGGGCTTCCACCATGAACACTACTATACCCAACTTGTCCGGTGTTCTCCTGCTGTGCATGTGTGCATGTGGATGTCCAGCTCCTGGGTCTCTGTGCTCCAGCCCTACGACTAGGGTCTATACAAACTACCATAACCTCAAGTAACCCTGGACCAACACCGAATACTCCTTTCCAAGTCACACGACCAGATGGTCCCAGGGGAAATTCAGTTCTCTGTGTGTTTTTATTTCCAAATGAAGCCTCTCTTCAGACAACAGAACAAATGTGCCAACATCCTGTTCCAAAAACCAGAAAACACAAACTCCCAAGAACCATCAGCCCTTTAGTCAGTCTGGCTCAAAGAGAAAGCTATTACTAATTCAAGATCCCGTAGCCTTACCTCCTCTTGCCTCACTGGTAGTAACATTGCACAGAACATGCAAAGAACTGAGTCATGCTATCATTTTGTTGCTGGCTTAACGATTAGAAGTGTGAGGGACTGACCTTCAAGACATAGTAAACTACGTCTTTGGCTTCCAGTGGGGATGGGAGTGGGGGTGTAGGGGAGTGACTCAAGGTTCTAGGCTAGTATTATGTGGTGATGCTTTTGAATGGCTTCTCTAAAATACTTCATTGAGTACTGCCTAAATAAACAAGATGACCCAAAGTCTGGCATAAGGAACCAGTGCTGTGTTGAAATCTATGTACTTGGACCCAGACTAAGTACTGTCCCATAGAATCCCTGAGAAACAATCTTCTTGGAGATGATCATTTACCCCTACCCAGGGCTACTGACACTAATTCTTTTGCACAAAGGAGCTTGGCACAGGTTCCCTAATCCTTACTCTGGCTATCATTTGAGTGATACATAAGGCTCTGTGATCTGCTCAAAGCCAGCCCTGTTCACTCCCTGCCCTGTACTGTACTCAGAGCTCTTGAATCAAACAAGTAGCCTCTAGCTTTCTCTTCCACAGTGGATGGAAGGCTTCTCTGGAGTATAGGTTTACCCCACCCCATCATGGTAAAGGTATCATTTTTATAGAATGTATGCCATGTATCGTTATAATCCCTTTCTTGTAAGGGAAGTTTATTAGACTTAAACTGCTGGTTGCTGGCCAACCAATGTATTAATTGTTCTTGGTCAAGTGCCAATCCTTAGTTTAATCAGCTGTCTTGACCTCAGGAGATGGGGTGGGTCATGTGGTGTTAAATGGGACAACCTGTTACTCGTGTTCCCGAGGGCAGCTAGTGCAGAAAGCATTGAACAACTTATCCATGAACCTCATGTGAACAAGTACACTTAGTAAATCAGAATGTGCCTGAGACAGCCTCATAATTATTCGGCTGACATCTTTCTCTCTCTGACTAGAGAAGAAGGCACATGGGCACACACAGTAGGTGCTCAATGGCTAATTTTCAATGAAAGAATAAATTCCTGACTAAAGCTGGCAATCGGTGGAGTAAAGAGAAGTTGGAAATATCAGGAGAGGAATGTAATGAATCAAAGGTCTGACTGAGTCAGGTTATGAGTAAGCCAAGTTATGAATAAGCAGAGTCTACAGTGTGTAAAAAAAAAAAAAACCCACAGTGTAAATGACACGAGAGCTAGGCCGTAGTGAGCAGAAGGCATGGCAGGCACAAGGGAGGACTGAGTCACCTCGAAACTCATTCCTTGAGTCCGGAGCTTCCTTCCTACTCAATGCTTCATGTAGCTCGTCCTCCTCAGGGTCCTGTGAGCATGGACTCTTACAATAAAACTCCCTGAGGCTAACCTGGGTGAACTGGCACTTCTTGGTCATCTCAGCTCTGGAGGATCAGTTAGCCCGTGAAGTCATTATTATCCCTTTCTCTGAGCAGACTGGCAGTCAAGGAAACTTAGACATGTTGTTATTTAAAGTGGAGATATCACCTTAGACTCAGTCTAGACCTCCTATATAAATAAACTGTAGTTTAATTATTTTTAAGCTGGGCATAGTAGTGCATACCTGTAACTCCAGCACTCGAGAGGCAGAGGCAGGTGGATCTCTATGAGTTTGAAGTCAGCCTAGTTTACTGGTTTGCAAAGTTGAGTTCCAGGACAGCCAGAGCTCCAGAGCTACATAGTGAGACCCTTTGCTTGTTTGTTTGTTTGTTGTTGTTGTTGTTTTGTTTTTTTTTTCTTTTTCAAGACGGGGTTTCTCTGTATAACCCTGGCTGTCCTGGAACTCATTTTGTAGACCAGGCTGGCCTCGAACTCAGAAGTTTGCCTGCCTCTGCCTCTGCCTCCCGAGTGCTTGGATTAAAGGCATGCTCCACCACACCCGGCTTGAGACCCTATCTTTAGAACAAAACAAACCAAAGAGAAAAAAGTAAAAGAAAAAGAAAAAAGTGAATTTTTTCAAGGTAGGATCTCACTGTGCACTCTGGCTAGCCTGGAGCTTGCTATGTAGAACAGGCTCACCTCAGACTCACAGATATCCTGTTTCTACCTCCCAAATGCTGGCATTAAAGACGTACGTCACTACTCCTGGCTGTAACATACTATATTCATTTCTGTTTCAATGAAATTCTTATCCTGCTGAAGCAAGAGCAGACAAACATGCTCTACTGTGCCTACATCTTTAAATTAAACATTAGTGCCGGGCGTGGTGGCGCACGCCTTTAATCCCAGCACTCGGGAGGCAGAGGCAGGCGGATTTCTGAGTTCGAGGCCAGCCTGGTCTACAAAGTGAGTTCCAGGACAGCCAGGGCTATACAGAGAAACCCTGTCTCGAAAAACCAAAAAAAAAAAAAAAAAATTAAACATTAGTAAGAAAAATTAAATATTACTTTAGAATAATTTTAGGGGATATTGTGAAGATTGATCATCTTCATCATTACCGATATTAATGTGTGGACTTCTGTGCATTATGAATCACTTACTTACAACCCACCAAGCTGTAAGTTACCCCACAGTCTCGAGTCCTTTTTGGTATCTAAATCTATTTACTATTGCTGCTATAACAAGTTACCATATGTTGACTTGCCTAAATGGCACAAATTCATTATCTTGTAGTTAGTGGGGTAGGAGTTGGATACAGACCTGGCTGGGTTCAAACCAAGGTATCATCAGAGCTGCTTGCTTTTTCTGGAAGTTCTAGGGAAGGCGTCTCACTTTTTCTCAGCTTCTACAGGCTTCTGGCTCCCTCCTTCACTTCCAAAGCCAGCATGCTGCGCCTTGTTTGTGTTACATATCTGACCCTCTTTCATGATCCCTTCTCTCTCCAACTGATGTCAGCTGGCAAAGGTTCTCTGAGGGGATTCCAGAATAATCTCGCAACGTCCAGTCCCTTAACCTTAATTACATCTGTAAAATCCCCTTTGTAACATAATATATTCACCGATTACCTTGGATTAGGACACACATCTTTTAGGGAAGCAATTATTCTGCCTGGCATGCTATAATTACCAATCCTTCTGTGGTCTGATAAGAACATCTAGGATCATGACAGCATTCAAGATGTGTCTCAAAAAGCACAAATTGCTAGAAAGAAGAAACCCACGATAAATAAAATCTTGTCCTTTCCTTTGGAGACCAGCAGAAGTGGTTGTGTTGGCTTAGGTAGGTGATCTCAGTTTGGCAAGGAGAGAGGAGGATCCAGAATTTGAGGGTAGGCTAGCCTGTGATACATAGTGAGACTGGCAAAACAAACAAACAAACAAACAAAAAATAAAAGGAGAAGAAAGGAGGAAAGAAATCAGTAGAAACTAGGAAAGAGAGCTGTGATTAGCTCCAATGTGCTTGTGCAGTGAGATTTATATTAACTTCTACAGGGATCCTTTCCAATAGATATTAACTTCATTTTATAGCCAAGGAAAGTGAGATTCTGAGTAGCTAAATACTCTGTGCAAAGTTATATAGCTGATCCTAGCCAATTGTTGGGAATCTCAGCTAGATATGTCAGGTTCTCAACCCCATGGAGTTTCCCCTGTGCAAATTTGGTGTGCAATTTAGCCCACATATATGAAAATGGCTGGACAAAGGGTTCCCTCGGGGACTTTAGGTAGAACTTTCTTTGACTTCTTAAATTTTTACATTTTATTTTTTTCTAACTAGGATCTTGCTATGTTTCTAAAGAGTTGGTCTTGAACTCCTGGGCTCAATCAATCCTGCTGTCTCAGCCTTCCAAATAAGCAATCACACCCCAGCTAGGCTGTTTAAACATATCCCTGTCATTAGTGCTCCAACGAAAATATGATCCCAGGACAGAGTGCTCCCTTCCATTTCCCTGCTGTTATATAACCAATGCAAGCCCTCCCCATTTTTTCCTCCAGAAAAAGACCAGAGATTATCCTCCTGCCATTTTGTTAAGTAGGAAGTCTGTGGGTCTGAGGCTGTCTGGGAGACTCACTGATTGATCTCTAATCTCTTTTTTTGTTTGTTTGTTTGTTTGTTTTGTTTTGTTTTTTGAGACAGGATTTCTCGGTATAGCCCTGGCTGTCTTGGAACTCACTTTGAAGACCAGGCTGGCCTCAAACTCAGAAATCTGCCTTCCTCTGCCTCCCGAGTGCTGGGATTAAAGGCTTGTGCCACCACACCGGCCCCTCTAATCTCTTTCTAATTCCAAATTATCATGCTGTAATCTCTCTTTCTCTCTTCCTCCCTCCTTGTGTTTTTGTACACGCATGCTCATGATGTGTGTATGTGTATATAGAGGCTAACAGTCAACCTCGGGTGCCATTTCTCAGGAGCCATCCACCTTACTTTTGGAGACAGTTTCTTACTGGGTTCTCAGGCTTGACAAGCAGACAAGCTTGCCAGCTGCCATGAGCCTCAGAAGAGCTACCTGTCTCTCCTTTGGAAGCAAGAGTTGCTACTCTGAGATTTCCATGTTGTTTCTTAACTCGGGTCCTTATGCTTGTGTGGCAAATACTTTATCAACTCAATCGGCTCAGCCATCCAATACACACACACACACACACACACACACACACACACACACACAGAGAGAGAGAGAGAGAGAGAGAGAGAGAGAGAGAAAGGCAGCCAGTGGTCTCACTATGCAGCCTTGGTTGTCCTGGAACTCACTATGTAGACCAGGCTGGCCCTAAATTCACAAAGATCTTCCTGCCTCTGCTTCCCAAGTACTGGGGTTAAAGGTGTATTCAGCCAAGTTTCTTTCCCCCTACTCCCTAACCCCACCCCACCCCACCCCCGTAGCTCCTTGTTTAAAGTTAAGGGCACTCAGATCTGGATCTAAGAAGCCGGTGAGAAAGTTTTACCGTCTCTCCTACTCATTCAGTCTCTATCACTAGCATGGCTGTGGACCGGGCTCACTAAGGATGCACTCGCCACAGGAGGGGAGGTTCACAGCACCCTTTGAAGCCAGGAGAGACTGCTGCTTCTGTTTGGAGAGCCCTCCTCTGTCTGCCATGTCTGCCTATTGATCTGCCTGCTCTTCTCTGGCCTTCCCTTCCTTCTGTAGTTCTTCCTGTGACTCTCCCCACAGTCCACTGTTTGATTAACAGCCCTCCTCCCCTCAGGTTATTTGTATGCACTTTGGTCATCCCTTTCAGCTCTGCCCTCTGGTATTTATTTGCCCTTGATTTCTGTTGATGAAAGGACCTCTATTTCACTGCTTCTCAAAGCCCCTTGCATTTCTTGGTGCGGCCCTTTTCTCTCAGACCCTCAGCCTGCTACCACCTTCAGCGCAACCACCTCTCTTCTGTAGAGGGAGACCTAACATACCCTACTATAAGCAAATCTATTTATTGGGATCAGTAATGATCTAAGAGAATGACTTGAAATCCCTATTATATTTTCTTTTGTGTTGTGTGTGCACATGTATGGTGGGGGAGCTGTGTGAATACCGTGGCACCAGTCATGGTCAGAGGACTACTTGGCAGGAGTAGGTTCTCTCCTTCCACCATGTGGGTCCCTGTGATCAAACTCAGGTCATCTGGCTTGCAGCAAGCGCCTTTAGTTACTGAATCATCTCCCTGGCCCCCCAGGGATATGACTTTTCCTTGGTTCTTTCTGTTTCTTAGTATTTGTGGTGTGATGTGATTGTGCCGTCTAATTTATACTCTTGAATTGCATTCTTCTGCACCTCAGAATGTGTTCTTTGCAGAGTTTATTTATGCTTCTCTTGGCTGACACTCATAGAGAGAGATTCATTTTCAAATGTCTGAGCAAAACTGTTTACTTTTTCAGATCAGCTAACACTAGCCAGTGACTAGAAGGGTGGGTATAATGACCAGGCTCACAGTGGTGTTTAACCTTAGCACTCAGCTTTGATTAAGTAGCCCATAAAAGCCATGTGTCATAACTCACGTAGTATTTGATCTTTCCAACAACTCTCCATGTCTTCATCTCGGTTTTATAGATCAGGAAACTAAGACCCAAAAAGAGTAAGTCTGTTGCCAGTGCTCCTAGCAGTGATCGTTAAAGCCAGAATCTTTTTTTTTTTCCTCTCTCAAGGCAGGGTTTCTCTGTGTAGCCCTGACTGTCCTGGAACTCACGCTGTAGACAGGCTGGCCTCAAACTCACTGGGTTAGAGCCAGGAACTTAACCTCACTATCTGTTTCCAGGTTTCCACTATACTCCATGGCTCCTATTGGTGCCTATTGGTTCAGATCTTAGCTTACAACATGGAAGCAATGTCCAAACCCCAGGCAAGCAGCAGAGAGTTCTGACTATTCTCTTTTGATAGGATAAAATTGGATCACAAGCCTAAGTAGCATAGCCTCCTAGAGGGACCAGGCTAGGGCATCTATTACCCTCACTGACCTGGAAGGCTCCTAAGATATAGAACCAATCCAGATAGACAAATAAGGAACCTGAAGAATA
This sequence comes from Mus minutoides, assembly GCA_902729485.2. NCBI lineage: Eukaryota > Metazoa > Chordata > Mammalia > Rodentia > Muridae > Mus > Mus minutoides. The sequence goes on along the minus strand of LR750145.1, from coordinate 333,504 downwards.
GGTAGCAACTCGAGGAGAGAAGGGGCCATAGCTGGAGGAATCCCCGGTGTGGACAATACTAGAGGTCCCCCGTATGAGAACCACAAGCCAAATCTTGTGTTTTTGCCAAATGCTGTAACAGCTGAGAGAGGATGGAGCAGGGAGAGTCATAGCTTGGTCACGGGGGGGGGGGGGGGGGGGGGGGGGGGGGGGGGGGGGGGGGGGGGGGGGGGGGGGGGGGGGGGGGGGGGGGGGGGGGGGGGCTCCAGGAGCACAGACGTGATGACGTGATCATGAGCTTGGACAAACTTGTCTTGCCAGTCGCCGTCATTCATTCTATGCAGGATCCCTACACCGGTGGTCTGTTGGGGAGGTGTGTAGCTGAGCTGTAAAGGCTGGGGCAGGGATTCTGTAGGCTACAGTGTAGAACTTCTCACCTAAGACAATGATGGTTTAAATTATAGGAACTGGACGGACTTCTAGGAGCCAAAATCCTAGAAGCTAAATGCTGAATTTGGAGTTAGGATATGAGTGGGGGTGTTACCAAAACAATGAATTAAAACAAACAGTTGCGCAGTGGAAAAAGTATATGCTTTTTTTTTTCTCTCCAAGACAGGGTTTTTCTGTGTAGCCTTGGCTATCCTAGAACCTACTCTGTAGACCGGGCTGTCCTCGAACTCAGTGGTCTATCTGGCTCTGCCTCCCCAAGTGCTACAATTAAAGGCATGGCCTTTTCGTCCTCTGTCATGACTTGGTCCTTTGCCAGCTCTCTCCTATTTTACAGAGAAAAACATGTTCTATGCTATAGAATCTATAGAAAGCCCACGACTCCTAATTTCTATGTTTCATTTCCTATCGATCATCTGCTTTGTCCTGAAGGTGTCTGCCTGCACACCTCTGCTCTTCACTGCTCTGTCTGCTCGGTTTAGTTAGGCAATTCACTGAGGTAATCCTCTTGTTCATCTATTCCAAGTTCAACCCTTGGCTACATTCTGCTGCTTTCGAACTCTCATCCCAATAACTGGTTGTTTATTCTAGGACATCCGGAATCCTTCTTGTAGGTAGGCCCCAGGTGATGTTCCTTTAATTCCACCTTGGAACCAAGAGGCAGAGACCTGTGTTGTGTGAGCTGTGTAAACCATAATGCCCATCCACCATACACTTCCCACACTGTAATTTCTACTTGCAGAGCAGGACGGGAAATGATTGTAGCGTAGGACTCAGGACAGGTTGCCTAGGCTTCTCCAAATGACAAATGGGAACACAAGAAAATTCATTTACCCAACACTAAACTTGAATGTCCTCTACTACAATTTTAAGAGAAAGCAAGCAAGGCGTTTCTTCCTGTCTTTTGCTTTTCCTTGTATACCAAGCATACCAGCTACAACTTTATAGAGGGAGGAATTTTGCCAAAGTGATCACACTTGTTCAAGTCAGTCCCCAGATCAAGAAAGAGGATGCCAGCCGGGCGTGGTGGCACACGCCTTTAATCCCAGCACTCGGGAGGCAGAGGCAGGCAGATTTCTGAGTTCGAGGCCAGCCTGGTCTACCAAGTGAGTTCCAGGACAGCCAGGGCTATACAGAGAAACCCTGTCTCGAAAAAACCAGAAAAAAACAAAACAAAAAAAAAAAAAAAAGAAAGAAAGAGGATGCCACCTGCATGCAGTCCTTCCATGCCCTGACCACCTGGCTTCTCCTCCCCATATAATATCTGCTTTTCTGACTCCTAATGATTCATTTTTGCCTGGTTTGGGATTTCATACAAACAAAATGTACACTCTGTATTCCGGTTTATTATTACATTTGTAAGATTCCGCCATGTTGTACAATGCTCTACTTCCCTGCCCCCTTGTTGTATATTTCATTGTCTGAATACATTACTCTTTATCCACTCCATTGCTTTTGGACGTTTGGGCTGTTTTTCGTTTTTTAGCTAGTTTTGTGCTAACTCTCGCTGTGAACATTCTTGTGCATGCCTTTTGATGAACATATGCGTGCATTTTGGTTGGGTCTGAATCTTGGAGTAGAATTCTTGGGTAAAAAGTATATGCATATGTTCAGTTTTAGTAGATACTGCCAAATGGTTTTCCAAAGTTGTAACCAGGAAGCTTCTTTCTTTCTTTCTTTCTTTCTTTCTTTCTTTCTTTCTTTCTTTCTTTCTTTCTTCTTTCTTTCTTCTTTTCTTTTCTTTTCTTTTCTTTTCTTTTCTTTTCTTTTCTTTTCTTTTCTTGTGTCTCATGTAGCCTAGGTTGGCCCCAAATTTACTGCATAGATGAAGCTGGTTCTGAAATCCTGATCCTTCCTAAATTCTTCAACTTCCTGACTCTACCTTCCAAGAGCTAGGATTTCCAGGTATACAGCACCAATGCTTGGCTTCTTTCTTTGTTGTTTATTTTGCTGTTTGTTCAGAAGGAGTGAAATAGGGTATCATAATAGCCCAGGCTGGTGTTGAACTTTGTAAGTAGATGGCCTTGAACTCCTTGTCTTGCCTCCTCCCAAGTACTGGGATTACATGTGTGAGCCACCTAAAAGTCTAGAGATTATATACAACATAAACTTCTTGGAAGTAGCAGGAAAGGGGTACAGAGGCAGGCAGGGAGAAATATGGTCAGTAGTGTCTGCCAGTTTAAAAGTAATCCTTGCAGGCTCTGTGGTTATAGTCATGGACAGCCCTTCCGGAGAGCAGGGATTCAGTTCCCAGCACTCACTTGGTGTTCACGACAGTCTTTAATTGCCGTCTCAGCAGATCCTATGCCTTCTTCTGACTTCTATGGGCACCAGACATGCCCATGCTCCATAGACAAAACATAAAAATATATAAGTAATGTATTTTTTTTTTTTTTTAGTTTTTCGAGACAGGGTTTCTCTGTGTAGCCCTGGCTGTCCTGGAACTCACTTTGTAGACCAGGCTGGCCTCAAACTCAGAAATCCGCCTGCCTCTGCCTCCCGAGTGCTGGGATTAAAGGCGTGCGCCACCACTGCCCGGCTATAAGTAATGTTTTTAAAAGAGTAATCCTTCCTTCTATTCTGCCATTGGGATTAAGAGTTGTGTGTGGGTTTGTTTGCATGTTTTGCTTGTTTGTTTTGTTGGGTTTTGCTATAGAGCCTGTGCTGATCTTTGAGTTACAATCTTCCTGCTACCTTAGTCTCTCAAATGCAGGGATTTGAGGTGTGTGTCCTCACTTCTGGCTTTGCTACCTTTTCCCTGCTAATTTCTTCCCAACACACGGGACTTGGACAACGTCTGACAACTGATGGAAGTCTGCAGTTCAAGAACTTTGAGCTTGGTTTGGTGGTGGTGGCACTCAGGAGGCCGAGGCAGGCAGATCTCCATGAACTGGAGGCCAGTCTGGTCTTCAAAAGTGAGTTCCAGGACAGCCAGGGCTACACAGAGAAACGCTCTCTCAAAAAGCAACTTCAAAACAAAACAGAACAAACCTTAGGACTTAGTATGAAGTGTCTTGGCAAAGTAGAAATGAGATCCCAAGTTAGAAGAACTAGTAAACTACAATTCTGGGCAACAGGTCAAGGGCCAAAAGGGCTAAAGGAAAATACAGTGGGGAGAAGTGTAGGGTTGGCAACATAAAGGGAGAAATACACGTAGCAGATTGGCATAGAGGGCTTTGAATCCAGGGAGGGGAAAGAAATGTGCGTGCACACAGATCCACTCACTCACACACACACACACACACACACACTCACACACACATACACTCATACACACACACATATATATACTCACATACACTAACACACACACTTACACACACACTCTCACACACACATACACTCACACACACATACACTCACACACACTCACATACACTCACACACACTCACATACACTCACACACACACACACACACACACACACACACACACACACTAACAGGATGGTAACCGGTCTGTAGTTCACAGCCCGCCTTTATGCAGAAGCCTGGGGTAGGATAACAATGGTCAGCCAACTTAAAGAAAAACTGAAAACTACAGAACAAGGTAATCTCGTCCTCCGGACAGCCAACGCTGAGTAAGCCTTGTCTGGAAACTTCCTTTAAGCATAATTGCAAACTTCTGGGAACTTGAATGGAGAGGGTGGGGGGAGGTGGAGCAGACAGAGTTTTCTGTCAAAGGCCTGATGCTTGTGCAACACAAACTTCTCCAGGAACTCTTAATTTGGCGGCACACTTGGAAGACAGCAGCAGTATCCCACAGCATGCCACGGACACCTTGGGTCCTTTCTGTATCTCTCAAGGATGGGGGCGGGGAGGGGGAGCTCACATGCACCTCTGGGAAGCTGTTCACCGGCTGACTTAGTCAACCACTTCTGGTGTGTGGCCACTTCTCTGCCGGAGTGGGAGAGGGCTTCCTCCCACCTGTTCCATAGTCTAGCCACAAGAAAGGGCAGCTCTGGGCCTTGTTTCCTTGGGTGCCTCTAACGGCCCAGAGGGTTCATTCAATTTTGGTTTCCATTTAAACCAAAAACAACCAAGGTGCTGTGACTTCATAATGTGCCACGCTCCGAAACCATCTCTCCTTATTGGTGACAGGTGACTCCCTCACCCTATCCCTGTAACAGTAAATAACCACTGTGTGGCCTTGAACAAGTTATTCAACATCTCTTTTTCCCATGGGTATAATGGGAAGAAAAATATCAACCTTCTAGATACAGTGAAGGTTCAATAAGATGGTTTGTAGAAGGGTCATTTTACAAATTCTCCGTCTCTCTGTCTCTCTATCTCTTTGTCTTTATCTCTGTCTCTCTTTCTCTCTTTTGTCTCTGTTTCTCTCTGTCTCTCTGTCTGTTGTCTCTCTGTCTATTGTCTCTCTATCTGTCTCTCTGTCTTTGTCTTTTTCTCCCTTTCTCCCTCTCTCCCTTTCTGCCATGACAGGCTTGGCATGTGAGCCCCGGCCTGTTCTCAGTTGCAGAGTAGGCTCCATGTGAAGTCTGACTCAGTGGGTGTCCATTTGTCTTCTTGGAGTTCAGTGTTCTTTGTTTTCTATGTCACTGACTTGGTGAGAGTAGGAAGTGACATGGATAGTGAGGAGGGGGATGAGAATGTGGTAGGAAATGGGGTGCCTGCAGTTAAGGTAGCATTCTGGGGTTCTGGATCTAATAGTGTCTAATACGACTGCAAACCAACTAGAGTCTTTACCATGGCTAACATTAGAAGTAATTTGGTTGTCTAGCTCTATCTACTTAGTGAAAACTTAGTGGCTTAAATTTGTTTTAAGTTCTCATGGTTATAGAGGTTGGTCCTTGGGTGTTCTGTTGGGCAGTCCTACGGGTCTCACTTGGGTTTCTTATGTGCCAAGAGGTGATGTCCAGGGGTGGGGTGAGGTTGGGGGGACTCTAATGTAATGGATTTCCAAAAGAAATATTATGTTCAGTTTTACCTTTTTTTTTTTTTTCTTTTTGGTTTTTTGAGACAGGGTTTCTCTGTCTAGCCCTGGCTGTCCTGGAACTCACTTTGTAGATCAGGCTGGCCTCGAACTCAGAAATCCGCCTGCCTCTGCCTCCCGAGTGCTGGGATTAAAGGCGTGCGCCACCACGCCCACCACGCCCACCACGCCCGGCTTCAGTTTCACCTTTAATTTCTGTGCTTAGTAAGTGTATGCCAGAATTGATCTGCCTTCCATCTCGGTGGTTCTTCCTATATAAGAGACCATCTTCATAAAGCACTTTATGAGAGATTGGGGGGTTCCTATCCCACAGGGCAAGTCATACTCAACGCACTGTTTTTCAGCCTTTTGAAAATAATTTTAAAATTATAAATCATTGAGTTGGAATGGGCACATACTACAGCCATGTATGTGGAGGTCAAATGACAACTTGCTGGAGCTGGTTCTCTCCTGTTTGGATACTTAGGATCAAACTCATCATTAGATTTGGTGGCAAGTGTTTGGGTTTTTTGTTTGTTTGTTTGTTTTGTTTGTTTGTTTTGGTTTTTTTTCCCTCATGCAGCCCCAAAGGGGCAGGAAGAGATTTTAATTACGGGAAGGGAGAATTCGTCAGAATCAGAGACGGAAGCAGAGGAGCCTGAACAAGCAGGACTCATCTCTGCACCCCCAGCATGGGCACTATTACCCAGATGGGCAAATCTTGGGGCCTCTCAGCAGGAAGGATGTTGGATGGACACCAGGCAAGTTCTTTTACCTGTGGAGCGTCTCCGTATCTCACCAGCACCGTCTCTTCATTTCCATTACTCTGCATGGACACAAACCACATTCTTGTCATTTTTGGTAACTACATGAGATTCCATCATATTAGGATAGGCGTTGCCCTATTGTGAATCATCATTTTGAGCTTCACAAAGAAAGAAAACAAGCCAATACTAATGTGTATTAACTATCTTCAAAAATGAAAACAAACTTTTTTTTTTGTACTGGGAATTAACCCAAGGGCCTTGTGCATTTTTTTTTTTTTAATTACAGCAACAGAAAAGCAACTAATACAGTATATGTTTGGGGGCTGTGTGTGTGTGTGTGTGTGTGTGTGTGTGTGTGTAAGAGGACAGCCTATGAGAATCAGCTCTTTCCTTCTACCTGATCAAGACAGGGTCTCTCTTTTTATTTCTACTGGACTGTGTGCTCCAGCACTGGACTGTGCGCCTTGGGTGATTCTCATGTCTCTGCCTTCCACCTTGAAGGAGGGTTACTAGGAGCACAGATGCTTAAGGTTTTCTATGTCAGTTTGGGGATCGAACTCAGACTATTAAGCCTCTGCTGTATCTTGTTTCATTTCCTGTTCTGTGATAAAACATCCTGACAACAGCATGTTAGAGCAAGAAAAGGCTTATTTTAGTTCACGGTTTCAGGTTACAGCCTATCACCTTTAAACTTAACCCCATTCCTGCATAAGACACAGGAAGAATGCAGCCCAGATTCTTGACGGAAAAAAAAAAAAAAAATCATAGGAATGCCTTGAATCCCAGTGCTTGGGGCTAGAGGCAGGCAGATTTCTGTTAGTCTGAGGCCAGCCTGGCCTACAAAATGAGTTTCAGGCCAGTCAAGGCTACATCGTGAGATCTTGTCTCAGAAAGAAAACAGAGTTGTATGAGTGAGCCCTAGTCCAGTCTTCAACAAAGTCCCTGTTCCTTGCTGAAACCTTATGAGCTACATTTTTTTTTTCCAGCATTACAGTCTTCTAAATTCCCACTAGAATAACTCATTAAACTCTACTTCCAGCATGCAATGGATTTGCAAACCCAGAGTTCCAAACTAAGTTTATCCTGGTAACAACCTTTACTCCTGATAACAAATTTTTGTCTTAGTTTCATGACGCATTGTTATAATCTAGTAGCCCGACAAAATCAGCTTAGGGGAGAAAAGGTTGATTCTGTTCATGGTACCACTTTACCAACTATCATCAAGGAGCCCTTACAGCAGCCGGCTGGGACAACTGGATTCATTGTATCCATATTTGAGAGTAATGTCTCTGTGTGAGTTCTGAGCACATTTTCTCAACTCTTAGACAACTACAGGATCTCCTGTCTATGAATAGTGGGAAGACCTTCCCACTTTAATTAAATAATCAAGATAATCTCCTATAGATCTGCTCATAGGCCAACCTGACCCAGGCAATCCCTCACTCTCTTCCCAGGTGATCTTGATTAAGTCAGTGTGACAATTAAACCTAGTCAGGTATGGTGGTACATACCTTTAGTCCCAGTTGGGAGGTAGAGGCAGGTGGATCTCTGTGAATTTGAGGCTAGCCTGCTTTACAAAAGAGAGTTCCGGGACAGTCAAGGCTGTTACACAAACCCTGTCTCAAAAAACCAAACTAAACCAAACCTAACCAAACCAACCAACCAACCAACCAATCAACCAACCAACAACCAACCAACCAACCAAACAAACAAACAAACAAACAAACTACCAAACTAAAAGCCAGACAATTAAAACTAAGCATTACACACTGACATGTGCTTTTTACCCACTGACTGAGCCATCTTGCTGGCCCATAAAATGCTTTAAAATAGGACTAGATAATATGATGTTTTTAAGTATGGCATACTCAATTTAACTACTCAAAATAGAATTCTTTTAGAATTCTTTTGCAAGGACCTTGGTTGAAAGGATTATAAGCAAAGGGACATGGGGGGAAAAAGAAAGAAGGAAAGAAAGTCATGATGTACTTGTGAGCTAAATGAAGAACAACCCTCCTGTTACGGGCAAGGATGTTAAGGCAAACCTGACTCCAGTCAGTGACATCAGTGACGGACTTCTGACACTAGATACAAGGGACCATTGGAGATTCTGCAGTGGTCTGTCTCTTTGTGAAAGCTAGATGCCATGGAAGCAAAAACTTCCTCAGTCCAGACCAATGTGAAGAGAAACTAAGGCCTCTTAGGAGCTGCCAGAATCAAGCTGATATCCATGTGAGTGACCCCCACGGGAAGAGGTCCTGCTAGCCAGACATCAAGACTTCAGATGGAGCCGGGCGTGGTGGCGCACGCCTTTGATCCCAGCACTCAGGAGGCAGAGGCAGGCGGATTTCTGAGTTCGAGGCCAGCCTGGTCTACAAAGTGAGTTCCAGGACAGCCAGGGCTACACAGAGAAACCCTGTCTCGAATAACAAAAAAAAAAAAAAAAAAAAGACTTCAGATGGCCAGGGTTGTAGCTAAAACTCTCACTGGAGCTGTTCAGCCAAAGAAAATATGAGGCATAAAGTTTTGAGGTAATTTATTTTGGAGTATAGAAAACTAATATGCATGCTACTTTTCTTTTTTAATTTCTTTTTCTTATTTTTCTTTTCTCTTTCTTCTCCCTCTGTAGCCTAGGCTGACCTAGAACCATCTGTAGTCAGCTCTGACGGCCTCAACCTTGCAGTAGTCTTGCTGCCTTAGCTTTTTGAGTGCTGGGATTAAAGGCATAAACCACCGGCTTCCCCCACTCTCCCTTTTTCCCTTCCTCTTGGGACTGAACTCAGGATTTCTTGGACACTAAGTATATACTCTGCTGCTGAGCCACACTCCCAGCCCTTTCATGCAACCATTTAAACATTGCTTTTACAAAAAAAAAAAAAAAAAAAAAAAAAAAAAAAGATGTTTGTTATTTTTCTAATATGAACTCACGGTTACCCGGAGTTGTACTTCTGTGCTCCTTTTTAAATCACCAATTCTGGTCAAAAGAAGTCTTCTCTCTTTTGTCCCATTTAAGAATTCTGTTTTAGAGGGGCATGCTGAAACATTTCATCTTTCTCCTGAGGATCTCCCTATTTTAAGAAAGTTCTAAGGCCGGGCGTGGTGGCGCACGCCTTTAATCCCAGCACTCGGGAGGCAGAGGCAGGCAGATTTCTGAGTTCGAGGCCAGCCTGGTCTACAAAGTGAGTTCCAGGACAGCCAGGACTACACAGAGAAACCCTGTCTCGAAAAAAAAAACCAAAAAAAAAAAAAAAAAAAAAAAAAAAAGTTCTACCATATTGAAAACATAAGGTAAATACTACAGCATTCCTGAAGCTCAGGCCTGGTTTCTTCCAACCTGCTGATCTGAGGGTCCAGGCAATAAAAGAGCAAAATGTTGAGAGCATCATTTCTCTGTTTTGCTAGTTGTGCGAAGTAACCCTGGTTACAGTTAAAAAAGAAAGTGTATTGCTATAATTAAGTAATTTAGGGAAGTAATTCTAACTTTTCACCTAGCAGTGGGTAAGCCTCAATGACCTCCAAGGCCTTAAGACTGGGGTCGTCCAATACATTGCCCTGTGTGACAGCCTCTCCCACTGTTCTTTTACACGTATGTATGTATGTATGTATGTATGTATGTATGTATATTGCTATTTCCCTTCATATGTTCATTGCTTTAGCCGAACTAGACTGTGATGTTTCTTGTTCATCCTTTTTCATGCTAGCTATGATGTATGTGAAAGTAAAACACAAAAACAGGGTTTGTGATCAAAGGGGCTGGAGAAGGCTGCATGCTCTAGAATCCTCTGGGAGACTGAATATGCACATTAGCATATTCAAAAGTCCTGAGGAGTTCTTCAGTAAAGAAATCTGTTCAGCTCAATAAGACTTACTCGGATTAGTCAGAATCCAGAGGAAAAGTAACATCTATTTCAGGGACTTTATTAACACACACACACACACACACACACACACACACACAGACACACAATCACACATACTCACATCCACACTCACAATTATAAATGCCTTAAAAAAATAAAACAAAACAAAACACAGGAGGCGTTTGAATGGTGGCATTAGACTGATGGGACATCCAGGATGCGTGGCTTGAGGGAGATGCCACTTCCAGGACTGGAAGGAGTAAGGGAGGTAGAAAAGGAGGGTGATTCATTCAGAAAGCCTACACCAGGAATATACCAGATGTGGACATATTCTTGTTTGTGTTTGTCTTGGGTAAGAAGAGTCTCAGCCCTAATTGGACCTTGAGATAACCATAGCCCTAACTGACACAGGAATACAATTATTAATACATAACTAATAACTGTACATACTAGGGGCTACTGAGTGATATTTGGGTATATGAGTGTATTGTGTAATCTGGCCAGGTCTGATGCAATCTTGTGAGAAACTCTCATCTAGAACCACCTGGCCAATCCACATCTTAGATTCTCAGTTCTCAGAAATTATATGAAATAATTAACCATTTGTTGTTTAAAACTCTACCAGGTTTCAAAGTATCTTTCTAGACAGAAATATGTAGCATGGCTGACTGCTGTTACTGTGTGTTCTGCTGTAGCAAAATCCCTATATGCAGATGTGAACTTGGAATTTGGACAAAAGTTTGGGGGACAATGTTAGATAGTAAAAATCTTTTGTTGTTGTTGTTTTGTTTTGTTTTGTTTGAGACAAAGTCTCATATATCCTAGGCAAGCTTCAAACTATTTAAGTATCTGAGGCTACCCTCCTTTTGCCTCCACCTAAGTGTTGGTATTACAGGTGTTCACCACCATGACCTGCCATTTTCTTACTTTGTGACAGAAAGGTGTACAGCCATTATTGTACTATTTTATTTTATTTTCATTATTGTTACTCTTGACTCAGTGGCGTTGTTACCTCTGTTTCACAGCTATCCAGGAACTGTTCTCAGGGAGTTGTACTTAAGGAACTGTCCCAGTTCTACATGAACTTAACTAAGATGTTGAGATGCTAAATAGACTTCAAGCTAATGCTATATAATGAGATAATAGTTCTGTTAACTTGGTGGAGGGAGTGTAGGCTTTTTACATTTAAAACAGACATGAATCACTTGGGACCAGAAGGCAGGCCTAGTAGCTAGTCTCCAAGATAGCGGCTAGTTTCTAAGACAGTTCATTTCTAGTTATCTCTGCTTCCTGATATTCATACCCTTGTGTGGTTCCTTCCTACTCTTTACTACAGTTGGTCTGTGTGACCGACAGCTCGTAGCAGAAGTGATGGTATGTTGCTTCTGAGATTAGGTTGTGAAAGACTGTGGCTTCCGTATGGATCTCTCCCATCCTCCTCACCCCTGCTCCCAATCTTGGATTACTCCCTGTTGGAGAAGTTAGCTATGTGTGCTGCATAGTCTCAGAAGACCACTTGGCAGAAAACAGCTGGGCAGGACCTGTTGCTGCCAGTGGCTGTAGGAGTGAGCCCGGAAGTGAGATCTTTAACTCTACTCTAGCTCTAGCCAACTTCTTGACGACCTCATGAGAGGATATGAGGCAGAAGCACCTGGCTAAGCCAGCCACCCTCTGTAACTCACTCTCAGAAACCATGCGAGATAATACTGTGTTTGTTCTACGCTGAGATATTTCCATGCCATTTCTATACAGCAGCAGCAGCAGCAGCAGCAGCAGCAGCAACAACAACAACAACAACAACAACAACAAAACCAATGGATGGATGGATGTACGTTTAGGAGCAAAGCAGGCAGCACAGAACGGCTTTTCTTCTCCGAGATCATCTCAGGTGGATCAGGCTGCCCTTAAACTGGCTATGTAGTAGAAGATGATCTTAAATTCCTGATACTCCTGCCTCAGCCTTCCCGGTGCTGTGATTCCAGGCATGCACCATCACACAACCCTTGATTCCAAATCAAACCACACAGGAATTAGTGAGGGAGCCTGATGCTTGCTGTCTGCAAGGAGTCATATAGCACAGAACAAAGGAGAGGTAGAAATAAGGGTGAATGGGCAGATTATCAGAACAACCAAGAGCTCCCTCCACTCACTAAAATTTCCAATAGCAGTTTTCAGAACTCTGCCCTCAAACTCCAGCTGGAGGAACACTATCTAAATTCTTCATCCTAAAAAGCAGGGCATGCTCAAGTCTTATTCATTAGTGAAGAAGTCCTAAGAGAAACACAAAGTTCTCTTTGAGCTAGTTCTTCAGTACCTAGGGTAGCGCCCCTCTTCTCTAAGCACCATCACACTTGATCCTCAGCTGTTTAAACCATTCGGAAACATGACTGTAAAGCTGTTTATTGTATGAAACATAATAAGTATTTTAAGAGTCTGGTCTGCTTCTGATTCACTGCTGTACATTGCACCATCACACCACTTAGTAAATACCAGAGCACGGTAAGAGAATGAATAAATGTCAAAGCCAGTGGTTGAAAGGCTGTAATAGGTATCTTCCTTTCTATGACCATCATATAAACTGTCCTATAAGCTTGTAGAGAAACCAAGAGATTATAGAATACACTTTTCTTGGCTGTCATATGTTTTGAACTTCCTTGAACTTTTTCTTGAGGAAAGAGAATAACAAAATTGCAAAGTAGTTTGTATCTGGGCAGGAATAATTATCCTGTGAGACCAAACTCCTGCCTGATATTTCTCTCCTCCTCCTCCTCTTCCTCCTCCTCCTCCTCCTCTCCTGCATGAGGAGTAGGCTCAAAGAATTACAATCGTCTTCTCTTTTAGCTTTGGCCACTCAGAAAAAAGTCACCTCAAGGTAGAAAAGCATGGTCAGCGGTGATCTCTATTTCCCCAGGTTCCCTGCTGACAGGATAAATGACAGTGGGGGTACATGGGAAACAGAAAGGGTGTTTGTTGACAAGCTCCTTTAACTTGGGTCAGGCCTCTCCTCTCCTCTTCCTGCCTGAACTGCCACCATGCCCACAACAAGTCTCCTGGCAGCTTGTTCCTGAAAACAAATCTTAGCTTGTCACAATCGTCTTTAATCTTTTCTGAAAAAGAAGCAAGCTCTTTATGATTAAGACCCAGGATTTCTTCTCTAACCAAACTGTCCAGCCCCTCTTTTTTTCCCCCTTCTCTGGGATTTCCCCCCCTCCCCCACCTTTCCTGGCTCAACCCAACTCATCCTTCAAGATTTAGTTTCAACTGTCCCTCCAAGATGTTTCTCAGAGCCCTTGTGATATATTAGGCCCCTTAGAGCCTGTTTCAGGGGCTGCTGTGGGCACAGGGAAGCTATTCTAGATCTCAATATTTCAATCTAGAAAAGTGGAATAGTGTAATACCTCAGAAGCTAGGTGCACAGTTACAAGAACCCCGTCTGCTATGTACTGCTTGTCACATACTAAATGTTAATGGGAGTGGCCATTTAGCCCAATCTCTTCATCCCTTTGTAAGATCAGGAGATCCAGTCATCAGGCAATTTGGTTGGAATGAAGAACCTGGAAGGAGACAGTACTGCGGTTTTGCTAATAAAGGTTTGCTAACCTAATTTCAAAGTAATGGAATTAGGAAGGGTTGATTTCAAAGTTCATGCTAAAATGAAACATTTGATAGAAAACTTGAGGCTGAGCGTAGTTGTTACACTTTCAAGAAAGGCAGCAATTAAACCAGGCGGTTCCACACGCCTTTAATCCCAGCACTCAGGAGGCAGAGGCAGAGGCAGAGGCAGAGGCAGAGGCAGAGGCAGAGGCAGAGGCAGAGGCAGAGGCAGAGGCAGAGGCAGAGGCAGAGGCAGAGGCAGAG
>LR750145.1:122941-319561 GCA_902729485.2 Mus minutoides | reverse complement strand
TGAATTAAGTACAACATTAAACCATTAACATGACCTTAAGAAAAATCAATACTGTCTCTAGGCTGAAGATCACTCTCTCTAGGGTTTAATTGGTTCCTTCTTTGCTTTCGGCTTTTGACTTTAAACTTGTATTACCCAACACAGTAGCCCTTGGTCACATTTAGCTATTGGGCCCTTGAAATGTGGCTGGTCTGGATCGGAATATTCTTTGGGAAAAACAAACAACATGGATTTTGGAAGGTTTGGCTAAAAATAATGTTTAAAAAAGGGATAGCTATATGAATATATTTTATATGAACTACATGTAAAATGATATAGTTTCTAATATATTGGCCAAAGATTTGAATATGTCTAACAAACAGTAATTGAAATTATAGGATTTATTTGGCTTTGTTTCATTTCTCTTGGCTAGTGCTACTCTAGACTTGGCTTTTTTTCCAGAATCATGGGTAGAGGATTAATCCTAAGGTCAAGTGCTGCCCTTTCCTGGACTTCTCTCTATCAAGTAAGGAGTCCACAGGCCAGAGCCACCGACATTCCATACAGAATGGAGCTCCTGAAAACCCAAAGGACTTACAGAATGGTTTTAGCTGCAGAGATCACTGAGTGGATCTGTGTTTCAAAGAGAAGATAGCCAGTAGTTATTGACCCAAGGCTACCTCTCAAAGTCATTTTGAAATTCCTACTGGGCTACTGTTAGTTATTTTCTCCTCTCTCTTTAGTCACTGCAGCAACTTTCACAGCTGGTGCCATTTTACAAGCCCATTTTATAAATGAGTCAATTGGAATTGTGAGGTAAGAAGGAATAGTTTTGACTGCATTTGGTCCAACTGTCCAGATGTCATATCTAGTATCTTCTCCATCTTATTCTTGCATGTTCTTACACACATACACGCACACACACACACACACACACACACACACACACACACACAGTATATAATATAAGATGTAATCTGAACCATATAGAAAAAGATTATAGAGGAAAAACTGGAAGGTTTGTTTGTCTATTCATTCATTCATTCATTCATTCATTCATTCAAGGTCTTGCTATGAAGCTCAGGCAGGTCTCAAGCTTGCTCATGATTCTCCTGTCTCAGCCTCTTGAGTATATATATAACTACATAGTTTTTTTTATATATATATACTTTTAAAAAAAGCAATTGATGAACCTACATTGACACATCACTGTTTCCCAAAGTTTCTATTTTTGTTTCTCTTTAGCTCATACAAAATGTCATCTTAACACAATGTAGGTGGTTCCTAAGATGCTCTCTGAGAGTGGTGCTGGCCCCGTTTTCTCCTCCCTAGGTTTCCATCCCTCTCTCTGCTGGGATCTTAGTCCTCCACTGCTCCTCTTCATTCCTCTTCCCAGTCTCTTCTGCTGTCACCTCGGCCCCATCCCCCTTGGTCTCAGAGTTCTTTCCTTCTTGGGAAGTCTTTTTTTGTTGTCAGATTCTCCTCTCTTTTGGAGAAGATTGACATTCAAATGAAAGTTCAATCAAATGTTACTTCCTACGTGGTGGATTTCAGGCAGATTCTACCTGCCCCTGAATTCCTAAGGTATCTTATGGGTATGTGTATATGTGTGTCTGAGAGGGGGAAGAGGAGAAAGGGAGGATGGGATGGGGGAAGAGGGGGGGAGGGGGAAAAACTAAGGAGGATGGGTATACTTTAGAAAAGGAGCGGGAGAGGACATTTCAAGTTGAGGAAAGGAACAGAACAGATACATGAGGATTCTCTCAGAGAAGGAGAGTGAAGGAGCTTTTGCCTCACGGGGTCTTGGGATCCCTGACTCCTGGCGCTGGCACTCAGTTATAAAGGATGCCGACCTTAGTTGATTTGAGCTCCTGGATTGAATTAGTCCTGGTTGTATAATTGACTTTGATATGTGGCCTTTGGATCTGAATTGGGCTTAATAAGATTTAACTGCTTCAGAGAGCTTTATAAGAATTCATTCTATCCTTCAAATCTGATTTCAAATGCTGCCTACTTGACGACGCCCTCTCAACTTGGAAACTCCTCCTCCAGTGCTCCTGGTGTGTCACAGCTGATGCCTGCCTTATTCAGGTCACCGCCTTTCCTCTTATTCTGTAGGAATTGCTTCTCCAGAAATCCCAAGGAACAGGCAGATACTCAAAAAATTATCTTTTTCTTTTCTTGCAACTGCCCGATGCTGGTCTCGAACCCTCAGTCTTCCTGTCTCAGCCTCCCGAGTACAGGATTGCGGATGTATGCTGTCACTTAGTCATGATTTAAGAAGTCATTTTAATGGTTAACATTCGTGTGATTAAGGAAGCAACCGGACCAGCACTTATAAGCAACATTATTTCATCAAGCACTTTAGGAGAAAACGACTCTTATTATCCTTGATTCATGATAAACTAATTTGATTAGGGTCAGATTTGATCTAAGGTTCACTGGCACGCAGCAGAACTTTCTCTGCAAGTTTTTGGCTTGAGGATCTTAATCAGCATAGGTGGACAAATAGGTGGGTGAAGAAGATTTTCATTTCGTGGCTAAAAAAGTAAGCTAGAAGAGTCTACTATTTTACAGAGATAATTGTGACTTGAAGTTATGATAGCTCCTAACGGTTGTTTTTTCTTTTCGTTTCTTCTTGAGACAGGGTCTTACTATGTAGCCTCGGCTAGCTTGGAGCTTGCTTTGTGGACCAGAATGGCTTCAAACTCAGACATCCCCCTGCCTCTGCCTCTCCAGAGCTGGGATTAAAAGCTTGTGTCTTCACTCCTGGTATCATTATCTCTTAATCTTTCCCCATTCTTCCCTTGTCTCCTCCTAGAATCCTTTTAAAGTTCTCATGGAAGATGTTTTGAACCCTTCACTGAAAAGTAATCCAGCCCAGAATAATTGTTTGGGAAGGGATTTAGCATCATACA
The DNA here is from genome assembly GCA_902729485.2 of Mus minutoides. NCBI lineage: Eukaryota > Metazoa > Chordata > Mammalia > Rodentia > Muridae > Mus > Mus minutoides. The sequence continues at coordinate 316,664 of LR750145.1, read as the reverse complement.
TGGTTTTTCGTATTCATTTCTAAGTTTTCAAATATCAAGTACCTACTGTGTGCTAGAACATTTTAAGGCACTGGACAGCTATAGAAACAAAGTGTCAGTTTTCATGATTCTCACTCTCAGAGTTCACTTGTTTTTCAAAATAACCATAGAAAGTAAGGATGGCAATATAGTAATGCATGCCTTACACTGCTTATCAGGCACAGGCACTAGGCTAGTGCTCAGGTAGTATTAATGCATCATCTAACAAATATAACATTTGTTTCCCTCATGTTACATATGAGGAAACTGAGTCACAAAGAGATTAAAAGACTGGCTCCAGCTTCGAATCCTGAACAGCAGGACTTTATTCCTAGTTTATTAACCACAACACCGTATCGTTTCTTTTTCTTTTTTTTTTTTTTTTTGGTTTTTCGAGACAGGGTTTCTCTGTGTAGCCCTGGCTGTTCTGGAACTCACTCTGTAGACCAGGCTGGCCTCGAACTCAGAAATCCGCCTGCCTCTGCCTCCCGAGTGCTGGGATTAAAGGCGTGCGCCACCACGCCCGGCTCGTTTCATTTTTTTACCTCTTTATTATAACTTAAAAAGAGAGGGAGAGGCTGGTGTCTATCCAGCTCCGTTTCTCTAGCCCTAGAGTTCTGCGATGTACCCCGGTGGCCTTAGCCTTATGGAGTAAATGTGAATACATTGGAACGATCTTTCTCTTTCTTTTCTTTCTTTCTTTCTTTCTTTCTTTCTTTCTCTCTCTCTCTCTTTCTTTCTTTCTTTTTTTTTTTTTTTTTTTTTTTTTTTTTTTTTTTTTTTTTTTTTTTTTTTTTTTTTTTTTTTTTGGTTTTTGAGACAGGGTTTCTTTGTGTAGCTCTGGCTGTCCTGGAACTCACTTTGTAGACCAGGCTGGCCTCGAACTCAGAAATCCGCCTGCCTCTGCCTCCCAAGTGCTGGGATTAAAGGCGTGCGCCACCACGCCCGGCTTCTTTCCTTCTTTCTTTTCTCTCTCTCTCTCTCTCTCTCTCTCTTTTCTTTCTTTCTTTCTTCCTTCCTTCCTTCCTTCCTTCCTTCCTTCCTTCCTTCCTTCCTTCCTTTCTTTCTTTCTTTCTTTCTTTCTTTCTTTCTTTCTTTCTTTCTTTCTTTCTTTCTTTCTTTCTTTCTTTCTTTCTCTTTCCAACTTTCTCTCCCAAAGAATTTGAACTGATTTCCAAGAAATTCTCGATTTTGAAGTGAACCTTCCTGCGCTGCTGCACATTCCCCAGCCAGCAGAAAGCTAGGGCCAAGGCTCGGGTCATCTTAACCGGGGCATCCAGCAGATGGCGCCATGTTAGTAGCCACCAGCTGGCCGCCGGGTCCCCGGGGTTCCGAAAGCTTCCCTGCCCTCCCTCACCGCCTTCTCTCTCCCCCCTCCCTACGGAGCCCGGCCCACGTGACCTCGCGGCGGCCAATGGGCGAGCAGAGAGGGCGAGCTGGTCCCTGTGGCCGCCATTAAAGCGAAGGGAAAACCCGTGAATTCGGATTAAAGGGGGAAAAACACCGCCCGCTGGGCCCACAAAATGGGGGAGACTACGGCGTCCAGGCGGTGAGGCGGCAGGAGAGCAGACGTTAGGCAGGCTTGGCCCAGGGACAACACGAGGACACAGCCGGAGAATGGACTGAGCCCACAGACGCCGCCACCACCTCCGCCGCTGAGGAGACTCTGGGCTTAAGGACATCGCCGCTGCCGGGCCGGGGGCCCGGGGTGCTCTGCCGGTCCTCGCCCTTCCCGCCCCTCCGCGGGCGTCCCCGGGCCGCGGAGAACCCTCCCGGGCTTCTGGGCTCGGCCCGCTCGGACACGGGCTCTGACTATTTATCGTGTACCTGATTGTTATTTTTTTTTTTTTGTTTTCGGTCTTTTTTCTCTTTTCTTTTTTTAAATCTTTTTTTTTATTTAATTTTTCTGGCGGAAGGGACAGACATCCCTTCCCCTCCTCTCCGGAGAGGGACGCGCGTCCGCGGGCTCCGCAGTCCCGGCGGCCGGCCGAGCGCGGCGCGGCCCTCCCGCCTGCGGCCTCGGCCCCGGGCGGCTGGGTGCCTCCGGGCGGCGGGGGCCGCGGCGGCGCCGGGGGGCGGCGGGGAGGGCGGGCGGCCCGGCGGCCTCCTCCCCACCGCCCCCCGCCCTCCCCGGTGTCTGTGTTTCTCTCTCTGGTCGGAGGCGGCGGTAATGGCGGATGGTGGGTTGTGGCGCCGGCGGCGGCTGCTGTGAGGGACGATGAGTTCCTCCTTCGTGTCGAACGGGGCCAGTCTGGAAGATTGTCACTGTAACCTCTTCTGCCTGGTGAGTGCGGGGGGCCGCGGGCGGTGGGGGAGGGGGCCGCGCCGTGCGCCCTTGGGCCGTGGGGGAGGGGGTCCGGGTCGCATCCAGATGCCGGTGTCCCCCGGCTAGGCCCCGCCGGAGTCGGCCTCCTCCGAGGCTCTGCGGCCGCCCCGGGAGGCAGCGTCCGCTCACCTACCGGCCGGGGCTCTGCTGGGAAGAGGCTTGTCCTTTTTTTTTTTTTCCCCCTCGTCTTTCTCCTCCTCCTGTCTTGTTCTGGACTCTTTCCCCCCATCCTAGTCTTTCCTTAACTTGGGCTTATCTGCCCGGATAGTAATATTTTCTTGTGTGCTTCTTGCTTCCCCGCCTCCCCGCCCCCCGCCCCTTGTATCGAACAGTGTATCCCTTTTCCACACTTTCCACGATTGCCCCTGCTCGACTGCCTTTACGCTCGCTTTTCCCTTGTAAGTGGGCTTCTCTTAAATAGGACCCCCCCCCAAAAAAAACTTAACGAATTAAAACCCTCTTCGTTTTATAAGTTAAACTAACACAGGGGTAGTTTCCTTATGGGTGACTTCAGATCTTTGTGTAAAAACAGTGTGTGCCGGTTCATATGTTTTCTTTTTAAACTTTGAAAACATTTTGCCATTTTGACAATTTCTAGCCATCTTGCTTTTATTAGAACATTATGTTTTTGTGAGAGTGGAGGGGCAAGTGGAGGAGGTACTGTGGTTTCGCACTAAACGTTCTATATTTGTCTGTTTTGCTTACGGTTTAAGAATGTTTTGAGCTGGCTGTTCCTTTTATTGAACTAAAAAGTCTGGGGCAGCTGGAATTAAGGATGTTCTAGTATGTGTATGTAGGTCGGCCCAAATCGGATAACACTCAAGAGTTAAGACTTTTGTCAAAAGTACCAACTGTTGCAAATATCTAGTCCTGAATTAAACGATAGCCGAGCTTCCTGAATGACTAAGTTAGAGTGACTTTTTCATTTTTCGTGTGCTCTGAGAAATATTAAGTCTATCATAGGTAAGTGAATTAAGTGGGTGGAGCATAACTAGTTGGCAAGCATAAACTGCCAGTCATGTATCAGCAGTTTCATTTTTGGCACCTTATGCTTTCTGTCACTAAGTTAGAATAAGGAATTACTGAATTTCCTTTGTTGAATCTCTTTCATGATATGGTGAATGGAGATCTTTAGCGTACTTCTGCCTTACAGATTAGACTGGTTTTCTTGACAGTGTCCATTAATCAGCATCTCGTCACATGTAGTAAGATGTACAGCAGGTTTAACGTTTCTGTCTTCCCCAACTGGATCTATTTTTGGCACTTTGGTTTTTTTTTTTTTTTTTTTTTTTTTAAAGCTAGATTAGCACAAATCTGACAGCTCCTTGGAAGTCGTTCTTTTCCTGAAGCTGTGTGCTTGTGGAGAATTAACAGGCTTTTTTTTTTTTTTTCTTAAGAAAAAAAAATTCAGATGGTTTTCTTTAATTAGAGCCATGACTTCTTACAAACTTGGAATGAGGGTCTTTACTTTTCAGTTCACCAAGGAACAAATGTGACTGACAGGTCAGAGGGGACTGTAGGACAGAGAGGGAGGTAGAACTACTGTGCAGGCTTGGCATCATTGTTTCAGTGGTCAGCTCTGGATGTGTTGCATTCATTATAGACTTGCTACTCAGTGACATCTTTGATATTTTATGTAACAGTTTTGTGTTCTTTTTCTTAAGCTCTTGTTGGTTGAAACATTAGAATTATTTGCTGTGGTGTTTTTTGTTTGGTTGGTTGTTTATTTTGGTCATATCTTTAGGTGCTTAAGCATGCATTAAAAATAATGGTGTTTTAATGAAATCAAAGACTTTATAGTGAATATATATTTTATATATAAATATATAAATAGTATACTTATATTATTATACTTAATGACAAATACATATTATTTATTTGAGTGAATGAACAATAATATAGCTATTTTGCTTTCTTTTCCTTCAGGCCGACTTGACAGGAATTAAATGGAAAAGATATGTATGGCAAGGCCCAACTTCCGCCCCTATTCTGTTTCCGGTGACAGAAGAAGACCCCATTTTGAGCAGTTTTAGTCGATGCCTTAAGGCAGATGTACTTGGTGTTTGGCGGCGAGATCAAAGACCTGGAAGAAGAGAATTGTGGATATTTTGGTGGGGTAAAGATCCCAATTTTGCTGACCTTATTCACCATGACTTATCAGGTGAAAGCACTTTATCCTTTTTAACTGCCTTAGCAATGTTGTACACTTTTTCCAATGTGCTTCTGCTGTGGTTTACTGCCTTGTCAGCCTGGAGCTATAAGAGGGCTGCCATGTTCTGTCTCACCATCCTTGTTTTAGTTTCCTTAAGTTACCCGTGTAGATTCCAGGAGACTTGAGCTCTGACTGAGTTTCTCCCTCTACTGCCCAGCTTCCTTCTGTAATTTCTTATAGGCAGTTTGTATCTAGGGAAAGCATTTTCATTAACCTGAGAAAAATGGAATCTGGAAGCATGGTGTTTTTTTACAGTTATATAATAGTTTTGAAGCCAAGTGTAACTCACCTTTGAGTCTAGTTTGTTGTGTTCTTTTTTGTCTGACCCTGTGGGCGGGCCTAGAAATGTAACTTTGTTAGGCATATAGTTTCAAAAATATAGTTTTATTTTGATATTACTTATGATTATTTATTAACTCGGAGGCATATGCTATTTTGGGGGGATAGGAGTGTCTTTTAGATACTGCTTCATCAAAGAATATATTAGTAAAGACAAATGCCATCTTAATAACTTTTAAAGGAACAAAGGTCATTAATCTGAAAGGTTGTACAGAAATAGTTTATTATGAGCACATAAATATTACTTTCTTTTTATTTTCTTGACTTTTATGGCCAAATGTACTTTAGAAAGAAACTATAGCCCTTCATGATAATTACTGAAGTTATGTTTGTTTTAAACTCAGTGTAAGTGTATCTTTGACTGATATACTCGGAGGGGGCAAGTTGTAGTTTGATAAGAGTTGACAGTTAAAATTGAAAATTTTTAAGGTCTTTAAAATTTTTATGTGTGAGGAGGGTAGTCTAGGTGTGGGTGTGGGTATGTGTGCCACCAGGTCAGAGGACAACTGTTTTGGAGTCCTGTTTCTTCCATCTTGGTGAGACAGGGCTTTACTGATTGTTTTGCCCTTAGGAAGCTTATTTCAGGCTACCTGGCGCTCTTTGTTTCTGACTGTTCCTATCTCTGCTCTCCATCTTAGTGTAAGGGTGCTGGAATTACAGATGCACCACATCTGGTTTTTTTGTGTGGGTTCTGGAAACTGAACTGAGACTGACGAGTGTTTTTACTCTATTCCCGAGCCATCTCTCCTGCTCCTTAGGTCCTTTGAAAAAAAGCTTTCTTGTGTGAAAGTTAGTTTTCTGTGGTTTATGGTTTTGAACTGTAGGATCTGTTTTATTTTGTATGAAATATAATCCAGAAATCATGTAGCCTTATTTAAATAAATACCTTAAGTCTACTCACAGGGTTTAGTCTTCTTGATAAAGTTGGCACAGCATCTGAATACACTTCTTTATTTGAGACGGAGTCTGTGTTGCCTTGAATTCAAAGCCCCCCTCAAGCTCAGCCTCAGTCCTGGTATTACAGGTGTGTGCTACTCTCTATAGCCTTGGACAAACCTTTCCATGGAATACATTTTGTGCTCTTTGAACTCGTATTCCTTCTGGTTCCTGCTGGAATTAGAGATGTATGCCATCAGACTAGGCTCCAGATAGCTCTATCTTGAACTAATACTTTCTAAGGTCAACATTTGTTTAAGAATGGCTTCTATATATTTTTAAATCACCTTTTGTTTTTAATGAATCCTTCAGCATTTTGAGGGTGGTGCAGTTGTTTTATGATAGAACATTCTGGCTTTCCTGAAATGTTACTGAAGAACCTAGTTCTTAGTTATAAGTATTATTATGTTTTTGTGATTTTTGTTTGTTTTGAGACAGTGTTACACATAGTCCATTAGGGCTTTGAAGTCCTGATTTTCCTGCCACCACTTCTCAATGCTAGAATCAAAGGTGTGTGCTACTACTACACTTAATATAGTTTTAGATAGTAAAGAGATGGATGTATATCTGTAAATGCATAATGTGTTGTCTGAGTGTGTATCAGTAGCCTTAGTGCCTTTTAGCAAGGTAATGCTTTCTACTTACTTCATGCACTAAATGCTAAGCATACCAGCTTCCTTTTCCTTTCATTGACTCAGGTGAGAGTTATTTTAAACATTGAAATGATTCATGAAGTCACTTCAGTTAAAGTGTTTGTAGGTTGTTTGTTTGTTTACTTTCTTTTAAGTGCTGAGTATTGAATCTTGGGCCATGTGTATATATTAACCAAGTGCTCTACTGTTGACCTTTATCCCTGGCTCATTGTTAAAATGTTGATAGACTGTTTAGACACTGTTGTTAAATTGAAATGTTTAAGCAAACACAGTCAGTGTTAAAACTATAATGGTGCTCAGAGTGTTTGGCTAGCCTGAGTAAGGTCCTGGCTTTGAACTCCGATACCACAAGAAATTATATGAATACCTTAAGTCTACTCATAGGGTTTAGTCTTCTTGGTAAAGTTGGCATAGCATCTGAATACACTTTTTTTATTTGAGACGGAGTCTTGTGGTGCTCCTTGAATTCAAAGCCCCCCTCAAGCTCAGCCTCAGTGCTGGTTGGTATTATAGCTGTGTGCTACTCTGTACAGCCTTGGACAAACCTTTCCAGGGAATACATTTTGTGTAATCAAAGATAAGTTTAAATACATAGTGTTTAGTTTTACCATAGTGATACTAATGTTTTGAAGGTTAAAAGTCTATTAAAATAGAATATGAGCTGTTTAATAACAGTGTATGTTGTTAAAACACTTTGTGTAGCTATTTTTCTTCTGGATTTTAGGTCATCAGAAGTGTGTTCTTAAGCAATGCTTGGTTAGAGTTTAAAGTTTCCCTTTCCTTTTCCTTTAGCATAATTTTAAAATGACAGTACCTGCACTCTAATACAGATACTGATCCTTGAATATAATCAAATTTTTGTTGCTGTCGGATTCTGCTGACTGCTATTGAATAACTAAATATTTTTATCAAGTGGAAGTGACCCAAAGAGTAAACACAAGCACTGTTGAGTAGCATGTGAACATGTCCACTGTCTCAAAGCTAGCCCTGAACTCTTAGTTTACAAAGTCAGTGGTATTTATATAATGTTTTAGCTTCTTTTTAACATGTCGTTTACTTTAGAATGTTACTTAGATCAGACTATCTTAAAGAATAGTAAGGTCTTTTCAGATGGAGTATATTTATCGTGCCTTTTTTTTTTTTCCCTCTAGGGACACCGTCTGCCTCCCTTTTGGGGTAATTAGTGTGCCTCTGTGCTCTAGCTAACCCCCTTTTCATTTCTTCCCATCTGTGGCACTCGGTTCCCTTCTTTTAAGCTCCCTTGAGAAGAGAGCAGCTGGACAGTAGGGGTGGCATCAGCTGCATGAGGCAGTCCTGAGCTCCAAGTGGAGGTGTAGCAGTGAGGAAAGAGACCAGGAAGGACCCAGGTGGTGACTAAGCAGCTAGTTAATTTGGCTTGGGCCTGCTCTTCTCAGGCAGTGTCCCTCTGTTTGGTTCAACACCTACTACTACTTGTTACTGACATGTTTGTGATTATGGAAATATTGCCTTCCTTATAGGGGGTAGGAGTAGAAGGTAGGCATTCATTTTGTAAAGATTAGAATTCTCTGTTGTTTTTATTTTTTCACTGATGAGTTCAATAACAAAACCACAGAGTAGCCCCTTTATCTACTCTGTCTCATCTACAGCTGTTTTTAAGAATAATTTTCTTTGAGGTAATTTTAGATTTACATAAATCTTGGCAGGATAGAGTGGAGAGTGCCTGTGCATCTCTCACTTAACTTGTTTTTATTCTTAATATCTATGTCAGAATGATAGAGTTTCTAAAACTCATAAATCAGTATTGTTACATTAAGATACCTATTTACTTCACTTGGATTCCTTTATTTTTTACCTAGTTCTTCTGTTCTTTTTAGGATCTGGTTTAGGCTGCCAAATGATTTTTACCTGCCCTCTTATTTTTTGCTCTTCTAGGCTTTGACAGTTTCTCCGGAAACCTCCCTGCTCCTTTTTGATGATTTTGACAGTTCTAAGAGTCTAGTGTCTAGTCAGGTTTCTCAGTGCATGTTAAATTTCACCTTCTCTTCTGCCTCATACCATTTAGCACATTTCTAGGTTACTATTAAGTTTAGCTAATGTATAGACAGAAAACATAGACTGAGTAAATTGTATTGTACACTTTGAATTTTTGCTTGTTTTGTATCAGTAGTACTTGATGCTCTTTCACCAAGTGATTTGGGAAGGCCTGGTGATTGTGGATAAGGATTTGTGCTCATTGGTATTAGCTTAAGTATAACATTCCAGAAAGACATTTGTTTAAAAAGAAAAATCCCTTGAATTTCAAAGCCAAATATTCATTTTTTGGCTTTTTTATTTTCGTTTTTATTGTATTTATAGGAGAATGGATAGGTGAATCCATGTTGGTTTATTCTGGTTACAAGTTTTCGAGTTGTTTAGTAGTTGCATGATAATGAATGACAGAGATGTAAAGTTGGTGGTGGGAAAATCTTAGCTCACTGGCTCCTGTCAAGTCTCCAGTGGATATGATTGATTGACTCTTTTAAATGAACTGTTAGTTTGCTGTTTTAAAAAGCAAGATTGTTTTAATTTTGTTGGTGTGTCTTGGAGCATGTCTGTGTATTTTTATTTTGTATCCTTAGATTTCAAAATGTTATTGCAGCCACTGGTTTTTATTCTTAAAAACAAAACTATTCCCTCTCCCAAGATTGTTGTTTTTAAAAAAATCATAAGGTAGATTCTGATGAGACTTTAGATTCCTTGAAGTAAAAAGTATGCTGAATCAAGGCTAAAATATGTCTTATTTTTTTGTGGTTTTGGAGGTCTCTATATGGGAGTTTAGCACCATATCCAGATACTTTCATTATAGTAGAGTTTCGTAGTGCATACTGCTTAACTGGGTCATTATTCCAGGTTTAATTTTAGATGCTTTTATCAGAGGACATTAATTATAGTGGACTTTAACCTTAACGGGCAGCTTTTAGCAGAGTTGAGAGACACAAAAGCAGCAACCTACGACATGTTGAAGAATTATTTCTATCTTTGTGTTAAACTTGGTAAATTGTGTCCCATTTCCTTGGTTGCTCTATGAGTGGTGACTGTGTGTTTGCTCTGTAGTGTCCTTTTTTGAGCCAGAAATTGTTATTGTTTAGATCGTCATGTCAGATGTAACAATCACCTCAGTAAGCTGTTTTAAATAAATCTTCAAGTTTTGACCCTAAGTGAATGATGTGATAGCTTAGTGCAATTAGTGATATTTGTTGATTTAATGAGTTATGAATGAGAAATAATTATTAAGAGAGATGCTGATTTAGACATGTTGATTTTTTTTTTTCAAGAAATCTGTACTATTTTCTAACATGCTAATTTTTGTGTCATTCCTTACCCATTGGCGTATGTTGCATCTTAGCTGTTTGCAAAATTATTGGGAAAAGATGCCTTTTTAAAAATCGGCTGATCACCATGGAGATATTTAAAGAGGTCATTTTTGAGGAAAATGTTGAATATTGGTTGTTAGCAATTTTTTTGCTTTTGATACTGATTTTTTTTCTAATTCATAATTATTTTGGTGACACATCCTTTGGCATTCCTATAACCTATGTTCTTAGTGAAACATACAGCTTTAGCATTTGAACTTTTATGTTGTTGCATTCTACAATTAATGTGCAAAATTTTTTGAGTATCACTGATGGTTACGATTTCTAATACCAATAGTAATGGAAAAGTACTAAAAACAGAATAGAAACTTTGTTTTCTCTGGGGATCAAAGATACAAGAGGGGGAAAACATTTATTTAAATGCATTAAGCAGACTTTTTTCCATTAGCCCCTGGTTAAGTTCTAAAGTGCCTGCTAAAGCTTCCGTGTGTGTGTGTGTGTGTGTGTGTGTGTGTGTGTGTGTGTCTGTTCCCTCCTCTTCTCTTTACTTGTTACAGTGCTGGTGTTGATTCAAGGAGCTTTTAATTAGTGTAAGATAAGAGATACGCAGTACTTGTCTTAGGTGGTTGGTTCTGCGGTTCACTGTTTATATCTGTGAGTACAGTATGTAGAAAGTACTTTTTGTTTTTACAACATCAGGGTATTAGAAACTTGATTCAGTACACTTTTTGTTTCTAGGTGACACTCTTCCCAAAACAACCTAAATTTCTTTAGATTTTTCATTGGGTATTTTATTAGGAATTAGTATTTCATTAGCAATGAAAATGGAATAGTTACTTAGTTTCTTACCATGTACATGAAGGTATAGTTTGGGTATTTTTTTTTTTTTTTTTGCCTTGAGTGGGTCTTGTTTGTACTAATGGAAATTATGAGCTTTTGAGACAAGAACCTCCTTCTGAAAGCATTAAGTTCATGTTAAGTTTCTCTAGATAAAAGTTAAAGCAATAAGTCCTTGAAAATTAATCCTGCTTTTAAAAGTGTGTGTGTGTGTGTGTGTGTGTGTGTGTGTGTGTGTATGAGAGAGAGAGAGAGAGAGAGAGAGAGAGAGAGAGACATGTGCACTACACATATGTGGAGGTCAGAGGACAACTTTGTGGAGTTGTTTCTCTTTCTAATCTTATGCAGGTTCTGAGGATCAAACTTAGGTCATCCGGCTTGTCAGCAAGCTCTTTTACCCTCTGAACTATCTTGCTGGCCTTGGTTAGCTAAACCACATTTGGTATTCTTAGCTTAGATGTAGTTGAAATAGATTTAAAAAAATAAAGCCATATTTTCTGTGACATGTAAAAATGTATAAACAACTGTAAGTTTTGCTTTTCTAAAGATTTTTGTTTTTAAACCCAAAGCAGTTCATAATTTGCTGAACAGTTTTTAAAATATAAACAAATTCATATATTTAATTATTTTTGTGACTGTGTATGTGTGTGGCTATACAAGTGCAGTGCACACACATGGAATTCAGAGAACATCTGTGGGAGTCTGTTCTTTCCTCTGTCAAGTGGGTCCTGGGATTCAAACCCAGGTTGTTAAGCTTGCTGAGCCATTATTATTAGTTCAAAACGGGCTTTTAGAGAATTGGAACTTTGTGCTTAACACTCTTGTTTTAAACTATAGGAAGAGGTAAATTATTTGTAAGTTTTAAATGAATTTATTTTGAATTAATCTTGAATAATTAATTTAAATGAGTAACAACTTGTAGCTTAGATATGTATAGAAGTAACTGTGTGTCTTATGTCTTCTTAAAACTTAGTAGTTATAATGCAAAGATCAGAGCTATTGTGTTTAGAAGGTAGGGAGTTTGGAAGATAACAAAGGACATTGAACAGGTGGGGAATTGGGAGCAGTTCCTGGCATATTTCTTTTGGAATTATGAACACATGTATTTCTGTTACTGTTGTCATGCAATTTGAGATACAAGCTTTAATGAAGCTATTTGTTTGATTTTGAAATCAGAAGTCCTTATTAAGCTAAAAGATGGATTCTTATTTCCTCTTAGCAGCTCACACATATGCTTGTGATCTAGACCTTAAATAAGAGAGGTCACTATGAGCCAGCTCCTTTTCTCTCGGGATATCTTTATAATAAGATGAGACCCATAAGCATCTTAGCTTTAAATGAAGTAGATAAGGATCTCTAACATAACTGAATGTGAAGTTTTCCTACTTAAAATTACTTTATTCTAGCCTGCGAGTATTACTGATTTCCTTTGTTTTTCTGTAGAGGAACAATATTAGTTGCTTTGAAAGGTCTGACAATGATTTAGGAAAGAACACTTGAAAGAACAACATAAAATCAGTGTTAACCTTTGTAGTGGCAGTTTCCAATGCAGTTAAAGTCCACGGTCATTATGGTTTTTAGTTAATGTTTACTCTGACCATTTGTTGTAGTGCATTCTGAATATAAACTGAGTGTCACTCTTAATACATCTCTGTTTTTATTCAAAAGCTCATGGTAAGTGTTATTTTTCTAGGTTCAGCATGTAAGTTTATGAAGTGAGAAATACTTGTCCTTTTGTTTTGTTTGAAAATTAAATGAGAACAAGACAGGGTGGCACAGGTCTGTAACCTCAACACTTGAGAGGCTTGAGAGGTGGAGATAGAAAGATCTTGAGTTCAAGGCTAGCCTTACAGAGCAAACTCCTGTCTGAAGAAGAAAATAGGTGATGGTGCATAAGTAGAAAATGTTTATAGCTGGGAGTGGTAGCTCCTACATACAATCCCAGTACTAAGTACTAGGATACTGAAACAAGAGGATTGCTGAGAGTTCAAGGCCAACCTTGTCTATGTAGTTAGCTCCAGTCCAGGACAACTGGGTTAAAAAGAAAGACAAAGGAAAGGTCATTTATATAAAGATACAGTATATTAGAAGATTCTTAATTATATTTGGGCTAACAAAATAAAATGTAAGTTGCTCATGTGGTATCTATCATTATTTGGTACCATTGTTGAATGTTTTGTTATAGATAAAAGTAAATTTTGTTCTCTGAACTGTGTCCAGACTTACTAGTGATTGATTTCTGCCCCCTACTCCCTACCCCTGAAACTTGACTTAGAGTGACTAATAGATTTAGTGGGAAATTTGAGGCTATGTAGTTAGTGAAGAGCAATACTTCTTCTGACTGATACACGTTTTTATATTTCCTCCTATACTGAATAATCATGTGAGTCATTGAAATGAGATCTATTTGATAATTAACACGTTGCTTGGTAGACTTGGTGGCAGCAGCTTCCTTTATACTCATCACTTAGTTTTGTAGTTGAGTCATAGATTAGAATGCTGATTGTCATGAAATGTTTTGAGTTTAATTTTTAACTGATAGACTTTCTGCCCCTCCCCCTTCAGGTTAACTGATTAGAAGAATTAGGACAAAGTAACAAGTGAGCCAGTTTAGAAACAGGCATCATATGGTATGTTTAATATTTTCCAGGTTATACAAGTCAATACCCTTTTTTAAAATACAGAAAACAAGTCTTTATGTTTATGATACCATTGTTATCTTTTATATTGTGGAAAGTAATTTTTAGGCAGTTTTGTAGAGCTCTTAGGTATTGTCAATCTTGCAGGATATCTTTGAAACTTGATGCTTTGATGTTTAAAGATGCATTAAAGAACACTAAGTCTAGTGGTGCGTGTTTGTTATCCCAGCACTCAGAAGGTAGAGGCAAGGTTGCTGTCAAGTTCCAGGCCATCCAGGTCTAAATAGTGAGACTCTCAAAAACAGACAAACAAACAAACAAACAAACAAACACAGAACGCCGCCTTCAACCCCCCCCGCCCCCCCCCCCACAGTTCAAGAGATGAAAAGAGATTGCAGCTCTGCATTCTGAGGTAAAGGAGCGAGCTATGGATATAGACATTGATCTGTCACATATTTAGTTCTCCCTGAGAAGATATAGTCTCACTAACTTACTTTCTACTTGATTTTTTTTTCTTTAGAAGAGGAAGATGGAGTATGGGAGAATGGCCTTTCCTATGAATGCCGTACTTTACTTTTCAAAGCAGTTCATAATCTGTTGGAGCGATGTTTGATGAACCGAAACTTTGTACGAATTGGCAAGTGGTTTGTGAAGCCATATGAGAAAGATGAAAAACCTATAAATAAAAGGTAAGCTGTCTTATTTTCCTCTTTTGGTAGTTGATGTTTGTTAATTTTATGAGATTAATAGTTAATATATTTTACAAACATATTCAGGAGTTAATGTTGGCAAAGTACTATAGGTAATTTCTGTCCCTCTCCCTTTATACATTTTAAGAATTTTTCTTGCAATGGGAATGAGCTGTATATACTTTTTTTGAGAGGGGGTTTTTTGAGTAGTGTCTCACCTTGTAGATTTGACTGGCTTGGAACTTGACTTGTAGACTAGGCTGACCTTGAACTCCTGTTGTCTGATTGTGTTTTGTGTAGAGTTGACCTATTTAATTTTTAAAGATTTATTTTTGTTTTGCATGTATGTGTAAATGTCTTGAATGTATGTATAGCACGTGAGTGCCTGATGTCTGAGGAGGCCAGAAGAGGGTTTTGTATCCTTTAGAACTGGAGTTAGATAGACATGGTTGTAAGCTGCCACGTGGGAGGTGGGAATGGAACCCAGGTCCTCTGCAAGAATAGCTAATGTTCTTAACTGCTGAACCATCTCCAGCTCCTAAATTTCCCAATCTTAAGTGGCTTTAACTAAAGTAAATTGGTGTTCTACATAAGATGTGTTTAATTTTAGAGAAGTTAATTTTCTTGAGCTTTGAATTAGTTAGATATATGACACAGAAAAATAAAAAGTTGCAGATAGAGGTACATAGATTTTTAAGGCAAGCATCCTCTCTCTCTCTCTCTCTCTCTCTCTCTCTCTCTCTCTCTCTCTCTTTCTTGTCTTACTGTTTAGTGTAGCCTTAGGTATCCTGAAACTCATTGTGTAGTCCAGGCTGGCCTCTTGCTCACAGAGACTTACCGTCCTCTGCCTCCCAAGTGCCGGGTGGGATTAAAGTAGTGTGATACCACTGCCTGGCCAGATTTGTTTTTAATGGGAAAAATATGTTTTTAGTTTTTTGAGATAATTGTATCATTTTTCCTTCTCTTTTCTCCCTCTAGCTCCCCCCACCCTTATTCTCTCTTTAAATTTATGGACTGTTTTTCTTTAGTTGTTGTTGTGTGTGTAAAACTCTGGGCATGGTTTGGAGTGGGTCTTTCACCACAGCACTGCGGAGAGGCAGAGCCAGGAGGATCCCTAGCACTTGCTGGCAGCCAGCCTAGCTGTAGATTTGGTCTCAGGTGCTAAGATGGAGAGTGGTGGACACACACACACACACACACACACACACACACACACACACTACCTCGCTGTGTCTCTGTCTATATTGTCTTTCTTGTGTTTTCCTGTCTCCCCATCCCTTTTGTGGTAATAGAGATCAAATACATGACAGGCAAGTGCTCTCCCTGTTGAGTTGTATTTCTAGCATTTAGTTGTATTTTTATTTTGAGGCTACCTTTCTAAGTTGCCCAAGTTGGCTTCAAACTTGTAATCTTCCTGTGTCAGCCTCTGGAGTAGTTGGAATTGTGGCATAACTTACTACATGGTAAGTCCAGGGAGATAATCATTTTCTAATATTCTGGACATAGACATAGATAGTCTACTAGTTTCTAGGGACTGAAAGACAAGAAATGGAGTCACCTTCTAGTGCATTGAGGATAGGTATAAAGAACCTTTAAATTTATGAGTAATTAACCATTGAATCAAATTAGTCTTTAGATAATTGTATAAAAGAACATCTAATATTTTATCTTAAGTAGTTGAGGGGGGGTTCTGCAGTACATGGGTTTTGTGCTAGTCACTAGGTTTGCTAGTAAGATTATAAGCAAATTGAATGGTATAAGAACACAGTGACTTTTTTTTTTTTTTTTGGTTTTTCGAGACAAGGTTTCTCTGTATAGCCCTGGCTGTCCTGGAACTCACTTTGTAGACCAGGGTGGCCTCGAACTCAGAAATCCGCCTGCCTCTGCCTCCCGAGTGCTGGGATTAAAGGCGTGCACCACCACGCCCGGCCACAGTGACTTTCAATGCTTGATAGTATATCCAAGTAAGACTGTCTTGAGAAGCGCGTATTATGAGTAGTTTGTATTTTGTTAAACATTTTGTCATGTTGAATCTATTATAATCATTTTGCTGATTGGGCAGTTAAGTTTGTACGTGTGGCAAGTTTTTTTTTTCTTTTGAGCCGGTTGTCATTGTGTTGTACATGGATTTCTGGTGCAGTTGATCTTCCCACCTTGTCTTTCTACTAGTTGGTATTATAGATAGGTTCTACTGTACTGGCTTAACATTTCTTTTTAATTTATTACATTTATTTATCCATTCATTCCCCCCACCCCACCCCGTGTATGTTTATGCTTGTGTTATGTGCATGAGTGATGGCTTTCATGTGCCCATCTGTGAAGGTCAGTGGATGTCTTTTAGAAGTTTGTTATCTTCTGTTATGTGGCTCCTGGGAATAGAACTTATTGTCAGATTTGGTGGCAAGTATCTTTATCCATTTAGCCAGTCTCCCCAGACCCTCACTTAGCAAGTTTTAAATGTGTCTAGGAAGATATACAGGGTAGAATTACATTGGTCTACAATTCTTTTTTGAGACAACTGATATCTTACAGAATATATTGACATAGGAGATTTTGCTAAGTAGCCGATGATATTACATACAATATTATAAAATTTGTAGCTCAGACTGGCCTGGAATAACTGTAGCCTAGACTAATCTAGAACTTGAGGTGTTCCTTATGCCTCAGTGTTCAGAATATTGGGCTTTCAGGCAGCATTTACCATATCTGGCTAGTATTTGATTTTAATATATACCATATATTTTTTGTTTGTTTGTTTTTTCGAGACAGGGTTTCTCTGTATAGCCCTGGCTGTCCTGGAACTCACTTTGTAGACCAGGCTGACCTCGAACTCAGAAATATGCCTGCCTCTGCCTCCTTATCCCATACATTCAGTTATAGATATGTAACTTTTTTTTGAAAACAATATTGCTAATTTTGTTAGTAGTCTTTGACATTTTTATTCTCTCTATATTATCTTGAACCTCAATTTTAACAGGCAACATATTTTACAAAACATATACATGTGAGCATGCATATACATGTGAGCATGCATATACATGTAAGCATGCGTATATACACACACAGAGACATCTATAAATACAGGATAAAATAATTCATGGTAGATATAACAAAAAAGAGATAGGATCAAGAATGTGGTTCAGCTTGTTCTTGTGTCCTGGGAAAGAAGCTGATCCACAAAGATTAAGATGTTCTTGGTTTTTGTTTTGTGGGGAAGAGGAGAGGAATACCTCAAGCATTTGTGATATATTGTCGTAATTAGAATATTAAAGCTGAGCATGGTGGCACATGTCTGTCTGTAATTCCAGCACTTCAGAGACTGAAGCTACAAGTTCAAGATCAACCCAGACTATATAGTGAGTCTTACCGCACCACAACCACCCCTTACCCCTCAAAAAGAAAGAAAAGGAAAAGAACATTAGGGTGAAATATTGAAATAATGATGCTTTTTTTCCCCTTGAAGGTGTTTTATGTCTGTACTGTTTACTGTGATAGCCACTAGCTTGCTGCTATTTAAATCCAATACATTGAAATTAAGATAAAAATACTTCTTCAGTTTCATAAGCTACATTTTAAAAACTTATTTTATATAATGGCTGTTGTTTTGTATAATAACGGTTCAGAGATGGGGCATTCCTATCATTGTAGAAACTTCTTTTGGATGATGTTGCCTTTATAACTAACAGTGCTTTTAGTGTTTTATACAAGCAGTTGGTCAAGTGTTTTTGTTTTTTTTTTAATCAGTAGGCAGAAGAATATGCTTATATGCTTTAAATTGCATAGTAAAACTGTTTACTCCTACATGTGGCTTTTGCCTTATCTTCTGATCTCCAAAATTAACTAAAAATAAGCACCATGACATGTAAATGTCTCCTGGAAAGGAACTGGTAGCAGTTAGTAGGTTTAGGATGATCTTTGTTCCTTGACTGTCTTACCACCTCTGATCAGGTGAAGGTATTGCTATGTGCTGTTCTTGTTTGTTCAGAGGGGGTCGTGCTTATGTAACCTAGCCTGGCCTTGATCTGGGCATGTAGGCATGCATTACTATGTCTCCTTTACAAGTAATATGTTTCTTTTCTTTGTATCTTCTTGAGTAGCATAAAGAAATAAGATGAACTTGAGCCACATGCATAGTGTAAAATTTCTGTTAAACTTAACTGAGCTTGGTGATGTGTTTGACAGGTGTGTGTGTGTGTGTGTGTGTGCACTCCCGCACGCATGCTGAGTAAAATAAATTAAGGCCCAAATCAGGTGAAACTAATTTTAAGAATATTTTACTTAGTTTGGTACACTTGAAATACTTTTTAGAATGTAAATCTACTACCTCTGAGATAGTTTACATTTTTTTGTATGTGAGGCCTTTGAAATCTAGTGTGTATTTTATCCTCAGAGCACATAATGCTTTGGATTGGCCATAGTCCAAATGATTATAATTACATGGTGATTGTTTAACAACTAGATTCTAGGGCTTTAAACTTAGCTTGTTAATGTTGGTTGCTTATTGCTTATTGGTGATCTCTTCCTGGAACATATTTTGTTCTAAGTTGTGTGTGGTAGAGTCCCAAAGGTTCCTGTGCCAAAGTATCCACTGTTTGCCCAGTTAGGCTTCGTTACTTCAGACTGTCCATTTTCCCCCCTTCTGTAGTTTTCCTAAACTGATTTGTTCTTATTGGGTCTGATCTTGCAAGGGGGTATAATAGCTAGCTATAACTTGATGTATTTTGTTAGTTCTTAAATCATTAGGATTTGTATAGCTTTTAACATTTTTATCTTTTCCAGGAATATTTTGAGAAAAAAAATTAAGTCCTAAGAATGACTTTTACCCTTTTCACTTTTTTTTCTTACTGCTATTTTCTACTACAGTTCTTAGTATTGACTCAAATAAATCTTTTTTCATGATTGTTTTTGGATGCTAATGAGACTTTTTTTCTGAAATGAGGCAGAAAGTAAGGGAGCATTACCTAAGTGGGACTGATAAGGCACTACTGTTCAGAGTTAAGAGTTTACCATAAAACAACCTATCTAGCTTTATACATAATGAAATGTAAAGCACATAGCAGTTCAGTAACTCCTTTCCACAGCACTACACAGGACTAAGGGTTGGAGCTGATTACTGGGACATGAAAAACAAGAGAACTTCTAAGCCTTATTAGGCAGATGTATATTTCATACACTTACATCTTTTTAAAGAGTAGTAGTGAGTAGTAAAAGCAGAGAATAGCGAAAGTATTAAAGATTTCAAACTTCATAGAGTGTTTTCTAAAGATTCTTTACTAATGTGTTCACTAAATGTGTAGAAGTAATAGAAGATTCAGTGATAACATGCTTTGGGATTTTAAAATAGATACTTTGTTCATGGAGATATATTAAAAATGTTGGACATTGCTGATTAACGGTAGCTTGCAAAGTTGTCTGAGTATGGAAATGACCTAGAGAATGTCCAAAAGATTATTGATAATAGGACTGGTGCTGTAGTTAGTGGAGAACTTGCCTAAGCACGAAGCCCTGAGTTCAGTCTGTAGTACCCCTCTGTATTTGGGAGATGGAGGCAGGAGGACCAGAGAGGTTCATGGTTGATTACATAGTGAGTTTGAGGTCAGCCTATGCTACATGAGCTCCTGTCTGTAATCAATCAATCAATCAATCAATCAATCAAGTTATTGCTGGTGCCGATGTCTTAACCTGAGCCTGTTACATGGGTTAACCTTAATGTATAAATTTGAAAGTTATTAGCTGGGCATAGTGGCACATGGCTTTCCAAGCTCCTGGGAAGCAGAGGAAGGTGAATTTCTGTGAGTTTGAGGCCAGCCTGGTCTAGAGGGAGAGTTCCACTACAGCCAGAGCTATAGAGTGAGAGTCTGCCTCAAAACCAAAACAAAGAAGTAAACTATAAATAAATAAATTGGAAAAATAAAATTAAAAAATAGAAAACTATTGAATTCATGAATTAAATTAATCTGGGAATTTCAGATAACTAGGTTTAAAATATTACAAAAACACATGTAACAAAATTAATCATTTTTGCCTTTTTTCCAGTGTTTCAGTGGTATTAAGGAAATTGACATGGTGTACAATTGGTCTATGGCAAACAACTTTTCTGGTTTTTTTTTCCCCTCAAGGTTTGTTTTCTTTCTTTCTTTCTTTCTTTCTTTCTTTCTTTCTTTCTTTCTTTCGTTCTTTCGTTCTTTCGTTCTTTCGTTCTTTCATTCTTTCTTATATTTATTAGATATATTTATTTGATTTGTATGAGCACACTGTAGCTATTTTCAGACACATCTGAAGAGGGCATTGGATCCCATTACAGATGGTTGTGAGCCACCATGTGGTTGCTGGGAATTGAACTCAGGACCTCTGGAAGAACAGTCAGTGCTCTTAACCTCTGAGCCATCTCTCTTGCCCCTAACTTTTTTGTTTTTTAATAAGTGTTTTAAGCTCCTCATATAAGTGAAAGTATATTTTTGTTATTTTGTATCTGACTTATTTCACTTGGCATACCTTCAAGTTTTATCCACATTGTAGCATGTGGGAGTTTTTTTTTTTTTTTTTTCCTTTAAGACTAAACAATAACCTATTGTCCATGTAGTGTGTTGTGTACTTGCTCATTGACTGGCATCTGAGTCACTTCTCTGTTTTGACTGTTTGCTGTAAACACTAGGTGCTTTCCTCAGGTCCCTGTTTGTCATTCTTGTGGCTACACACTCAGAAGCCAAATTGCTGCATTTTATAACAGTTTTAATTTAATTAACTGAAAAATTGCCATACTATTTCTCATTATGGCTACAGTGTTTTACATTTTCATTGGCAATATTAGAGTTTCCGTCTCACTGCATCCTTAACAATGCTTGTTATTTACTGATTGTTTGTTTGTTAAGTAACCATTTTTGTTGGTGTGAAGTGGTATCTTCTGTTTCTGATTTGTAGTTCCTTAATTACTATGGCTATTGAGCTAGTTTCTTATTGGCTGCTTACATATTGTCTCTGGAAAAATACCCAACTCTGTCAAATTTTAATTGTTAGGATTAGTATGTTTTGCTTTTTTGTGAGTCAGTACTTTGATTTTGTGATGTATACATGTGTGTTTATGTATGTGTGGAATCAGTAGATTAATCTTAGAGATCAAAACCAGGGTTCACATGTGCTAGACTACTGCTGTACTACTGGGCTGCATCCCTAGCCCTAAGCTTTTGATTTTAAAATAGGTCATAGCTTGGAGTGGTGTTGCATGCCTTGAATGCCAACACTGGGGAGGCAGAGGTAGGCAGATCTCTCTGAGTTGAAGTCCAGTCTGGTTTACATAATGAGTTACAAAGCAACAAGGACTACATAGACCCTGTTTCAAAAATAAAAACAAACAACTACCACAACAACAAAACCAAGTCATAGAACCCTCTTTGGGCCTCAAATTCTCTAGCAGCAAAATGGAAGATTGTTATTTCTATAGCTTCCTAACACAAATGCTGAGAACAGATCATTTGCTTCATAGCACTCCACACACAGGCACGTGCATGCATTTATGGAGGCACACACCTGTTATCCTGTGATCTTGGTACTGTGGAGGTCAAAGCAGAAGATCTCAACTTTGATCCAGCCTACAGGACAAGTTCAGTGCTAGTCTTATGAGACCTTGCTCCAAAGCAAGCAAGCAAGCAAACAAGCAAACAGAAACCTTGTTACTAGAAGAGCTGAATTTCATGTTTTGCTTTTTTGAGATCACTGTGTACCCAGGCTGCCTTTTATTCCTCTGCTTCCTTCTCCCTAAGTACTGTCATGTCTAGCCCTAACGGAGCTAACTCTTTGAATTTGAGTATGTCTTCTTCATCACCATCATCATCTTCCTCCTCTTCTTCCTTCCATTTTAGAAAATAATCTTTTAGGGGACCTATGAGGTAACTTAGCAGGTAAAGGCACTTGGCCACCAAGCTCAATGACCTGAGTTTGATCCCCAGAATGCATGTGGTAGAAGGAAAAACTGACAGACACCTACAAGTTGTCCTTTGATTTCCACAAGTGTGCCATGACATGTTCATAGAACATATACACATACGACATATAAAAAACAAACAAAACTCTTTATAATATAACTGAGGAACATTTCTGTGACATAGTTGTGGATTTACCTCTGATTTTTGCCTCATTGATAAATAGTGTAAATGTCTAGAAAACAAACAGTAGTCTTTACTTTAGAGTATCTAACAGTATAAGTTCCTTGGCTTGTCATGGTAGTTAAAGGCATTTGTTCATTTTTCCTTAGTGCTAATTGTGGGTGCCTCATGGGAGTATACTATAAATGATAACATTTCTCTCTGAAAGAAGCCATTCTGAGTTTAGTATGTAAGTGCTAACCTACAGTTCTCTGTACTGTAATATTCTGTGACTAGAATATTGCTTTCAATATAAGAATCTTAAAAATATAAGTCCTATTTTGGATCACTTCTCCCCAATATCATACACAAGCTTGGTTTGTAAATCATATTGTATGGAAGTATGAAGAGTATATTGGGGTCATTTGCTAGCAGTATGGGAAGGATGGTTTTCCTTGCTGGGATTAAGAACTGCTCATACACAGGGTATTGTTGATAGGCAGTAGGAAGTAGACACAGTGCTGCATATTAGCTTTGCATGGGGATTCCTTGTTAGCTAGTTTATTACTTTATATCGGAAAGCCAGTTTTTTTTTTTTTTTTTTTTCTAATTTAAAAGTTAAATGGGGACAGAGAGATAGCTCAACAGTTAAAGGCACTTGCCATCAAGCCTAATGATTTGAGTTTGGTCTTAGAGACTAATGTGGAAGAGGAGAACTTACATCTCCTAGTTGTCCTCTGACCCCTATGAGCACACACACACCACACACAAATAAAATAAGATTTAATTTTAAAGTTTACATTAAATAAAATGTAATTTAAAAAGAGAGTTAAGGCCGGGCAGTGGTGGCACATGCCTTTAATCTCAGCACTTGGGAGGCAGAGGCAGGCGGATTTCTGAATTCAAGGCCAGCCTGGTCTACAGAGTGAGTTCCAGGCCAGCCAGGGCTACACAGAGAAACCCTGTCTCGAACAACATGAGAGAGAGAGAGAGAGAGAGAGAGAGAGAGAGAGAGAGAGAGAGAGAGAGAGAGAGAGAGAGAATATGTGTGTGTGTGTGTGTGTGTGTGTGTTTGTTAAATGGCCAAATGTTCATTGCATATAGGTTGTTAGGGAATTTGAGAGGTTGGCCTTCTTGCTTCCTTTTTGTTTTGTATTGAGAAGAGGGACACATGGCCCACATTAAGAACTGTTTCACCCTTGGTGACACAACTAGTGCCTCTTTAGTTTATGTTGAAACATGATGTCACTATGTTTGTTGAGCTGAAAGAAGTAATTGTAAGTTTCCTAATTTAATATTTCTTTTTAGAAGTGAAATACAGAGTGAAAAGAAGTATTTTGGAGAACTTCATTGTTTAGAGAATCCTTAGATATGAAGATGTATGTGTGTGTGTGTGTGTGTGTGTGTGTGTGTGTGTGTGTGTATGTATATGTATATGTATATGTATATGTATATGTATATGTATATGTATATGTATATGTATATATAATCAGATCTCCAAGCCAAGTGGCCAGCCAACCAAACTCCCTCCCTCCCTCCTCCCTCCTTCCCTCCTTCCATTTTCAAGTTAAAGAACCTATATCTATTTTGAGTTATTACTCATACTTTTTTTTTCAATTATTTTTGGAAGTATTACCGTTTTGCTAGAGTGAAGAATCTGTTATTCAGTGGATTGTGGAGATGACTTAGTTGTCAGAAGTGTTTTCTGCTCCTCCCCATTATGCATATAAAAAGCCAGGTATGATGATGTGTGCCTGCTGCCATCACAGTGCAAGAGTTGCAGAGACCAGAGGATCCCTGGCTTGCTGCCCAGCCAGGCTAGCCAAATATAAAGTCTAGGTTCAGTGAGTGATTCTGTCTCAAAAATAAGGTGGAGAGCAATTGAAGAAGATACCTGACTTTGACTTGTGTGGACACATATGAGCACATGTACTAGTACATACATGCACTCACACACACACAGTGTTACTGTGAAGTTACAAAGTACAGTTTTCTTCTCTTCTCTTCTCTTCTCTTCTCTTCTCTTCTCTTCTCTTCTCTTCTCTTTTCTTTTCTTTTCTTTTCTTTTCTTTTCTTTTGTTTTGTTTTTTGAGACAGGGTTTCTCTGTGTAGTCCTGGCTGTCCTGGAACTCAAACTCAGAAATCCACCTGCTTCTGCCTCCCGAGTACTGGGATTAAAGGCGTGCGCCACCACCGCCCAGCTGCCAAGTACAGTTTTTATAAAGGAAAGGAGGAGGTGAGGGATGGGAACCAAGAATGAAAATTTATACTGATATTAAATTTAAAATTCTTTTCCAGGTATTTATAAATTGGCAGGGAATTAAAGGAATTTTGAGTTGATTAGGGTGTGGAGAGAATTGTGTGGTAAATAAAGGAGGTTTTGTGGGTTAAGTATCGTGGTTTACAAGGTTTGGCGAGGATCAGATTCTAAAGGTATTAAAGTGCTATGTTAATGCTTTTGGATTTAGTCCTGAACATTTTACGGAACCAGTGAGGATTTTAGGCTTTCCAGTTATGTGATCATGATTAGTTTTTAGGAAGATCCCCAGCAGCTCTGTGAAGCAAGGAGATAATGTAGGAGATTCTGATAATTTCTCCCTAAAAGACAGAGTTGGATGTAGTGGTACACCCTTGCAGTCCCAACACTTAGGCTAAGTAAGACAAAAGGTTCCAGAATTTGAGCCAGCCTTGGTTACATAGCAAGTTCTAGACCACTCTGGGATGCATAGTAAAACATTATAAAGAACAAAAAAGTATACCCATCAGGTAATAATACCCCCAAAAGACATGTAGGTCTATAAATTACAAATATGTAGAGTTAAATCTGTAGGAATTGGTAGAAACAGGGAATGATGGAACAGAGAAAAGTTTAAGATGGTATTATATTTATGGTTTAGAGTATTACATGGAGCATAAATTCGAAAATAGACTTGAATGGTTAGTTATAAATAAGTTCAGATACCGACTTTATTCTATAGTATTTAGTTTGTATCAATGCATCAGATTGCTTTGTGTCAAAGACTTACTGCAAATACAGTATAGAGGAAAGACAAATTCCTCTTTTACTAAGGGTCACCTTCTAGGCCAGCTATGAGAAATGCGTAATACGATGGTGGTGTGTCCTTTAGCAAAAACACCCCTTACACCCCCAAAAGAGCAATTAGAAACAGTATAGATTTGTTAGTACACACTTAGAAGATTATTTGAACAGAGTCCCAAAGAAGGTAACTTCAGAGTGTTTAAGAAAAAGACAAAAACTGAGGGTACGAAGGCAGTCCTGATTAAGGAAACTAGAAGACTGGACCCACAGAGGTGATATGGGAGAAATGATGACTCTTGAAGGAGGTGGATGGCTGTCACCATGGGATATGGGAACAACCTGGGGGATCAGATCCAGGCTCTGCTCTCTTTTCAGGAATTAAAATAAATTTCATTTTCAGTACAGAGTTCTTCATGTTAAGGCATTCTTGTAACATCCTATACTTGTTTTTTCTTTCATAGCACCTCACATCACTAAGTTCATGCCTTAGTACAGTGCTTAACAGAAAATATTGGTTGGATGAAGGAAAAACATTTGCACTCACTTAGAAGGTTCATATGTACTGCATATGGGTGTGAATGCAGCACTGTTTAATGTAGAATTATATTAAAGAATCTGTGTGTGTGTGTGTGTGTGTGTGTGTGTATTTAATTATTTTTAAACGTCATTTGGGGATAGGCTTGTGCTCAGTATGTTCTTGATAACATAGGTACCTCACTATTGCTAGAGGATACTGGATAGCAGCAGTGCTGGATAACTTCAATAAAATTGAGTGTTTGCTTTAGATGAGCACTAGCAATGGATATTTTGGAGGTGAACAGCTGTCAGAGCTATTAAATTTCTTTACATATCTTGGCTTAATGACTAAGGTTATATACTCCTTTATCATAGTATCTGTATATAATCTTCATAATTCCTCAGCTAAAACCTATTCCAATAAAGTAAGCATTGTAATCAGAGGAAAAACAAGTTTAACTGTTAATCCTGGAGAGATTGCCAAGTGGTTAAGAGCACTAACTGCTTTTCCAGAAGACCCGGGGTCAATTCCCATACCATCTGGCAGCTCACAGCTGTCTGTAACTCTGGTTCCAGGGGAATCAGATGCCCACTTTTGGCCTCTGAAGGCACTGCATACATGTGATACACAGACACATATGTAAGGCAAAATATATACATAAAATAAAGTAAAATAAAATAAATCTTTTAAAAGCTTGTTTAAATGTTGTATCTTGGATCAGATCATTAATCAGAAAAAAAAATGCTTAAGTGGGTAATCCAAATAATGAATAGTTCAGGTCAGTACTTTAAAAAATGTAGTGTGGCTATTGAAAAATACTAATAGACTGGGAACCGGATGAGTATAGGAACCTCCTATATTGTCTCTTTTTATTTTTTAATACATTTTTAATTATTCTGATATATATATGTGATTACATGAACAAAAATTAAGCTGAGCATGGTGGCAAATCAGTGTAATCACAGTACTTGGGAGGCAGAAAGCAGAGATTTGGGAGTTTGGGACAAGTCCAGACTATTAAAACCTATTTCAAAAACGTCAGGAATACTCACAAAACATAAGCACAGCAAACTTACTAGGTAAGAAAGATGTAGTGATCAATAACTAATCTGTAGAATTCACAATTTCAGCAAAGTTGAAAAAATTGTAATATAAATAGAACTGAATGGTATTATAAAAATTATTTCTAGTTCAAATACCTCAGTACCATTTCTATAAGAAGTCTGGTTTTATTTGTCACTTCTTGTTTAGTTCTTCTCATAATTAATGCCATAGCTCCAGAGAATCTTATAATTCTAGGCCTCAGTTTATAAATTTTAGACATTGTTTATTGTTAATTGCTAAAGACAAGATTAATTTGATGTCAGCTGCTTTGGCTTTGTATTGTGTTTATTAGTGAAACATCTAGACTAGTCAAGTGCAATAGTGAGGAAGGAATAAGAGAACAAAGTTGACACTGTGACCCATGTGAGTAGTTGATGCAGTAACCCACCCTCACACCAGCTTCTGTCAGGTACTTTAGTGACTTCCATAACACCTTCAGGTTCAGTTTCTTTTTTTGGCTTTAGACATGTTGACTCCTACTATCTGATGGAATTCTCAGTTCTATTACTTTCTACTTTAAAAAAAAAAAAAATTGGTTTTCAAGGCAGGGTTTCTCTGTGTAGCGCTGGCTATCCTAGAACTCACTCCATAAACCTGGCCTTGATCTCACAGAGACCCTACTGCCTCTTGACTGCTGTGGTCAAAGGTGTGTGAAAGCTGCCATTGGCTTCTCCTCTTTAATATGACTTTCTACTTCTATTAGGTCTCTAGTATAACTTTTACTATAATTTAATTTCTGAAAAATATTAAATAGGGCTAGTACATGTGTATGTGTTATATATTGGTTTGGAGTTGACTAATGGTCATTTAAGGAATTGGCTTTAAGATGGATGCTTAAGGCAAATGTGTGGAAAAAGATTCTTAGTGTATACTACCCCAGTCCCTTTTCTCCCTCTAGATTTTCTTACCCTTTAATTTAAAAATATATCTGCTGTCCTTGAGAATGTATTTTCTAGGTTTTGACAAAATAAATAGGCCATCTCTCCTACCTAGCTCATGTGCCTCAGCCCTGAGAATTTATTTTCTAATATGCTTTCTTGACTTATTTCTGTGGTCATATAATAATTGCATATGTGGTATACCTAACTTATTTTAACCGGTTTCTTAAAGCTATTTGCATTATAAATAGTTTTGTGAATACTTTATCTTTGCTGATACTTTCTCTCCCCCTACAGATAATAAAGACTTCTGAGCTAATGTATTCATTTTTGTGGTATAACTTCTTAATAAAGCAAAGCATGTTGAGTTGGTTATGTAGTTCATTTAGTAGAGTGCTTGGCTTTCATGCATGAGACCTCATGTTCCCAGGATCCAGAATCAGATAAACAAGGCATGGTCATACATGCTTGTAATCCCAGCACTCAGGAGGTGGAGTTAGGATGATCAGAAAATCAAGGCCATCCTTGGCTATATAGTGACTTTAGGACTAGCCTGAGATATATGGACTTCTGTCTCAAAATAAAATGAAACTTTAAAAATAAAGAAAATTATTTTATTCAATTTTTTTTTTTTTTGCTATTAATCATCACTAAACTATAACTTTTCCTTCTTTATTAGTGAACACTTGTCCTGCTCTTTCACCTTTTTCTTGCATGGAGACAGCAATGTTTGTACCAGTGTGGAAATTAACCAACATCAACCTGTATACCTTCTCAGTGAAGAGCATGTCACCCTTGCTCAACAGTCTAATAGCCCATTTCAAGGTAGATTATTTTATTGCTATAGGCATTTGATTACTTATTCTTATTTCAGTATTGGAGATTAAAACTTTCATGTTAGCAATTATATTAGTAAGACAAAATAAGTACCATTAGTGAAATTATTTAAAATTCGTATGAATGGGAATTTTAACATTTCTGTGTTTTCTCCTGATAGCATATTACATTATGGATATGTTAGTCATTTCAGGGTTTTGTGTGCAAGCTGTGTTTAGCATAGCTACCCAGGGGAACTTTTAATGTCATTTATATCATGAATTGTTGACCTCAAGAGAAGTTGTTTTATAAGGTTGCTGATTGCTTTTCAAGTACCGGAAGTATCTTCTTTAATTTTAAATGTAGTGTGTGTTTAAAACTTATGTGGCAGTACTTCATAAATATTTAGATTTATTTATCCACATTTTCTTCAAGTTGCTTAGAGTCAGAATAAATTGAATGATAGGTAAATATTCCCAGTTCATTTTGAAATATGATTATATTTTGATTTTGTGGTAGGCATATTTTAAACAATTTTCAAATTTTTAGCATTATATTTTATATTAAAATGTATAATAAATTTACTTTCTTGGAG
This sequence comes from Mus minutoides, assembly GCA_902729485.2. NCBI lineage: Eukaryota > Metazoa > Chordata > Mammalia > Rodentia > Muridae > Mus > Mus minutoides. The sequence continues at coordinate 287,649 of LR750145.1, read as the reverse complement.
TGATGATAATGGATTTCCTTTTTTATTAGTCTTACATCATTATAACACTATTTATTATGATTTTATTTGCTGTAAATCTTTACTTACTGGATATCTGCTTTGGTTTCTAGTTATCTTAAGTCCATTTGGACTAAATGGCACTCTCACGGGACAGGCTTTCAAGATGTCTGATTCAGCTACGAAAAAATTAATTGGTGAATGGAAACAGTTCTATCCTATTTCATGTGGTTTGAAGGAGATGTCTGAAGAAAAACAGGAAGATATGGATTGGGAAGATGATTCTTTGGCTGCAGTGGAAGTTCTTGTTGGTATGGATTCTGATATTAGTCTGAAGGGGAATCCTGTGTATTTAGTTAGATTTTTCTAAATAACAAACAGCTCTCTTGGCATTCAATACCAAACATTTATTTTTTGCTTATTTTCTCTGCACATTCCATAAGGGCTACAGCTTGGCTGTGACGACTGTATGTATGTTCTTCTTGTACAGTCCAGGTTAAAGAAGCACCCAGTGTCTGGGACACAGTGTTTTTAGGAAAACAAAGGAATAACAGGGATCAAGCCTAATGATGAAAGTGCATTAAAGCTTCTGCTGAGATGAAAATGATGTAAAGAAATGGTACATTTGCTCCCGGTGAATTAGACAAGACTGGTTACTTGTCCAAGCCAGAGCTACTGGGACAGAGGCACATGCTCTGTTGTCTACATGTTAAAGAAGGGAACAAGATTAATTGTGAAGCAGTTATTATTTGGGGGCTAGAAAAATTGACAGCCTATGTTATGTATAGTGCTTGAATATTTAATAAAATTTTCAGTAACAGAAAATATTCCTAAATAACTTCTGGGATTGGTGTGTTCTCCATAGATCAGTTCTTTCCAGATTAGGTCTAGTTCATATGTCATGTTCAAGGTACAGGCTACAAAAGTGATCTGTTTCTGGGTATATTAATTACATAGCAGATACAAGAAGTAAAAGAAGCCGTTCTGACCCTCTAAGCATAATTCACTCTGTTAAGATGTGGCATACAGTCAAGCCTGATAGTGTATAAAGACATGGAAGGCATGGACAATGTATAATTCAGCAGATAATTGGAATTAGTATCTGTGATACTATAGTTAAAGCAATCTAAAAGAAATGTCTCGTGTAAGGATTACCCTATGGGAGTTTTGGAGTTTTTATTAGGTTTTGACCTGTAACCCAGATTGGCCTTGGACTCAACACTCAACCTGTTCAACCTCCTGAGACCTGGGGTTGCAGATATAATTAATACCACCATGTATGGCTTTTTTTAAAAGTTGAAACTGTTCTCATTCATTTTCAGTAAATTCATGATTATTGGAATAGTTATGACAGAAACAGCACAGATGTTTACTAGACTTTAAAACAGACAAGACAAAATGGTCCATGATCTTAAGTGTCCACATTACCTTTATTATATTTATAAATTAAAATTTATAATGCAGTGTACATTGATCAACTGTACATGTATAGATTTTTAAAAACCCATAATTACAGTAGAAAATCTATAGCTTATTGAGTTAAAGTACTTGCTATACAAGTCTGAGGATGTGAGTTTGGATTTCAAAATCTGCATGGAACCCAAATACAGTACTGTATTTATCTAATTCCAGCACTCCTATGGCAAGCTGGGAGGTTGAGATAGGAGTAGAGCTGCAAACTCACAGACTAGTTAGTTAGCATGGCATATACAGTAGCCTGGAGAACTTGTCTTAAACTAGGTGGAAAGTGTAGACTGACACCGGAGTTTATCTTCTGCCCTCCACATATGCACCATAGCATGTGTACAGCCATGCTCAGAGACGGATACAATGATATTTTATTTTATTTATTTATTAACATAAATATAACATTTGGGTAATTTTTACTGCAGTGCTTTTTTTTGTTTGTTTTTTCGAGACAGGGTTTCTCTGTGTAGCCCTGGCTGTCCTGGAACTCACTTTGTAGACCAGGCTAGCCTTGAACTCAGAAATCCACCTGCCCCTGCCTCCCAAGTGCTGGGATTAAAGGCGTGCGCCACCACGCCCGGCTAGCACTGCAGTGCTTTTAATGAAATTAATTCAACTACTGCCACAGTGGTAGCTGATTTGTGTTTTTTTCCCTTGTTTTTGTCCATTTGTTTTCAGCGGGTGTCCGAATGATCTACCCAGCATGCTTTGTGCTAGTCCCTCAGTCAGACATTCCTGCTCCTAGCTCTGTGGGAGCTTCTCACTGTTCAGCTTCTTGCTTGGGTATCCATCAAGTGCCTGCTTCCACAAGAGATCCTGCTATGTCTTCAGTTACTCTCACTCCACCTACATCTCCTGAGGAAGTCCAAACAGGTATTACACTAGCTGCTTCATCAATCAGCTCTGGCTACAAATCTGTTCTTTTGAGTACATAAGTAATTAGCAATTTTTATTTTGAAATTGTTAAAATTTACTAGAAAATTGAAAGTATAATGTAAAAAAACTCATCTAAATTTATACTTAACTTTTCCTTTTTCATGCTCTGTGTATGTATACATTGATTCTAAATTGGTCTTTTTTTGAACTCTTAGAGAAAAAGCTACAGAGTTGGTACCTTATTTTTCCTACATATTCATTGCATTTTCAGAATTAAGACCATTCTCATATATATGTACATAATACATGTGCACTCCCACACACATTTTGTGTATATGTGTTTGCCCATGATGCTGGTAATTAAACCCAGGACCTTATATATCTCTTATTCAAGATATCTTGTATATCTTTTCTCTCTGCATTTAAAGAAAAAAAAATTTTGACCTCAGAATGTCACTAGAATTACAAAATAGAGCAAAGCATTAGAGGAGTTAACAGAAACTCTAACTTGTTACTTTCGGTTTGTTTTTACCTTTCTATAGCCTCTGTTTTGTGTTTGTTTTCAGTTGATCCTCAGTCTGCACAGAAGTGGGTCAAATTTTCTTCAGTATCCGATGGCTTCAGCACTGACAGTACTAGCCATCATGGTGGGAAAATACCCAGAAAATTAGCAAATCATGTGGTGGATAGAGTCTGGCAAGAATGTAATATGAACAGATTACAGAACAAGTATGTATCTTTGTTTCTATTTGCCTATCTACCCACTCACCCACCCATCTATCCATCTGTCTATTTGTCTATCTTTCACTGTGTAGCTTTGGCTAGCCTGGCACTCGGTATATAGCCGAGGCTGTCTTATCAAATTCACAATGCTTGTCCTCTCAAGTGCTGATATTAAAGAGATGCACCACCATGTTCATTTTTATTTTGTATATTTATTTTGATATTTAAAACTTACATGCTGCTTAATTAAGAGTGTGGAATAAAAACAGAAAAATTAATTTTTTAAAAATTAAAGATTAAGCTGGGTGGTGGTGGCACATGCATTTAATCTCAGCAATCAGGTGGCAAAGACAGAGGCATTCTGATCTCTTTGTGTTTGATACCAGCCTGGTTTACAAACTGAGTCCAGGACATCCAGGGCTACACAGAAACTCTGTCTTGAAGAAAAACCAAAAAATAAAAATAAATAAGTTAAATAAACTTAAAGATGAAATTCAGCTCTAATAGAAATATACTAAGGAATTTGTAACTCACACTTCAGGAGAAAGTATTCTGCTACATCCAGCGGCCTGTGTGAGGAAGAGACCACCGATAAAATAGGATGCTGGGACTTTGTTGAAGCCACACAAAGGACAAGCTGCAGCTGTTTGAGGTAAGTTTATTTCCAATTGGTGATGCTTATGTGTATGTATATGTTACAATACTAATATTTGTTTTGGGTGTTATGCAAATATGTTATGATTTTTTTTTTCCCCCAAGGATAAAATTGAGAAAAGATAGCCAGCAATTTCAAGCTGATTAGAGAAGTACAGAGAATTTATGGCTTATTTTTTTCTTTATTTTTTCAGATGTGGGCTATGTATCAACTATAGATATACTTTTGGTGGTTGTTTTGAGGCTCTAACTACTGCTCTGGCTGACTTTGAACTTGAGATTTTCTTGTCTTAGAATTTAGAGTACTGGGATCACAGTCCTGGCCACTATCCTTGGGTCATATATCTCTGGAGGAACACATTCCTTACTTGGGTTATCTTCCCTGGGATTTTTTTATAGAAGAAATCATTTTCATAATTTTTAAAATAGTAAATACATTGTTGAGTTTTGTGTAGCTGGTTGTTATTCTTAGGCAACTATCAGTGAGTTACTAAAATAAGATCAAGAATTAATAATTTTACAGGAGACTTGACCAAAATATTAGCTTTCTAATTAACTGTATTACTGAAGGTTTGGTAGCAGAATGGTTTGACTTGGGATTCTTTGTGCACTTGGACTGATTTCATATTTTGAGGCCTTTTGATAAGATTTGATTGTCAGGCTTTTGTCAAGTTTATTACTTTTTGGCCTATTAAAGGTAGATTATATGCTTTTACTACCACATAAAACATAAATAGTGAGCTGGGCAGTGGTGGCGCACGCCTTTAATCCCAGCAATTGGGAAGCAGAGGCAGGTGGATTTCTGAGTACGAGGCCAGCCAGGTCTACACAGAGAAACCCTGTCTCGAAAACAACAACAACAACAACAACAACAACAACAACAACACCCATTAAATAGTGGCTTTGGTATCTGTTACTGAACTTTGTGATTGGATATGTACCTATCCCTGTTTTCCCATGAAAATCATCTAAAGGAGTGAAGTCCCTCCAAGTTGTGGCCAAGGTTGTAGGTTTTTTTGTTTTTGTTTTTGTTTTTATACATTAACTGGGTTTACTTGAATATATTGACAGATTCTCAAGTGTCGTGGTATGTTCTTATGTAGATTTAAGTTTTTACTTAGGTTTTTGGGTTGAACCATCTAATATTTGAAGGACAACACTGTTGAAAACTTGCCTCTGTTGGTAGATTAGAGTAAGTATATGATACATTAACTAATATTTAACAGATTAAATTAGTTAACTACAATTGTTCTTTAACATAATTTAAGAACAAAATTGACAACTTTTGTTTACTTGGTTAAATGTAGATCACTTCCTCTTTTGTTGTATGGCCTATGAGGTGAAAATGAAAGGGCCTGGCATGGTGGCACAGGCTTTTAATCCCAGGGGGGGTCAGAGGCAGGCCGGTCTCTTGAGTTGGGAGGCCAGCCAGGTCTACAAAGCAAGTTGCAGGACAGGGAGGCCTGTTATACAGAGAAATTTTGTCTTGGAAAAAACAAAAAACGAAACAAGTATTTCATTATGTTTATGGGTGTTTGTGTGTGTGTATGTACATCCTGAGTATGCATTGCTCTGGGAGGTGAGAGGAGTATGTAGGAGCTTCTGGGACGAGAGTCAGACACTTGTGTGCCACAGTGTTGGTGCGGGGATCAAACCTGGGTTCTCTAGAAGAGTAACCCCGCTCTTAACCAGTGAAGTATTGTTCTAGCTTTTGGAGTTTTACATTTTAAAGAGTTTGAAACAGTTAAAAAAAGTATTTTGTGATATATGAGTTATGACATGCAAATTTTAGTGTATATAAATAAAAATTTATTGGAACATATCCACATCTCATTTTCATACTGTCTGTGCTGCATTCACTTGGCAATGGCAGAATTGACTAGTCATATATCACTGTATGTGGGTTTACATTTTGGGAAATTCTGGATTCTTAGGCTATGAGACCACTGGTGTGTCTGTGTGTGTGTGTGTGTGGGGGGGGGTGTTTGTATACACACGAACAGCTGCAACTCTTACTGTCTAGTCTCATAGAAAAGAGGTTTCTTTGTCTATGTAGAGATTTTTATTGGGCAGCTCTTTTTGTTTATAATATGCTTTTGTTTTAGTTCTCTTGAAATAATAGATTTCAGTAATTTTATTTGAAGTGATTTTAGAGGAAGACCCTAAGGAATGACATTAACATTACAATTCTTGGCCTTAAGACAAAAATTTGCTCTTCGAAAGTTTCTTTCACATTTTTAAGAAATTCCTTCTAGGTTTATAGAGATTTTCATATACTAAGTTAGAAAATGTGATTTTCCATCTATTTCTATAGTTTAGTGTATTATGATAAATATGTGTGTGATTTATTTATTTATTTATTCCCCATAGATTAGAAAGGCAGTATTATTTCTGGGACATTTTATATTTGTTGTGCTGGCGCGCGTGCGCGCGCACACACACACACACACACACACACACACACATCTATTGATATTTAGTTTAGAACAACAGCTTTCCTAGACTCAGAATGCATGAATGAACAAGCCTTTTGCCTATACTCTAGTGGAAGTGATAATTTGCTTACAAAAATTCAGTTCTCTTTCTAAATTTAAGAGTGATATGTACAATTCAGAAAATAGGGTAATGTGACTTTTAAACTCTTGTGACTTGAATTTACTAATTTCATACTCAGAAATTTGAGGCATCATATTTTTACATATAAAGGGTTTTCTTGTGCTTGTACTGATCTGAAAACTGACTTCAGGGGCCGGGCATGGTGGTGCACGCCTTTAATCCCAGCACTCAGGAGGCAGAGGCAGGTGGATTTCTGAGTTCGAGGCCGGCCTGGTCTACAGAGTGAATTCCAGGACAGCCAGGGCTACACAGAGAAACCCTGTCTTGAACCCCTCTCCCCCCCCAATAAAAAAACCAAAAAAAAAAAAAAGCCTGTCTTCAGAATTGTTATTATCAAGGAGGATAAAATTGTTTTAATTGAATCTTTATGTTGGTCAGGGGGATTAGAGTAATCGGAAAAACTCTGGAAGAGATCACTTTGTCATACCATAAATTTACCTGTGTTTATACTCTCATTCTAAAAAAGTTTTCCTAAGAGACAAAAGAGAAATTCATGTCTTCCCAATAATTCTCTGTAAAGAAGCCTTACATTTTGGAAAGGTCTATATAGAACAATAGGATGCGGACTTTAATGTCAACAAGTTAAAGGAGCTACTGCTAGTAATATTTGTAAGCCCTAATTCTTCCTTCCTTCCTTCCTTCCTTCCTTCCTTCCTTCCTTCCTTCCTTCCTTCCTTCCTTTCTTCAAAGATTCATTTATTTTATGTATGAGTACACTGTTGCTGTCTTCAGACACTCCAGAAGAGGGCATCGGATCACATTGCAGATGGTTATGAGCCACCATGTGGTTGCTGGGAATTAAACTCAGGGCCTTTGGAAGAACAATCAATGCTCTTAACCACTGAGCCATCTCTCCAGCCCGTAGTTTGTTTGTTTGTTTGTTTCTATCTTTTTTTTAAAGATTTATTTATTATTATACCTAAGTACACTGTAGCTGTCTTCAGATGCACCAGAAGAAGACCTCAGATCTCATTACAGATGGTTGTGAGCCACCATGTGGTTGCTGGGATTTGAACTCAGGACCTTTGGAAGAGCAGTCGGTGCTCTTAACCACTGAGCCATCTCTCCAGCCCCAGCCCGTAGTTTCTTATTCACATAACAAAGTAAAGAAATATGGCTGTTTACTGTTCCTGTTCCTTATACATAAAGTATAGCCATGTATTTCACTTGGTCAATGGAGATCCTGTCCCCCCACCCCCACCCCACCCCCGTCCTACATCCCCCAAGGTTTTCTCTATGTAGTTCCTGTCTTGGAACACTCAGTAGACCAAGCTGGCCCTGAACTTGGATATCCACCTGCCTCCTGAGTACTGGAATTAAAGGCATGTGCCACCACACCCCACTTTGATAACGCTATTAATGCCTTGTAGGAAGTAGATTCTCAAAATTTATATCAGTTCTCATTTATATTTAAACGTTACTGCTAGATGTGACTCATTGGTAGAATGTTTGCCTGGCATGGAGAAGACTTGGTTCGATCTCCAGCACCTAGAGAAACAATAAATGAACTCCAAAGTGGTTTTATTTATGTGAGCCTAATTTATATTCACTTTAGATACATTTTAAAGTACTACTTAATTAAAAAATAATTCACTTTAGATACATTTTAAACCACTGCTTCATTAGAAAAAAAACCCAGGAAACCTCATATACATCTACATGAACAAAGTATTTTTTTTAAGTTAGATTAATTTATTAATTTATGTGTATGAGTGTTTTGCCTACATCTGTATTTGTTCCTTGCATGTACCTGGTACCACTAGAGGTCAGAAGAGGGTATCTGAAATCACTGAAACTGGAATTCCAAACTAGGAGCTGCTCTGTGAGCACTTGAAAATTTAACCTTGGTTCTTTGCAAAAACATTAAGTGATCTTAATGAGTTACTAAGCTTTATTAATTTTTATAATTTTTTAAAAAGATACATTATTTAGATTCTGTTTTGATTGAATTTATTTTGGGGGATATGTGTGAGATAGGGTCTCTGTGTAGCCCTGGCTCTCCTGAAGCTTGTTTCACACACCAGGCTAGCTTTGAATTCACAGAGATCCACCTGCCTCTGCCTCCTCTCAAGTCCTCATTAAAGGTGCCTGTCACCATGCCCTAAGTCAGTTGTAGAAGCTATAGCTACTTTAATAAAACTGATTCCATTAATGATTGGAATGATGTTTTACATAATATGATTTTATAACATCAAGTATTGGTCATTTGGAAGACAGTGGTTTGCTGAGTTATACAAATTTAAGTGTTGGAATATTTTGTTATATTTAATAATAAAAAATGGATTTATGTCACCAGTGGCCTAATGTAACTTTCCAGATTTTTAAATGTTACTCAAAAGCTCAAATTTATCAGTTCTTAATTAAAATGGCAAACTCACTGCGTTTTTAAAGAACCTTATTAAGCAATTTTACCAAATAATGAAAAACATGGATAATTATGGTTTATCAGTGATTATTTTCCTTTTTTGCATGTGACAAGATTTTGTTAAATAGCCACAGGTTAGCCTAGATCTCATGAAGCTGGTGACTGGCCTCACGCTGATGATGATTCTGCCATAGTCTCCCAAGTTCTGGGTTGTGGTGTTCAGTGCCACCATATTCAACTCAGTGATTTGTTTTTCAAATAAAAATGTTATTCCATGAAGAAAAAAAGGCTAGTTTAGTTTTAACCTCAAGTAACAATGTAAGTAATTTTCCTCAAAGCAATCATTGTCCTTAATTGTGTAGCAGAGAGGATTCATATGGGCCCATTTCTTCATACAGAATATGGTAAGCAGTCCAAATATATAAAGCTGAAGTTTAATAAAATGTGATCCTCCCCTCTGTTTTAGTAGAAAAAAGAGAAAAACTGAGTTTAAAGTAAAATTGGCTTTAAACATATTCTAAATTGATAGAGTGCATATCTAGCATACTGCACCAGCTCTGGGTTCAAACCTCTGTACAACATAAAATTCAGAAAACACAAATCAAGAAATGCCTGTGTATCTGGTAGTGAAGACAAGAGCTCTCACCGTGGCTAGCACATTTGGTACTGCTCCAAGGGTCTGACTGCTACTGGTCTTGTTCTGTCACTGTGTCAGTATAATGGGAAAGGCAGTAATGTTCTGCTATGAAAATCATTTTAACTGGGTGTGATGCCACAGATTTATAATGCCACCCGTTGGCAACTTGAGGCAAGAAATCCTGTCTCAAAAAATCTTTTAAATTAAAAAAGTTTTAATCTCCACAACAGGCAAGTATTTGAGTAACTTAAGAGATGAATGATACTGTCATTATTTTTATACTAAATTATTTTATTGTTTCTTTTGGGTGTGTGTGTGTTACTTTTACGTATCTTTCTTTATCTTCTCTTAATTAGGCTGCCATAGAGGTTTGACATTCTGTGTTTGTTCTTGAGTCCTATGTTACAGTAGTATATGCTGTTAATCACTGAACCCTATTTTTCAACATCTAGGTCACGTTCTTGGAGCCACATACGAGGCATTTTTTTTTTAATTATTTTTATTTTATGCACAATGGTATTCTGCCTGCATGTATATCTATGTGACGGTGTTGGTTCCCTGGAAGTGGAATTACAGATAGTTGCTCTTAACCACTGAGCCATCTCTCCAGTACCTTACAGGACATTTTTATTATTGTAGTAGAAACTTATCTTAGATTCAGCATTTTTGGCAAGAGTACTTCATAGACAATTGTTTTGAGAAGAGACTCAGGGTCTGGTTACCCTTCTAAGAATGTTTAAGTTTTTTAACTAGTTGTAGTGGCCCATGCCTTTAACCCCAGTACTTGGAGGCCACCCTGGTGTACAGACAGTTCCAGGAGTGACAGACATGGCTGCATAGAGACCCTATCTCAAAAAAAAGTTTAACTTTGACTACAAGTCCATACTTTGACCTTTGCACTGAAGTTTCTATGAACTACAAATACAGTCTTTGTTCTATAAAGATTTATTTTTATTATTTTTAATTATGTGTCTGAGTGTGAGTATGTGCACATTAGTCTGGGCACCTGAGGAGGGCAGAGGCCTAGGATTCCCTGGAGCTAGAAGGCAATTGTGAGCCAACTTATAAAGGTGTCCCTTACAAAAGCTGAAGGAGGTCTCAACCACTGAGCCATCTCTCCAGCCTAAGATCTTTGATTTCTTTTCTTGCATTGTTGTGTTGGATAACTTTTTATTTTAATATTAAGCAACGTGCACAGTTATTACTTGGTTATTAGTTAGTAATAGTTCCTTTGTTTTCTCATTTACTCTGTTAATGTAATGAATACTACTGATTTATTTTCACTTTTCTATTGTCATACCTTAAATTTTTAGCTAGGATAAACCCCATTTACTTTCTGATGATTGTTTTATACTTTGTTGGGTTGATTTGTTTCTAATTATGTTAATTATTTACTTCTGTTAATGATATACACTTCTGTTCTTGAAGAATATTGGTCTATGATTTTCGTACATTGTCTTTGATTCTGCTGTTTGGGTAATGGTGGATTTGGTTTTTCTGTGTCCTTCGGATATAGGTCATGTTTCCTTTGATAGTATCCAGTGAGATGTCCCAGACTTTTCGTGAAAGAACTATTCAGAATGTTCTTTATCAGAAATGTCTGTGAAAAAAAAACTGGTTGCCAGTTTTAAAAACCATTTTGAGCCGGGCGTGGTGGCGCACGCCTTTAATCCCAGCACTGGGGGGGGGGGGGGGGGGGGGGGCAGAGGCAGGCGGATTTCTGAGTTCGAGGCCAGCCTGGTCTACAGAGTGAGTTCCAGGACAGCCAGGGCTATACAGAGAAACCCTGTCTCGAAAAAACAAAAAAAACAAAAAACAAAACAAAAACAAAAACAAAACCATTTTGATTTATTACACTTGTGTATTGGGGGTAGGCATGCACACGTAACAGGGAGAATGTGAAGATCAGAAGACAGCCTGTAGGAGTTGATTCTTGCCTTCCCTGTGGCTTTTCAGGATTTATTCAGGTGGTTAGCCTGTGCTAATGTTCTGTTGGTAGATTTGATTTAGCTAACAAGGCTCCCAGAATTAAAGAAAATATACTACTGAATTTAAAATTTCATATTCGACTCTTTATGAAGTAATTTCTTTGTGTAAAAGGAAATTTTAAAAATACATATATATCTTAGACCTAACAAAATTATTAGGTTTTAAGATATGGTTTAAGTACTTCAGAAATCCTTCATGGATGAAGAACAGGTTGTTTTAAGCATTTCTTTTCCTTTTCTAGTTAAGTGATTTCTCCTGCAGTGCCAAATACTGGGAGAACCTAGGTAGGCCTGTCTTTCAGTCAATTCTAGCACCTTTTAGACTAATCAGTTACTACAGTATTTTAATTAATGACTAAGCTTGGGCAAGCCATTTTTAATAGTTACTAAGTCTGAAATACCAGGTACATTTACAAATGAAGAAATTTCAAATTTCCTTATACTTTTTATCTTAACTAGATTTATTGAGAAGCCAAGATAGTAAGATGACGTAAGTTAGTTAGCTATTTGATCACAGAGCTATTAAGTGAATGTGAGTTGATTTAAAATTCTTTTAGAAGATAATATGTGCATGAGTGTTTTGTCTGCATATATGTATGTGTGCCATATGTATGCCTGGTGCCTGAAGAGATCAGAAAAAGGTACCTTGGAACTGTAGTTAAATACAGTTGTGAGTCACCACATGAGTGCTGTGAATTGAACCGGAGTCCTTTGCAAGAGCCAATGCTCCTTAACCATCACGTCATCTCTCCAGTTCTGCATATGGGCTTTTAGGAATTGTTCTGTATGGTTTTATGCTTAAAATTACTGAACAAGTGATTTATAAATTCAAATCATCATATTTTTAGAGTTGCATATGAAGAACCAATGACCTTACATGTCTCAAAATCTTATTTTATATACTTTGTATAATAGTTGTATATTAACAAATGACCTAAATTTTTTTTAACTTTTCAGGCATAAAACTCTCAAGACAAGAAATACTGGGCAACAAGGACAGGCACCATCTTTAGGGCAGCAACAACAAGTACTTCCTAAGCACAAGACCAATGAGAAGCAAGACAAGAGTGAGAAGCCACAAAAGCGCCCCTTGACTCCCTTTCACCATCGTGTATCAATTAGTGATGATATTGGCATGGACACAGATTCAGCCAGCCAAAGACTTGTGATCTCTGCTGCAGATAGTCAAGTGAGATTTTCAAACATCCGAACTAATGATGTAGCAAAGACTCCTCAGATGCATGGCACTGAACTGGCAAATTCACCTCAACCTCCCCCACTTAGTCCTCATCCATGTGATGTGGTTGATGAAGGAGTGACTAAAACACCTTCAACTCCGCAGAGTCAACATTTTTATCAAATGCCAACACCGGATCCCTTGGTTCCTACCAAACCAATGGAAGATAGGATAGACAGTTTATCCCAGTCTTTCCCACCTCCATTTCAGGAAGCTGTAGAACCTACCGTGTATGTTGGTACAGCAGTAAGCTTGGAAGAAGATGAAGCTAATGTAGCCTGGAAGTATTACAAAGTCCCAAAGAAAAAAGATGTAGAATTTTTACCACCTCAACTTCCAAATGATAAATTCAAGGATGATCCAGTTGGACCTTTTGGACAGGAAAGTGTAACATCAGTTACAGAGTATGTATTTTTTGTTTTTAATAGTCACTACTATTAAGTTAAGAGTAAAAATGATGTAAGTTCTTAATGTTGGAACGCTAGGCTTGGTTATAGGATAGGATTTATAAAAACAGATATTCTTGGTATTTGAATAATTTCTTTAATCTCTGAAGAAACCTTTTTATTATTAAACATTGAGCCACAAAAATGTAGAGAAAATAATGTGTCAAAGCCTTGGTGTCTGTCACCCAACTAAGGGGGTTGCCTATGACAAGATCCATCTATTCTTCTAGTTCTTCTTCCACTGGCCTGAATTTAGCACTTATTTCTACACATGCCTTAAGACATACTCAGGTAATTTGTATAAGTGCTTTGTCAATCTTCTGTTATTAGTGGATCTGCTATAGTATGTCTACTTTTAGATGGACATCATCTCGTATATTTTTCTTAGAAACAAAGTAGGTAGCAGTGAATTGGGGAAGATATACATTTGCTTGTATAGAATTTTTTCAGGAAACACTTGTGAAAGGAATTCTTTCTTTCTTTCTTTCTTTCTTTCTTTCTTTCTTTCTTTCTTTCTTTCTTTCTTTCTTTCTTTCTTTCCTTCCTTCCTTCCTTCCTTCCTTCCTTCCTTCCTTCCTTCCTTCCTTCCTTCCTTCCTTCCTTCCTTCCTTCCTTGTGGGGGGGGAGGTTCAAGACAGGGTTTCTCTGTGTAGTCCTGGCTGTCCTGGAGCTTACTCTGTAGACCAGGCTGGCCTCAAACTCAGATCTGGATCTAGAGTTACAGGCAGTTGTCAGCTGCTGGGAATAGAACCTGGGTTCTCTGGAAAAGCAGCCAGTGCTCTTAATTCTTGAGCCGTGTCTTTAGCCCAATTTTTTTCCCCCTTTCCAATCAGATTGTTTTCGGAGTTTGTTTTTGGGTTTTGGTTTGTTTGTTTGTTTTTGTTTTTTGTTTTTTGTTTTTCGAGACAGGGTTTCTCTGTATAGCCCTGGCTGTCCTGGAACTCACTTTGTAGATCAGGCTGCCCTCGAACTCAGAGATCCACCTGCCTCTGCCTCCCGAGTGCTGGGATTAAAGGCCTGTGCCACCACTGCCTTGCGAGACGTGCCCTTTTTCAACGAAAGGTTTTAGAGCTAGTTTGCTCTTCAAACACCTGGCCTACAGTTTGTACCATCATAAGCCACTAGACCATAAAAATACTGTAGGTTTTCATTTTTATCAGACCTTGACATAAGACTATTTTAACTGCATGAAGAATGGCAAGGCATTATTTTGATGCATGTTTGTAGATTTCTAATAATATTAAACATCATTTAAAATTTTTATTGAACAATTAGTGTTCTTCATCCATGAATTACCTGCCTAAACTTTAAGGTTTCTTTTTCCTTCTTTATTATTCTTCCCATAATTTTGGTCCTAGTCCTGTACTACTAAATGTAATATAGATATCTTTCTATATCTAGTAGACATTTCAGCCTATAGCACATGCATGCCCACTACCCTCAGAAGCCTTTGGAACCTAAGGTTGTGAACATCTATGTGGGTACTGGAAGTTGACTACTGTTACTCTGTAACACTGGGAAGGGGGAGCAGCTCCTAGAGCTGGATTCACACTCAGGAAAGAATGGTTCATTTTTTCCTTGTGGTTTTGGGTGCTCTATAGTCAGAGAAACTTGTCTATTAACAAACTGTAGAAGCAGTACCTGGAAGTGTAGTCTTTTTTAAGACGTTAAGTGCAGAGTAATGTGTTTCCTTATGTCATTCGCATACCATTATGTCATCATCCTTTGTCAATAGCGCCTTACCACTACCCTTCTCTGGGCTGTCCCATCTCTGACTGGTTCCCTTTCTTTGGATAGTAGCCTCTCATTGTTTTTGTTTTTTAAGTCATGTACTCCATTACTCTCTCTCTCTTTTTTTTTTTTTTTTTTTGGTTTTTTGAGACCGGGTTTCTCTGTATAGCCCTGGCTGTCCTGGAACTCACTTCGTAGTCCAGGCTAGTCTCCAACTCAGAAATCTGCCTGCCTCTGCCTCCCAAGTGCTGGGATTAAAGGTGTGAGCCACCACACCTGGCACCATTACTCTTTTTTAATTTTTCTTCCCTTAAGATCTCTTTCTCACCTTAAGATCTGTTTATGACCTTCATGACCTACACACATGCACATAAATGAATATACACATATATGTATATACTTGTATATGTTTACACACACACACACACACACACACACACACACACACACACACACACGCACGTGTGTTCCATATGTAAGAAAATAGCCCATCCTCTTTCTGAGTCTGGCTTAATTTGCCTAACATAATGATTTCTAGTTCTATCCATTTTCCTGCAAATGTCATTTCATTTTCTTTAATGGGTGCGTAAAATTTCATTGTTTGTGCCATACTTTATTCATTGATGGATGTGTAAGCTGCCATCATTCGCTGGCTTTTGTTTAATAATGAGTCTGCTATAAACACAATTGGGTGAGTATCTTGATGGATCATGTATGGTTGCTCTACTTTTAGTTTTTTTGAAGAAACTTTATGAGATTTCCATCATGCTTATACTAGAAGTGAGGAAGTGTTTGTTTCCCCATATCCTTGCCAGCATTTGTTGTTCTTCCCCACAGTTTTTGGATAGCCATTCTGACTAGGGTGAGATAGGATCTTGAATTTGCATTCCTGAACTGCTAGCAACATTCACCCTATCTTGCTTTCTGACTTAGCACAATATCTTCCTTAAAAAACAAAAAAGAGAAAGGCCAGGTTCATGCCTCATGGCTTTTCAGATTACATTAGAGAAGCAGAGAACCATCTACTTTTTATCATTTAGTGTTGCTTGGGAGTTGTTGGAAATTTTTCTGATTATTCTGTCCAAGTTATGGTCTGTCTGTCTTCTTTTTTTTTTTTTTAAAGATTTGTTTATTTATTATATGTAAGTACACTGTAGCTGTCTTCAGACACTCCAGAAGTGGGAGTCAGATCTTGTTACAGATGGTTGTGAGCCACCATGTGGTTGCTGGGATTTGAACTCAGGACCTTCAGAAGAGCAGTCGGGTGGTGCTCTTACCCACTGAGCCATCTCACCAGCCCAATGGTCTGTCTTCATTCTGCCAAATCACTACCTCTCTTCTATAGTGTTTTTAAAAATTGGTTGGTAACATTTTTATATGTGAAATTATCTTTTCCTTGTTAAAATGGAAGCTCTACAAGGGCAAGTACTCTTATTTACTGCTCTACTTTTCTTAACAGAAGAACATGCATGGTATACAGGCAGACTTACACTGAGAGTAATCCTGTGCACATTGTAGAGATCCCACAGATGTTTGGATGGATCAGATGACAGTATTGCTAGGCACTTTACTATTCTACAACTTTTTTTCTTTCCAGGTTGGATTTTCTTACTTATTGTAGAAATTTAGTGATATGAATATTTTTATATTAGAAAACTTTAGGAATGAGTTTTTATGGGCACATTATATTCTTAAGATCTAAGAATTCTGGCCATAACTTTAAACACATGTATTAGTTGCTTAAGCTAACATTTAACCTCAGAATCTGTTAAAACAATTACTTCACATTTTTCTCATTGAATACAAATGAGAAGAAGTGTAAAATAGAATTACAGCATGCCCAGTAGACTGGTACTGTGTCATGGTTATGTGAGTTCAAGACAGAATAGATTTCTGCTTCTGCCTACTTCTGGCCTCCCATGCCCTTCTGTCATAGAAAAGGGAAAGACAAACAAACAAACTTGAATAAAAAGGTTTGCTGTTGATTTTATTTAAGCAAATTTAATTTTTTATTTTGTGGAATATATGTCTTTTTTTGTTGTTGGTATACCAGATAGGAAACTATATTCTGTCAGATTTTCTCCTAAGGCTTATTGTTGTAGCACGATGATAGATGTCACGTAAAGTTACCTAACAGGTTTCGTTTCTATGTTATCTCAGAAGCATTTATGAAATATAATAGTTTTGTACTTGGTAGGTTAGAAATAAGAGCAAGGGGCTGGAGAGACGGCTCAGTGGTTAAGAGTACCGACTGCTCTTCTGAAGGTCCTGAGTTCAAACCCCAGCATCCACATGGAGGCTCACAGCCATCTGTAATGGGATCTTCCGCCCTCTTCTGGTGTGCCTGAAGACAGCTACAGTGTACTTAGATATAATAATAAATAAATCTTAAAAAAAGAAAAAAAGAAAAATAAGAGCAAGAGATTGGTGTTTGTTGCCTTGTGGTTCCCTTCTTTCCCCTGGAGTCACTGGAATGGCAGGGATTCTCAGGGGACACTAGTCAGTGTCTACTTTCAGTTGTCAGAACTCAAGCTCTGTTCCTGACATCTGGTAGGTAGAGATTAGAGATGCTGCTAAGTGGCTTTTAAGTGTACATGGTAGTATCCCACAACAAAAATTACACAGCACAAAAAAAGGGCTGTGTTATCTTAATGTGTCTTAAAAGATCCTTTATTATAAAAAACTTGCAAATACAAAGCCACATACCAAAATTACATTGGGCTTTAAAGTTCGTATAACTTAATGAGCTTAATACAGTTAAAATTAGCATAAAATATATTTGATTATGTGACTTTTAAAGAAATTTGACCCCTAAAACTGTTAGCAAATTAAATGGGCCAAATGCATGTAATCACTAGGTTCTTTAAAGTTGTACTGTTTGGTTGGGCAGTTGTGGTGCCTGCCTTTAATCCCAGCTTTCTGGAAGCACAGGCACATCAATCACACACAAATCTCTGAATATGAGGCCAGCCTGGTCTGCAGAGTGAGTTCTAGGACAGCCGCTTCATAATGAAGTTCTGTCTTGGAAAAACAAAACAAAATAAACAAAAAATGAGGGGGGGTAGTGTGTGTATGTGTGTGTGTGTGTGTGTGTGTGTGTGTGAGTGTGTGTGTGAGAGAGAGAGAGAGAGAGAGAGAGAGAGAGAGAGAGAGAGAGAGAGAGAGCTAGTTGTACTATTTTAGTTCCCCAAACCACTTGTGAAATATTTGACTTGGTCATTGATGTTACCGTTAAACCCAAATCTTTTTAGAAGGACTTGATAATTCAGTACCTGGTATTAATACTCTTAGTTGATAATTTGAAAGTTCAGAAGAACATCTATCTTATTAGAGACAGATGGTGTCCCTTACTGAAATAAGTTTATGATTCACTATTATGTTCTTTTGATTGCATCTCAACAACCTAATTTTTTTGGATGAATTGTTAGCATAGTCTCTCTTCTATGCAGTTCTGACTGTCCTGGAACTTACTAGGTTGGTCTTGAACTCACTAGGTTGGTCTTGAACTCATAGAGATCTATCTACTTGCTTCTGCCTCTGGGAGTGCTGGGATTAAAGGCTTATGCCACCACTCCTGGCCTCTTAACAATGTCTCTTTGTAGGAACATAGAAATTCTTATTTATTTATTTATTTATTTATTTATTTATTTATTTATTGCTTTTTGAAGCAGGGTTTCTTTGTGTAGCTAGTGTTCCTGGAACTTGCTTTGAATACCAGACTGGCCTCAAATTCAGAGATCCACCTGCCTCTGCCTCTTAAGTGCTGGGAGTTTTGACATGTTTTTAAACAGCTTAAGGCTACAAATTATTTGTCTTTACTTGGGAATTAGGAACAAGAAGAATGGGAAGAAATATGTATATTATAGATGAAGTTTTTCAAAATAGAAGTGCCTTGAAACAACTGATAAATTTAAAAAGTAAGGTCTTGGTGAATTGTTAAGGTCTGGTTAAATAATGACATCCTTATAAAGGAAGGGGAAATATGTATATAATGATAGAAGAGAGTCTATAGATACATTATAAACTTTAGATCTTAGGTATATGGTATGATCTTTGGTCATTAAGTAGAGGATATAAGCAGTACCTATTTTCCTGGAGAGGGGTCAGCATAATCTTGATCTGTCCTTTTGTTCTTATGACTTTATAGCTATGTGAATATAAGACATGGACACTGTAAAAATATGTCTTTAGAAATGTGAAATACCTGCAATTTGTACATATGTTAATAAACCAGTGAGGCATAGACGGTACAGGGAAGGAATCATTAGAAGAATTATTTTCATTATGAGTGTTGCCTTTTATAGGTCTTCAAGGATAATTATCAGTTTGAGAAGCTTAAAATTTGTGTTTCCATTGATGTAAAGAAATTGGTGCTTAAGTGTGGCACTATGCCCCGTAGATGGGCGGATACAGGAGAGCCATGGATTAAGTCAGTTGGAAGGAAGGGTGCTTGGCTTGGTAGTGTGCTTGAAGCTAGGTTCAATCCTCAGCACTATTGAGAAAATCAAGTGTGGTGGTGTACATGTGTAATCTTAACACTCAGGAGGTGGAAGCCAGAGATATGGAAATCTCAGCATTTTTGAATACATAGAGAATTAGAGGTTAATCTGGGGTCTGAAACAGAATGGGTAAGTGAGGGAAGCAATGCTCTTAATATTCTCCAGTTTCCTTCTGATTAAATTGGATATCAGATCTCTCTGAGACTGGAGTTGCAGATGATTGTGAGCTTTCTTGTGGGTGCCGAGGATCAAACCTGTAACCTGTGGAAAGCAGGCTTAAGCTGCAGTGCTCTTAACAGCTGAGTCATTACTTGAGCCTCCAGTATTCTCCAGTTTTAATAGTTTTGGCTGCTTCACTAGTACAGAATAAAATAGTTAATTATTTCTCAGTAAAACTGCATTCTTAAACTTTCATGCATAGTGCTTTGTGAGAACTTTTTCATGAGCTATGCTGAATTATTCCTTTTCTAATCTGTTGTAACTTACTAGGAGAAAGGGAAAGTTGGGGATATATAGCAGTATAGCATATCCCATATACAAGGTTTATACATCTGTGATGAATATCTTTATCTTTTTCCTGGTTATTTTCAATTTGTTAGTTATGATTGAAACTGTTTTAGAATAGAGACTAATGCCATTTTACATTGTGTAGGTTATTTAGTTTAGTTTTGTTTTTTTGGTTTTTTTGAGACAAGGAAAGTCTTGGTACCTTTGAACCTGCCTGCCTCTTGCCTTTCTTTGCCTCTTGTTTTCTGAGTGCTAGCATTATGTGTATGCTCTACCACCTCTGGCCTAGAGATTTAAAAGTTAAAGATAGCCTTTGTGCAGTACACATCTTTTATTCCAGTAATCTCTTTAATTCAAGTTTGAACACAGCCTGGTCTACATAGAGAGACCCTGGCTCAAAACAAACTAACAAACCCAAAAGTTTAAAGATAGAAAAATTCATGCCAAGAAACTTGGTTGTTTTGATATTTTAAAAAAGGATTTACCATGTTTTAATGGAATATGTAGATGCTTTAAAACAATCTATTTTTATTAAGATGGTGTTCCTAAACCCCGAGCAAAGACAGCTTGCTTGAGCCTAGCTCTTCACATTTTCTTCTATAGTTAGGATACATTAGGAGTTTTAAATTATAGTCATTAGAAGAACCTTGTGTTATAGTAGATCCACTAGGTATTTATTGTATGTATATAGTTATAAAATGCACTATTTGCTCTCCGAAAATAGTAGTTTTGATTGTTTCATAGAAAGAAGCTTGTGATGAAATAAACTTGTTTTCATTTCACTGTATTCAAACCTTTTAAGAATTCTGTTTGCTATTTATTTTAATGCAATAAAATTATACTTTTGACAGCTCAAGGATTGTTTCTGGATATGGAGATGGTACTAGGGCTAGTACCATTTAAAGAAAGTGGGAGGATTTTGAGCTATTCAGTTCTTCTGTTTTTAACATTTTCTCCTTAGTTTATCTCCTATAATTGTTAATGCATATTGTCAAACCTTGTCTGGAAGAATTCTTTTGAATAAAGACTTAAAAGTTTTATGTGAGTGCATATCAAGAGAGTGTGCTGTTATCTTAGTGAGAGGAAGGAGATGCAATTAATGGAAACTATACAGGCAATTTATTTCCTAGTTTGGGCTTTTCAATGCTTCCTGTCATTATTGTACCTGATCTTTCAGTTTGTATTTAGTTTTGTATCTAATTGAAATTATCTTTGTAGTTAGTAATTTAATTTAATTTTTAATGTGAAAGTTCCTTTTGGGAAAGGAGAGGTATTATTTATATTTAGAAAATCTTCTGTTTACTGTATATTTGGATAGAGACATAATTTGTTTGAATCTGGCACTTTAAAAATTTTACCTTTACTAAGATTTTAATATAGAATGTATAATGTTATTTTATATCAACTTTATTGTGACTTGATATTAATGAGTACATTTAAAATTTTTGCATATGTCAACGTCTCCAAGATCACTTCAATAAAATAAGAAAACATTGTCTTTTGGCAGTGTACTTGGTTTGCTCTTCTTTACTTAGAGCTCTGTGCAGTATGTTCACTCCTTTTAATAATGTTACTGCACAACAGTTTAATAATTGTGTATTTAAACAATGTGGCAGTCTTTTTGCTTCTGTTAAAGAATGGCTTGGTAAGAAAGAGAAGATTTGTTAACTTTCAGGGTGCCCTTCAGTCTAGGTGCAGGGTATTTCGTTATCTTTTACCACCCGGGTGGGTATTAGAAGAATAGTTTAGCACTTAAGTTTTAATCTTTATCTTTGCCACTAAGTGACCTTGGCACAAACTATTTGTTGCTACATAATTCTAATCATTTAGAGACCACCCTTTATATCCATCATAGAAAGTTATTTTTACTAAAAAAGGGCATAACAAATTAAATACTATGTTAAAAATATTCATATAGCATATTCAACAGTTTTTAGCAAAGTTACTCAAAGTCGAATGTGATGAAGTAGAGTTACTTTTCAGATACAAATATTCATCTGTTTATAGAAAGAACTATCTTAATGAGTAATTAATATATCTCCACTGGCAGTTGTGCCACAAGTGTGTTTTTATGAAACTGTAGACTTGGAATGTTAGATTTGGGGATTCGTCTAGTATTTTTAGAATAGTAGTAATTGCTTGAGCTTCTGATTCAACATTCAGGAAACACTGGCTTTTATTTTGATAGACTATTTCACTCCATAGGGAACCGAGTGGAGGCAGTGCTCGGTATTAATAATAGATTGAAGTTTGATGTCATTCATACAACTTACAGTCTCGGCAATAACTTACTGCTCCAAATTCTACGTAAGTCTTGTTTAAGTGTTCAGAGGAGATGAGTGGCATCAGTCCTAGGTTTTTCTTCAGTGTTTGTTGAGGGTGTATGTATTTAAGATGAGATCTTATTCTCTAGCCCAGTCTGACCAGAGTGCTGGGATTGCCTGTGCGATCATGGCGTCTCAGTGCTTTCTAATGTAAAAGAGTAGTTTACTTCACAGTACAAGATACTAATGCTAATTAGCTTAGTTTTGTGCTTTGTTTACATCTCATTTAGTATTAAATATTAGTCACTACTGACTTTGTGTTTTAGCATTCCCAGTATTAGAGATGATTCAGTGAACCAAGACAAGATCGCAGACTTTGTGGGGCTTTTATTCTAATGAGAATGAGAGTTTGAAGGAGTAATGTAGTATATAATATGTTTGAAGATAACTGCCCCCAGAGGGTTTGGCTACAGAGCAGGGTAAGACAGTTTTAAATAGGTTCAGAGAAGTTGACATTTAAACAAAGCTCTGGAGGAAGTAAAGGAGATGGGCAGACAAACATTGCGAGCAGGGTGGTGTGTGTCCTTGTGAGGAACATCAAGGAAGCCCCTGGAAACAGGGAGGATATGTAGAAGCAGATGAAGTTGGAGAGGAGAGAAGAGTGAGACTGTGGAAGGTTTGGCTTGGGTATTACAGACTTCAAGTAGTTTTTGCAGGATGTTGAAAATGTTCTGACTAGAAGCCTGGCTGCCTTGTTCTGACAGGTTGACAACTTGAGGTTTGTAAACCTGAGAGAAAAGGAATTTTGAAGTTTTAATGTACTTTATTCCCCGGAAGTTATGATTTTGTATTCACATTCTGGTCTGGAATATAAACAGTGAACATTGCAGTTCAGAAGTATGGGTCCTGAGGCTTCACAGAGTTTGCCCAGGGTCGTCTTGTGGCTCCTCCCATCTTTCAGCCTTAACATCTGAGGCCTAGATTTCTTTGATATATTAGCTTCCTCTTGTTTATCACTTGAATTTCTCTGCTCTTCTTTCTCTGGTTTCGTGTGCCTTTGTTGTCTTATTAGAGTATAAGTGGGAGCATCCTTTTTTTTTAAATCACTTTCTAACCCGGAGACTGGTAATACACAAATTAATCTTCCAGTGTAGCAGGAAGAAAACTGAGTTACTTTTTGACCTGTTGCTTTTATTTTGTTTTGTTGACCTCATTATTAATAGTAATAATGTTATTTTCATAAAGTAGAAACAAGGCCTTAAATTTTTAAGCTTAAAATGTATCTATTCTTTGCAATAAGAAAAGGACACTTATTTTCCTTGTACAGATTTTATGATAGTTACTTCACCTTGTGTAGTTGAAGATTCTTCTCAGTTCCAGCTTTGGACAAGTCACCATGCTTGAGAACATGAGAACAGGGCACATGATTAAAAGGCAGCTTGTTCTGGTGGAAGGACAATATGCGGAGACTTGGGTTTTAGTTTCATCTTTCTGTTGTTAAAATTGAGGTTATAATAAATCATATTGCCTCAGTTTCATTTGTAAAGTTAGAGATTATAGGGTAAATACTATGAGTAATTTTAAAAACGACACTTAAAGTTGTTTTAGAACTT
The DNA here is from genome assembly GCA_902729485.2 of Mus minutoides. NCBI lineage: Eukaryota > Metazoa > Chordata > Mammalia > Rodentia > Muridae > Mus > Mus minutoides. The sequence goes on along the minus strand of LR750145.1, from coordinate 264,029 downwards.
TCAAGTGCTTGCTTGGATAACAAATACTAATTTTCTAACTGTGTTTTCTATGCAGGTTAATGGTGCAGTGTAAGAAGCCTTTAAAAGTTTCTGATGAAATAGTCCAGCAATATCAAATTAAAAATCAGTATCTTTCAGCAATAGCGTCTGATACAGAACAAGAACCTAAAATTGATCCATATGCATTTGTTGAAGGAGATGAGGAATTCATTTTTACTGATAAAAAAGATAGACAAAATAGCGAGAGAGAAGCTGGGAAGAAACACAAGGTGAGTAGGAGAGAGTCTGTCCTGTCAGTGTGCACACTGCTGTGTACTGCACATTGGTTGTCACCCTCAGCTGCTTGCTTTGGTTTTGGTGGGTTTGGTTATTGAACCTGGGGCCTTGGGAATGCTGGGCAAGCACTCTGTCACTGAGCTGTGTGCCCAGCCCCACTCATTTCTTCTTCTTTTTCTTTCTTTTTTTTAAGATTTATTTACTTTATTTATGAGTCTACTGTAGCTGTCTTCAGACACACCAGAAGAGGGCATCAGATCCCATTACAGATGGTTGTGAGCCACCATGTGGATGCTGGGAATTGAACTCAGGACCTCTGGAAGAAGAGCCTATGCTCTTAACCTCCGCTCTACCCAACTCACCCATTTATTCTTTTAGAATAGAAAGATATGTATGTAGATAATGTTTATGTGACCATGAGTAAATCAGTTGTGTGACACACTTTGACTTAGTTTCTGATGATGGAGTTATTTATTGTATTTTCATATTGGATAAATAGTATATTAACTTTGGTCAGAATTAGAACATTTAAGTACACTGTTTTGGTGCTAGGTTTATAAAATATGGGATATTTTTGAGTATGTAATTTAGCAAGATTACCTTCTTCTTAAAAGCAAAAACTTTATAAAGTATGGTTAATGAAACTATCATCTAGGGCTAGTGAGATGGCTGAGTGAGTAAAGACACCTACTGCCTAGCCTGATCCCTGTGCCCTACGTGATGGACATCTCCATTAAGTTGTTCTTTGAGCTTCACACTCATGGTGTGGCATAGACACACACACACACACACACACACACACACACACACACACTCACTGTAATTAAGACTATGCATATGATTAAAGTTTTAACATTAGACACTCAAGGATCTATTAGGCAATAAATAACTTAAAAATTTGGAAGTAAATAAATAATATAAGCGTTGAAAACTAAGTGTATTAAATGATCCAGTGTTTACTACAAAGCAGTTCATTTCACAGTTTTACCTAGCTGTACTATATGCCAGTTACTTAGTCTTAGCTTTTTAAATATGAAACCAGTATTATCTGGGAAGGGTATATCCACAATTCAAACTCAATACAGACTTGGGAAATCTATACTATGTCAACAGCTCCAGTTTACTCCATCAGCTATGATTTCTGTGGCAGATTCCTTAGCATCCCTATGAATTAAATGATTGATTTATAAGGTGAACCCGCTAATTGTTTACTTTAAGAATTAGTGATAGCTAAATGTAATGTTTAGTCCTAGCACTCAAGAGACTGAGGCACATCTCCCCGAATCTGAGACTAGCCTGGTCTACATGGCATGTTCCTGGCCAGGCAGAGATCCTGTCTCAAAACAAAAACCCCAAGCGAACCAAACTAAACAATAGAAAGAGTAACAAGCCACATTTAGTGGTGTGTACTTTCTAGTCTAGTGTATGGGAGACTGAGGCAGGAACATGATAAATATGAGGGCAAGCTTGATACATTAAGCCTTGTTTCATATGTAACTTCCTGACTCCAAAGCAACACATGAATTAGTGGTAATGCATTTAGAACACTTATAAGAATGTTTGACACATAGCTACTCAAGAATTGATAGGTTTTTATTGTTGGTAAAATATATAGCACTGCCCAATCTATAACACTGTTTCAGGTGGAAGATGGGACATCTGCTGTCACAGTGTTATCACACGAAGAAGATGCTATGTCATTATTTAGTCCCTCTAAGCAAGGTAAAACTTCTTTCTAATCATTCATTCCAGTGATGATTTGATTATGTGATTTAGGAAAAGTACCTATTCCTTAAAAGTCAAAACTTTATGAAGTATGGGTAATGAAAATACTCATCTGAGGTTGGTGAGATGGCTCTGTGGGTAAAGACACCTACTGCCTAGCCTCATGTGACACTGTTGGATTTTTAAATAATCCTTTTTGCACAATATATTTCATGGTATGGTTAGATTTATCGTTTATCTTCTATTTGAAGAAGCAAGTTCAGATGATAGTATTTTTCTTAGAAATTGAGATGTATAACTTACTAGGTTTTGGCTAAGACTAAGTATTATTGAGCATGGTGGTGCATGTCTTTAATCCCAGCACTCTGGAGATACAGAGGAAGGCAGATCTCTGAGTTCATGCTAGCCTGGTGTACAGAGTGAGTTCAGGACAGCCAGGGCTACATAAGGTAAGAAGATGAAGAGTAAATTGTTGGAATCTTTTCCTTTTTTTTTTTTTTTTAAATAGCTAGAAATAGGTCTGTATAGTGAGATAAGACCATTGCCTAAAGGTTTTCTGATTTGAAAACTCAATATTTAGGGTTTTTTTTTGGGGGGGGGGGGAGATTATCTTTTATTTTAAGTTTCTTTTCTTGTAGTCCGACCTGATCTCATTCCTGAGCTCTTAAGCACCTGAGTGTCACTGGGATTACAGGTGTGTGTACCTGGCCTGAAGAACTCAGTTTTTAAATTAAACTTATAAAATTTTTTGATTCTTCTCATGGCTTGAATGTATAAGAGAACTTTTTCTTTTCTTCTAGTTTTTTTTTTTTTTTTTTTTGTTCTTCTTCTTCTTCTTCTTCTTTTAGCTTTGTTTTTAATTTTTTGCTGATGTGATCTCATACAGCCTTTGCTGACTTCTAACACACTATATGGTAGAGGCTGCACTGCATTGAATTTCTTGTTCTAATGCGTCTGTTTCCCAAGTACTGGGATTGTATCATGTGCTGCCATACCCAACCAAGGATTCCTTTTCTGATGCTATTAGTTCAGCTTTTTGCTTTGTTTTGCTTTTTTTTGTTTGTTTTTTTGAAACAGTTTTTCTGTGTAACCCTGGCTGGCCTTGAACTCAGAGATCTGCCTCCTGGGATTAAAGGCATGTGCTACCACTGCTTTGCAGTTGAGCATATTTATATGTTCAGACAATAGAGCTATAGTAGTCAAGTGTCCTTTGAAAGTATCTGACCTGTGTGAAGAAGGTATCTGTAATTTTAAAAATTGATAGATAGATAAACATGATATATCATATATATATATATATATTTATAATGTATAGTTTGTTGCTTTCCGTGGATATTTTAGAGTGCTAAGTCAAGCTATTTAATATGTATCATTTCATATAAGTACTTTTTTGGAATAAAAACACGAAGATTGGTTTTCTTTGTTATTACCAGACATTAAGCATACTATAAACATTAGTATGTATCATTTACATTAAGCTTTTGAATAGGCACAGTTTATCTTTTGGTATGTGTTTTTTAAAGGCAGCATTTTGTTTTAATATTTTGAGAAAATAAAGAAATGAAAATAAGAAAAAATTATGTAAAGAAGGAGCAGGTAGTCTTTCATAAGGCAGCTTAGTGGCTCTAAGTATTGGTGGGTAACATCTTAGATTCTTTGATGAAGGGTCTTTATCAAATTTTAGTGGCATGTTGCTTTGAGATAGAGAAAACATCCTGAACTTTGTATTGCGGCTCAGAAGAACTTCAGTAGCCGGTGAGGTAGTGAGTAAATGACCAAGGGACTGAGCCAGGTTTTGTGGGATATGGCTGTAGTGGCAACATTTGGGAGTTATCAAAGGAGTTCCTGAGTCTGAGATTAGCTGGTGTACATAGTAAGTGTCTTTCTTCCCCTCTCCTCAGTAAAAAGCTGATTATCAGCCATGTGATGGCACACACCTTTAATCTTGCCCAGCACCTGGGAAGCAGGGGCAGGCTCTTGAGTCAGAGCCAGCCTGGTCTACAGACTGAGTCTCAGAACAGCTGGGGCCACACAAAGAATCCTTGCCCCCTCCCCCCATTGGTTTATTATATTGTTTGACTTCAAAATATACTCTACAGCTAATAGTTGTAGCACTGGCATTAAGGAAAAAGGACAAAGGCATAGGCCAGTAAAACAGAGTGGAGGGTCTAGAAGTAGATCAGGATGTCTGTGCTCTTAACAAAATAAACATGTAATGATTGTATGTGTGCAGTATAGTATGTTTTACTACATGTATCCCATATAAAATAGCCAAATCAGAATATTTTGTACTTAGTTTATTAGGAGCCTTAAAGCCCCTCTTACTTAGTTTTTTTTTTTTTTAATTATTATATGATTATAGGTCAAAATGGTTGATTCTGAAGTACAATCACTTTTTTATGCTATAAGCAATAGAACCTATTCTTTCTATCCAATTCTATTTTGGTATCTATTTGTATCCTCTATTTTTTTTCTCCTCTCTTCTTCCCAACCACTAAGAGTCATACACACACACAAAAAAATGATAATGGCAAAAAGCATGATATCAAGCCTCTAGACAAGTAATGATACTCCATTATTATCTGTAATTATTCTGCTTTTTTTTTTTTAGCAGATACTTAACATGTATTCATCATACATAACTAGCTTGATATTCTGTGATTCTATCATCTTTATTAGGATACTTACATGCAACCTTATTTGCTGAAATAAATCCTATCTGTTTCAAAATGAAAAAAGCCTGGATAGATGGCTTGGCTTTTAAGTTGTTTGCCGGCCAAGCATGACAGTGCGATTTGGGATCCTCAGTAGCCACATAAATGTCAGGCAAGGCCAGGCGTGGTGGCGCACGCCTTTAATCCCAGCACTTGGGAGGCAGAGGCAGGCGGATTTCTGAGTTGGAGACTAGCCTGGTCTACAAAGTGAGTTCCAGGACAGCCAGGGCTATACAGAGAAACCCTGTCTCGAAAAAACAAAACAAAACAAACAAACAAACAAACAAACAAACAAACAAAAATGTCAGGCAAGTGTGATGGAGCCTGCCTGAAATTCTAGCATGAGAGCAGAGGAGCTAGGGAATTCCCAGAGAAAGCTGGATAGCTGGACTCATTGAATCAGTGAGCTCTAGGTTCAAAGGAGAGACCATACTTAAATGTTTAAGTTCGGAAGCAACTAAGGCAGATACCCCATGTCAACCTCTGGCTTCCACATTATGCATATAATGTATGCATAGGTACCTGTGAATCTGCATATATTTAATCACATCACATAACGCACACAAAAAGAAAAAGTATGTGTTTTTAAGTATCATTCTAATGGCATTTGTATTTTTATGATTTTTCTACAGAGCTTAACTATGGTGTAGATTATGTTACTTTTGGAGCTTCCTAGGGAAAGTACTATTGTTTATTTACAACTTTATTTATGAGAAAAGAATTTCAGATTTTAAATTAGAGACTAGGAATAATTGTGTTGCATGGTTGTTGTGAACATTAGACTGTCTTGTTTAGTTAAATAGAATACTACTTGGCTAACAGTTGAGTTTTCAGTTTATTTTTTCTGATTGTCACATATAGATGCTCCACGCCCTACTAATCATGCCCGTCCTCCATCAACAAGTTTGATTTATGACTCAGATTTGGCTGTGTCTTATACTGACCTTGATAACCTCTTCAATTCTGATGAAGATGAATTAACAGTAAGTATGCTACTAGTGATTAGGATTAAGTTAAATTTCATTGATTTCATAATAGTTCAAGTTTTGGAAGTGATTTATGACTTTAGTACTATGTATTATCTCTGAACAGTAGGAAATATTTTATAAGAAAATACATTTGATTGATTTTAGTCTGTTAAAGTCACCTTGACATGGGTTCCTGTAAACCTTGATGTGGGTATGTTTGAAAGATAGATGATCAAGTTTCATTGAGCTCTACCATGTAATTTTTCTTCTTCAGTCTTTAGAATGATTTTTCTGTTCTTTTTTTTTTAAATAGCACAAATCTTTAAACTCTTTTTTTTTTTAATTTATTTATTACATGTAAGTATTCTATAGCTGTCTTCAGACACCCCAGAAGAGGACATCAGATCTCATTACGGATGGTTGTGAGCCACCATGTGGTTGCTGGGATATGAACTCAGGACCTCTGGAAGAGCAATCAGTGCTCTTAAATGCTGAGCCATCTCTCCAGGCCTCAGTTTTTCTGTTCTTTTATCCTGTAGTTTGAGAGGTGACTTTGGAATTGAATTAGAGAATGTTTAAGTAATTAACATTAGAACTATATAACTTATCAATTTCATAAAAAAAATGGTAGTTCTTCTGAAATTATTTGACATTACTTTTGTTACTATGAGACATAGACTTGAAAACGGTATAGGAGAAACCAGAAAATACTACTTCATCGTTCACACCTGTTTTCAGAGAAAGTTGAAGATAAAAGTAAACATTTTAGGGCTGGAGAGATGGCTCGGTAGTTAAGAGTACTGACTGCTCTACCAAAGGTCCTGAGTTCAAATCCCAGCAACTACATGGTGACTTACAACCATCCATAATGAGATCTGATGCCCTCTTCTGGAGTATCTAAAGGCAGCTACAGTGTACTTAAATAAATAAAGAAATCTTTAAAAAAAAAAAAAAAAGTAAACACTTTAAGTGGGATTTCCTAGAATGTCAGTTGTCTAGTTGTCTAGCAGTTAATTGGGTGCTACAATGTCATGAAAGGGAGTCCTTTCCCATCTACTTAAAAGTAGTTTAGGACCTGACTGGCATATTTGGTGTTTGTTGTCTTATATAATATATCCTGTGAGGATATCTATTGTACATGTTTGAACATATAAAATCTATTACAGATATTGGTAATGTCAGTTATAGCTCTATATGAACATTTACTCTTTACCCTCCAGTGTAGTGTGTACTAGGGCACGCTTCACTGAGAAAAGAACTTTGAATGTGGTCCATATAGCCAGATCTTGTCTCTGCTAACATGCAGACAGCAGCTTTGGCTTTTTGGAGGTGAAAACTTTGTCTTGTGTGTGCTTTACTTACAAAGTGTTCAACGTAAGACGTGGAACAAACGTTCCTTCTAAAAACATTGGTAAGAGCTGCATATGGTTGCACATGTCTTTAAACCCTGTTCTTGGGATAGGAGGCCGAAGGGTTGGGAGTTCAAACTCAGCTTTGTCTACATTAAAACAAGAAGCCTATTTAGGATACATAAGGCCTTACCTGTCTCAAAAATCAATCCAATCCACCAAAAAATGGTGGTGGTGGTGATGGTGAGAGATGCTAAAACTTGGTTTGTTAGGAAGTTTCCCTGAACTTATGTTTAGTATTAGATCTGTAAAAATATTTTTGCTAGAATAACTTTATTAGACCAAGGTGAAAATTAAAGAATTAAGAGGAGTTATTAATTATATAGGAAATCTTAATATCTTTTAAATTAAGGGGCAGATCCTTTGAATATCTTTTGCTAAAACAAAATTGTGGTGTTAATTTTACATTTCTTGCCTTTTACTTGTTTTTACATTATTGGTTATTTTCTTGAGGATGCCTTTTTCTCTGTTAATTCCGAGACTTACAAATACATGCCAGTGATGAATCTACCTGTAAACTGTATGATATTTGGCTCTGTCATAGATTCAGAAAACCATTTTGATGACCAGTACTTAATCCTTTAACTTACCTATAAGTGAATAATACTGTGTGACCACTTTGGCTTTCAGATTAATATGTTTTTCCCCCATAGCCTGGATCTAAAAAGTCAGCAAGTGGATCAGATGATAAAGCCAGCTCCAAAGAATCAAAGACAGGAAATCTGGATCCGTTGTCTTGCATAAGTAAGCACCCCAAATCTGCTCCAACTTGGTTAAAAAATTTACTCCTGACAAAACTCCCTTCACTGTAAACACAGACTCACCGCTTATAGTTTGTTAATGTGTGTGTTGTACTGCACACAGGCACTGCAGACCTCCACAAAATGTACCCCACGCCACCGTCACTGGAACAGCACATTATGGGCTTCTCTCCAATGAATATGAATAACAAAGAATACGGTAGTTTGGACACAGCACCCGGAGGAACTGTCCTGGAAGGAAATAGCTCTAGTGTAGGAACACAGTTCAGAATTGAGGTCGAGGAAGGATTCTGTAGCCCTAAACCGTCTGAAATTAAAGTAAGTATTTTCTAGAAAAGTCATCTCCTCCCTCTGTTTTCTTAAAAGATTAATTGCTGTGTTCAAGAATCTTTTCACAGTTAATTTTAGAGTTATGGCTAATAAATAGGAGGGAATTGTGGGAACACTGTGAGAAATGCATTCAAGAATAAAAACAGATAATATTTATACTTTCGTCCATTTAAAGAACAGGCTAAAGAAGATAGTCGCTTTGATTCTGTTTCTTTGTTTTTGTGCCTGGAATATAAGGCACTGAAAGTCTTTGTTCTTTATATTGTAGGATTTTTCTTATGTCTATAAGCCTGAAAATTGTCAAGTTCTAGTAGGATGTTCCATGTTTGCACCTTTAAAAACTCTACCAAGCCATTGTCTGCCTCCTATCAAATTGCCAGAAGAGTGTGTTTACCGGCAGAGCTGGACTGTTGGAAAACTGGACTTGCTTCCTTCAGGCCCTTCAATGCCATTCATCAAAGAGGGGTATGATTGATGATGTTATTATAATACTGATTGCTTGTGTGGTGTGTGTGTTTGTGAGTGTGTGTGTGTGTGTGTGTGTGTGTGTGTGCACACGAGCGAGCATGTGTGTGAGTGCGTATGCGTGTGTTAGAGGGGTGGCATTGGAGAATATGCATGCCTACAAGTCACATGTATTGCCCCTTTACTCACTTGAGACATGGTTTCTCATTGGACCTGAAACTTGGCATTTTGTCGAAACAGACTGGCCAGCAACCTCCTGGGATATGCCTGTCTTTGCCTTCCAAGTGCTGGATTATAGCTTGTGTAGTTAAGTCATGCTCAGCTTTTTCACATGGGATCTGAGAATCTGAACTCACGTCTTCAGCTTATACAGCAAGCACTTTTACCCACTGAGCCATTTCTGCAGCTCAGATTTTTTTTTTTTTCCTTGAAGTACCTGGAAATAGAACATTGTTTTTGGAAATCCTATGTAAATCAATTTAAAATGTTTCTTGTTTATCATAATGATAGTAGAGATGGATTAACTATTTGAAACCATAGACCATTTTTTTATTTTAAAGGTACCTTTTCTTTTAGCCTGGGATTCTGTTTGTTTGTTTGTTTTGGTTTTTCGAGACAGAGTTTCTCTGTATAGCCTTGGCTGTCCTGGAACTCACTTTGTAGACCAGGCTGGCCTCGAACTCAGAAATCCGCCTGCCCCTGCCTCCCGAGTGCTGGGATTAAAGGCGTGCGCCACCACACCTGGCCTTAGCCTGTGATTCTGAATTGTTCTCATTTTTATACTGCCATTTTGCAATTACTTCACATCATAACAGATAAAGTTTTGCATTTTATTACCAGTCCCATTTTTATAATTACTATTGCCAGCTGGGCGGTGGTGGTGCACGGCTTTAGTCTCAGCACTCAGGAGGCAGAGGTAGATGATCAAGTTTAAGGACAGTCTTGTCTCAGAGTGAGTTCCAGGACAGCCAGGGTGGGCTACATGGAGAAACCCTGTCTCGGAAAAACGAAAACCAAACCAAACCAAACCAAACCAAAATCAAAGCAAAACATTCACTATTGCCACTTTCTAACACAAACATCCCAAAAGTCAGAATTAATTTTTACTATCAGTAGCAATTAGAGTCAATGAAATATGGATATTTGTAGCATTAGAAATTTATAGATAGTAAATATGGTTGTCCAGATGTGGATACTTCATGATTTTTTTTTAAGTCTTTGTGTATCCTTACATGACATCATGTGCACCACATATGTGTAGGTGCCAACAGAGACCAGAGGACATCAGACACCTTGGAACTGGAGTTAATAGGCAGTTATGGGCTTCCTGATATGGGTCCTGAGAACCAAACCTCTGAACCTATGGCCCTCCAAAATGCAACACATATTTTAAACACCAAGCCATAGTTCTAGTCACTGCTTCATTTTATAATCTTGAATCTAGTTGCTTAGGATTTTTGATTCTAGTTAGCTCACAAGAATCTCCATAGTGGACACAATAAACCTGAAATAAGTCTTATTTCTCCCTCTAATCTTGTAATGATTACCATATGGAAAATTTCAGTGTTGCTTAGAAGCGTATGGAGGATGCTGTTTTGTATTCTATATATTAATGTGTTCTTTTATGCATTTGTTCCTCTTTTACCCTGGTGACAGCAGTGATGGCAGTAATTTGGATCAGGACTACGGCCCCGCCTACACACCGCAAACCCATGCTTCTTTTGGGATGCCTCCGAGCAGCGCACCTCCTAGTAATGGTGGTGCAGGAATTCTTCCTTCCCCATCCACCCCTAGGTTTCCAACTCCAAGGACTCCAAGGACTCCAAGGACTCCTCGTGGAGCTGGTGGGCCTGCTAGTGCTCAAGGTTCAGTCAAGTATGAGAATTCAGACTTGTATTCACCAGCTTCCACCCCATCTACATGCAGACCCCTCAATTCTGTTGAACCTGCAACTGTTCCTTCCATCCCTGAAGCACACAGTCTTTATGTAAACCTCATCCTTTCAGAATCAGTAATGAATTTGTTTAAAGACTGTAATTTTGATAGTTGCTGTATTTGTGTCTGCAACATGAATATCAAGGGTGCCGATGTTGGAGTTTACATTCCAGACCCAACCCAGGAAGCACAGTATCGGTGCACCTGTGGCTTCAGTGCTGTCATGAACCGAAAATTTGGAAATAATTCAGGATTATTTCTTGAAGATGAACTTGACATCATAGGACGTAACACCGACTGTGGCAAAGAAGCAGAAAAACGTTTTGAAGCTCTCAGGGCTTCCTCTGTGGAGAATGTTAATGGAGGCCTAAAGGAATCTGAAAAGGTGCCTGATGAATTAATATTACTGCTACAAGATCAATGCACTAATTTATTTTCACCCTTTGGAGCAGCAGACCAAGATCCTTTTCCCAAAGTGGGCATAAGTAGCAATTGGGTGCGTGTTGAAGAGCGGGACTGTTGTAGTGACTGCTGTCTCGCCTTAGAACATGGGCGTCAGTTCATGGATAATATGTCAGGAGGAAAAGTTGATGAAGCACTTGTCAGAAGCTCATGCTTACATCCGTGGGCCAAGCAAAATGGTAAGTTTGTGTATTTGACTTTGGCTCCCCCCACCCCACCCCCTGGCCGGGGTGGGGGGGTGGGGGGAGTGAGTAACTTATCAGAAGCATGTAGGTCAGATAGGGATGCTAAAGTTTGGACTTAACCCTCAGTTAAAGACAGCTACATGTTGGGTGTGGTGGCTCATGCCCTTAATCTCAGCAGAGGCAGGCAAATCTCTGTGTTGGAAGTCAACCTTGTCTACATATGGAGTTTCAGGATGGCCAAGACCCTGTATGAGCCCCTGTCTCAGAAAAACAAATAAACAAGACTGTTAACCTAATGTGAGACTTAGCTGTTTAGATGAGTTTCAGCAATAAAAATGTTACTGTAATCTTTAACTATATACTTACATAGAAATGTAAACGGCATGTTCCATGTTAGTAGGCAGAAAATTAGTGATTGTTTCTCATGCAGTCATCTAATTTGTCTTTTGAGGTACTGCACTCTGTTATCAAGCTATGCCTGGGCTCTCATTAGATTCTTACAGAGCACCTTGTTTATGCTCAGTACTGTTTCATGCTCACTTTTGGACAGTCACAACACTCTTTGGTTTTGAATTTTTATTTGATTGTTTTGTTTGTTTTTCCTTATGCGTGTGGGTACATGATTGTGTGTGTGTATGGAGTTTAGATACATAAAAGGATAGCCTTCTGTGTCGTTCCTCAAAAGCCATCAACCTTGTGGGCCCCACTTCCTGTGTATCAGGTTTTTCATTCACAGGGCACTGACTGGCTAGGTTAGGAGCCCTTGTCCTTTTGAGCCTCTGATTTAGTGGAGGAGACAGTTAAACAACAACAATAAGAACAACTAACAACGGAAAATATATACTTGCATTACATACCAGTTACAAGTCCGTGGAAGAGAAAGCAGGGCAAAAGAACATGTTTGCATGGGAGGAACCTTATGTGCTATTTTAGAAATATGATCAGACATGTTAGTGAGGGGGAAGAACATTTATAGAAAGGCCTACTTGAAGTGGGAAAAGTGAGCCAGAGTAGTTAACTGGGGGAAGAATGTTAGTAGACAATGTAGTTCCAAGTCCTTGAGGACATAGTTCTCTTGGTAAATTTTAGAAACATAGGTAGTGTTAAGTATGTTGAGTGATGGTCATACTGATACACAGTGAAGTGTAAGAGGTGTCCCAAACACTTATTTAATTTGTGTGTGAGCACTTCCATGTTTGAGTGCATATGTGTGCTTTGGAAAATGTGTTGAGATCAGAGGCCACTTTGAGGGAGTTGGTTCTTTCTTCATATCCTGTTGGTTTAAGGATTGAACTCAGTTTCGAGGCAGCAGGTGCTTTTACTACCCTGGTTCTGTATGTGGGTTTTTAGGCCATACCTTTAGCATTTATTTGAAATGCCTTGGGAATGATTCTTAATCGGAAAGTACCACTGTCTTTTTAGCTTAAAAAACAATCACTGAGATGGGAAGTGAGGGAAGATGAGAGAAAAAGCAGCAACTTTCAGTCAGTGAAGGTGGCAGCTTGGAAAAGACTGGAAGCCATAGAAATATATTAGATGGAGACATAGACCTAACAGAGTGTGCTGATCCACTTACGAAAAGATGAAGTGTTAAGCCTGGTTTGTGCGAATGCTGGTACTATTACTGCAGAGAAAGAAAATAGGAGGGTTGCAGGCACACATTTGGAGGTTAATATTTAGAAGACTGATTGCTCTAGAAACGAAACATCTTTTGTATGTAGGTTATCAGTATTAAATACTATGGAAAGCCAGGTAGGGTGTACATCTGTAATACCAGCACTGGGAAATTGTAGAAAAGAATCAGAAATTCAAGATGATCTTTGGCTACATAGTAAGTTCATGGCCACCCTGGAATATATGAGGCCCTTTTCAAAGTCTGGAGCTGGATGGGCAGTTTTGGGGAAAAGCAGGTCAGGAAGGAGTCTGAGAAGGAGCAAGGAAGTGATTGCTCTTGTATGAGAATATTTGAAGGAGAGTGGTTATATGTATAAATAAGGCCTTCATAAAGGTTCAATGTGACAAGACCATTGGATGTGACCTCATGAAGGTAATTAGAGACCTAGATAATCAGTTCTGGTCAACCTGATTAGAGTGAGTGTGAGGAAATGAGGAACAAACTTGAAATTTGGGAGACATTGGTATAAATAGAGTTTTATGTTAGGGTTAACATATAGTACGTGTGTATATACACACACACACACACACACACATACACAATTGTACATGAAAGTGATTCTAGATCAAAAAATTTAAATTGCCGGGTGTGGTTTCGCACGCCTTTAATCCCAGCACTCGGGAGGCAGAGGCAGGCGGATTTCTGAGTTCGAGGCCAGCCTGGTCTACCAAGTGAGTTCCAGGACAGCCAGGGCTATACAGAGAAACCCTGTCTCGAAAAAACAAAAAAAAAAAAAAAAATTTAAATTGACAATAATTTCATAAAATTGAGTAAGTGTGGTATTTTGCTATATAAATATATGATAGCTTATCTATCATTTTTTTGTAGTGACACTTAAAATCTTTTAGCAAATATACAATACAGTAATATTAGCTGTGCTCATCATGTTACTGTGTAGACCGCTAGAACATAATCTTCTTACCTAACTGGAAACTCACTCCCTCTCTCCAGTCTAACCTTCTTCCGTGGGAAGAATTACCATGAAACAGAAGATGCTGTTAGTAGGCACAAAGTCATTAAATAAGTGAGGGGAAATAGAATACATTCCAAGTAGAGGTGTATATAGACCATCTCCATCGCAACAAGAAGAAAAAATGGTATTTCTTTGGACAAGAAAAGTGAAAGTGACCATTCTTAGTGATTTCTTTTGTAGTTGTGGGTGAGAGCAGTAGGAGATAGTGACAGGGTTATTTGATGCTGTCTTTTTTTTTTTTTTTTTTTGGTTTTTTCAAGACTAGGTTTCTCTGTATAGCCCTGGCTGTCCTGGAACTCACTTTGTAGACCAGGCTGGCCTCGAACTCAGAAATCTGCCTGCCTCTGCCTCCCAAGTGCTGGGATTAAAGGCATGCGCCACCACGCCCGGCTCCATTTGATGCTGTCTTAATTCACATACTAGCAGCATCACATAGTACCACTTTGTTAGAAATGCACATTTGCAGATTCTCCCATGATTTTCTAAAGCAAACTCTGGAAATAAGAATCAGTTTTGTCACTCATTACTAATATGTCTTTGAAAAAGTAATATATTATCTTTATTTCTTTATCTGCATTGTATGTAGGGGTGGGGAGTGTGTGTGTGTGTGTGTGTGTGTGTGTGTGTGTGTGTGTGTGTGTGGGTTGAACCCAGGTGTAAAAGTAACTTTTATTCCCCTGATGTAATTGTAGTCTCTGAAGCTTCCTGCCTCTGTCTTCTAATGTAGGCCAAGTCCTAGAGGCTTCTAGTCTCCATACAATCTCATTTAGGCCTAGAATGTTTTCTGCCTCTGAGACTTACTGCTGAATAAGCTCACCCTTTCTAGTTCTTTCTGAGCTCTGACTGGCTGATTCAACTCAGCTGTTTTGGCTCAAACTCCTCTCCAAGCTGATAGATTCAATCTGACTTCTCCCTCAGTCTCTGAATTGCTCTGCTTGGCCTTAAACGAACATTGGCAATATGTTCTTATCTTCTGGTTCCTTTTTGTCCTTGGACTTGTTCTGTCTTCATCGGTGTCTAGTTTGTTCTCTCTTCAACCTGTCTGTGTAAAACTCTCCTGGTAAAATTGCCTCTTTTCTCTCTTTGAACTGCTCCCTCAAGTAGCTTCCTTTCCTCTCTTTTTGTGAGAGTTGAACATTTCCCATTCTGTCAGATCATTCTCTGATTCATCACTTTTTCTGCCATCAATTAGTCATTGCTTTCAAATATGTGTACTTTTGTCTACAATCTAACTTTACCTTTATTAAAGATTATTCAGGATTTGTCTGTATTCCAGCCAGAGCAGCCAGCCATATTGCTGGATTAAGATCCCTCTACACTAGGATCTTGTGTATGCTAGGCCAGTAGTTTATAACTGAACTATATCCCCAACTCACTTTATTTTACTAATGAAATAAAGCTAGTATTTGACTTGATTAGAATTGTAAAGATTTAATGAGTTCATTCATGTAAGCATAATAGATCTTATGTAAGTCCTTTTACAACTATCAATTCAGCCATTTACAGACAGTAGGCTTTGTATTTGGTATTTGTGGGAACTGTGGAAGTAGTCTACATTTTAATTGTTCTCAGCCACTAAGATAACTAAAATTATAATCAGAAAAGATAATCCAAATTCTTATTGATAGAAATTCCTATTATTAATTACTGTAATTTAAGACAATATTAACAAGCCCTGAAAAAAATTATGTGAATTTGATCACATGTAATAGATGAATTATAGATTAATTATAGCAATAGAAGTTTGAGGGTGAGATCAGAATAATTCTAAAGACTATAGTAGCATGTATGCTTTTCTTTTTCTTTTTTTTTTCTTTTTTATATTGTGCTTTCTGTGTGTTCAGATATGCACACACACATGCCATATTACATGGTAAAGTCAGAGGATACTTGCAGGAGTTGCTTATCTTTCATTCAGTAAAGTTCTTAGGCTTAGCTGCAGGCGCCTTTACCCAATGAAACATCTCACCATCCCAGTTAAAGCATTACTTTAATGCAGTTCTGAAATAAGCAATAGTAAATGTGTTGTTCATTTGC
Organism: Mus minutoides; assembly: GCA_902729485.2. Classification (NCBI taxonomy): domain Eukaryota; kingdom Metazoa; phylum Chordata; class Mammalia; order Rodentia; family Muridae; genus Mus; species Mus minutoides. The sequence continues at coordinate 248,114 of LR750145.1, read as the reverse complement.
ACATAAAACTCAGGGTCCTGGTTATTTCCTGAGATTTACACATGTATAGAAAGGAGCAGGGAATAGAACAGAAGGAGGCACTTAGTAGACTGGGAGGAAGTGTAATACCTCTTGGGCATGGTGGTGTATATTTTTAATCCCAACACTCAGGAGGCAGAGACAGGTGGATCTCTGAATTTCAAGGTAGCTAGTACTTTATAGTGAGATTCTGTCTCAACAAAAACAGGGTTTTTTTGGGCAATAAGATCATAACATAATTATTTTCATCATGATATTAAAAGTAATTTGTGAAATAAAACAAGAGGACCACTCATGGGTTCATTATTATTTATGACAATATCAAGATTCATTTAATTCATTATACTACAGGGAAGAGCCAGTTAAAGTACAGAACTCACTGAGTGCCTGCATATAGGACCTCCAGTGTTACTCACTGAGTGCCTGCATATAGGACCTCCAGTGTTACTCACTCCAACAGCAGCAAAGAGCATCGGGGCGCTCTGTATTTATTGGGATTACCTCTTTGCCAGACAAATACTCAAGTTTTACTTGGTACACACTTATACTCTGATTAAAGTATAACATTGTTGAGTATATATAGCTCCAGAATTAGGACCTATGCCTTAGGGCCTGTGTGGATTGTGCTGTCTGCCTTGGATACCTTTCTCCCTCATACTTAACTTGAACTCCTTGTCTCCTCTAACTCTTGTTAGAGGTTATGGTCTGCATTTCTCATAGTATTTGCTTATTTCTTTCTTATACATGCAATAGAATTTATTTATTGATCTCTTATCCCTTAAGTACGCCCCGTGCAAGTTCTGAGAATAGTTGAATATGAATATTTATTCAAATTAATCTAAAAGTCTATGAAGTTGGTTGAGAATGTATCTCTGTGGCAGAGCAATTGACTGACGTGTCCTAGGTTTAATCCTTATTACTGCAGAAGAGGAAAAAAGAAAATATATAAAATGTTTGTATATTCAAGTGGCAACTTACTGTTCAAGATAAAAAGTTGCTCTTAATTGTCCCAATTTCACTGTCCCAGCACCTCCTGATCACAGAAGAAAAACTTTTATAAACATATCATATGATTCATCTATATAAAATATACAGTCAAAAATTTAGTATTTACAGTTGTAACCATTTGTACAAACAATTTTGGAACATTTGTGTCACTCCAAAAGTAATAACCCATTCTTAGTATTTATTTGCTATTTTTCCCCATCCTTTTCTTGTAGCTGTAAGCAACTATTAACTAGTCTAGTCAGGCTTCTGTCTGTATAGGTGGGAATCTTGGGGCATCATATATAAGTTGAATAGTACAATATCTGGGCTTCTGTGACTCTCTTAAAATTTTTTTTAGTTTATTTTTATTTTATGTTTATTGGTGTTTTGCCCTCATATATGTCTGTGTGAGGGTGTTGAGTCCTCTGGATCTAGAGTTACAGGCAGTTGTCAGCTGCTGGGAATAGAACCTGGGTTCTCTGGAAAAGCAGCCAGTGCTCTTAATTCGTGAGCCATGTCTTTAGCCCGATTTATTTTTCCCCCCTTTCCAATCAGATTGTTTTCAGAGTTTTGTTGTTGTTGTTGTGGGGTTTTTTTTTTTGTTTTTTGTTTTTTGGGGGATTTTTGGTTTTTCGAGACAGGGTTTCTCTGTATATCCCTGGCTGTCCTGGAACTCACTTTGTAGACCAGGCTGGCCTTGAACTCAGAGATCCACCTGCCTCTGCCTCCTGAGTGCTGGGATTAAAGGCGTGTGCCACCACGCCTGGCTCGTTTTCGGAGTTCTTTTTTTTTTTTTTTTTTTTTTTTTTTTTTTGGTTTTTCGAGACAGGGTTTCTCTGTATAGCCCTGGCTGTCCTTGTAGAGCAGGCTGGCCTCGAACTCCGAAATCCGCCTGCTTCTGCCTCCCGAGTGCTGGGATTAAAGGCAAGCGCCACCACGTTCAGCGTTTTCGGAGTTCTTAAGCATATACTTTAATGACATAGTATTCTATTGTCATATAGTGGTATACCTTTTTCAAAATCTTCAAATTGGACATTTGAATTAAATGCACTTTGGCTTCTGTGAACATGTGTGTACGATTTTATGTATGTTTTTGTTTCCATCATACTTAGATTTCCTGGGTCATGGAACTAATACTTTTCAAAGCATCTGCACTACTTTAAATTCCAACATTAGATGGTTCCACTTTCTCCAAAACCACACCAGTACTTTCAATCTATTTTTTATTGAAGACATCCTAGTGGTTATGAAGTGGTTTCTTGCGGTTTGGCTTTGAATTCCCCTAATGATTAATGATGTTCAGTGTCTTTTCCTAGATACCATTTGTGTATCTTAGGAGAGATGCTTCGTAAGATCCTTTGCTTTCCTGGGAGTGGGACTGAAGAGGAAGTATCCCATCCTGCAGCCCTGCCTGGGGCTTGTGAGCCTTCAGCTTCACCAGTTTTAAAATTTGACTTTTTTTTTTTCAAACTCGTATTTCATTCTTATTTTTTTAAATAATTGATCTGTAAGAATTTTTATGAACTGTAGGTGAAAATCCTTTATTGGTTTGTGGTTTGAAAATATTTTCACAGCCAGGCATTGGTGGTGCATGCCTTCAATCCCAGCACTTGGGAGGCAGAGGCAGGTGGGTCTCGCTCTGTAGATTAGGCTGTCTTCGAACTCAGAGATGTCTTCTGCCTCTGCCTGCCCACCAGCCCTCCCTTCCCTTTTTCTTTCAATCAATCTCTGTCTGTCTGAATTCAGGGATTATATATATGTACCATTACATCTGACTTCTGAAAGGTTTTATATAGTTTTCTGTGTATGCAGATATTTAAATTTTTTTTAATAATGAACAGTTAAAATACCTCAGATATATTTCTTTTTAACTCTAAAGTTTGTGTCACCAAAAAGCAATTTCTACTTACTTTTTTACTGATTGTAGATTCGAGTGTGCAGTGCTCACAGGATATACTTCGGATGCTCCTTTCTCTTCAGCCAGTTCTGCAAGATGCTATTCAGAAAAAAAGAACAGTGAGGCCTTGGGGGGTTCAAGGTCCTCTCACATGGCAACAATTTCATAAAATGGCTGGCCGAGGCTCTTATGGTAAGTTGTGTATTGTACTAGATCATGACTGGTTTATATCTGTTCTCAGATATGTGTCCAACTTGAATAAGTGCATTAGTTCTTAAATATTTTAGGATACTATGATCCAGTTCTAATTCTAGCTTACCTTTTTACATTTGTAGCACTTAAGTTTTCCTGTGTTCTTTAATCTCACATCAGCACGAGTAGCTGCACTACCTGTACATGCTTGACATCCAGGATGATTTTATCTGAAGGAAGGATAAAATGATGAGTTTTTGTAAAACCCCCAAATAACTTCAGTTCTAAATTGAATGAGATGAAAGATTGTGGTCAAATAATAGAGGCTAATACTTTTTTTAAAACATAAGATTTTTTCACATAAAAAGTTTGGACAAAAATAGAAATTGGCAGGTATGACAAAAACAGTAGGTGTGTGCTCCCTGGAAGGAGGAGGAGACTCTCACTTAGTAGGTGTGTGTTGACTGTGCTCCCCTGGAGGGTGGAGACTCCTAGGTGGTTGAAATACTGTTTCTGCAGTAGTGTATTTGGATGCTAACTGGTTGTGTTTGTATAGTGTTGAATTGAGCCAGAGCCTCATACACAGTAGACAACTACCAAGTCACACTCCCGCTCTGGAATAGAAGCTGTTAGCATTAAAAGTTCTCTGTGGTTTCAGAATGCATTGTATACAGTAGTAGATTCCTTGTATTTTTCTCTTTTTTTATTAATGACTTAATGATTTAAATGTCATATAAATTGATAATCTGTGAAAAGTTCAAGTTATTGATACTTTTTAGTATAAACTTCACATTTTCCTCAAAACCAGAACAGATTTATTTCTGCACCTGATTTTGAAAATTACTTCTGTATGTATTTTACCCACATATTATCTATAGATGTATAATGTATTTTCATCATTACCCATCATCCCATCCATAATCCATCATTCCAACTCTTTTCAGTGATTTGTTTATGCTTGCCTTAAATTGTATGTGTAGTTTAAAATTTATATTGCTGAATTATACTCAGCAGTATCAGTATAAACTCAATCAGATAAATATTTACTATCCCAGACTTTCCAGTAGATTATCAGGCTGAGAATGGGTTTCCTGGGTTCAGATTCCTACAGTGACTTCTTTTATGTTGCTGGATAAGTTGTTTATCTTTTTTATTCCTCTTTCTTATGTTTAAAATGAGTTTAATAACAGTGTCTGCCAATATATGGTGTGTGTGTAAATTAGTATTATAGACAGTACCTAGAATGTAGTGATGCAGCTACTTCCTAGTATTCATTTGAGTTACTTTCTTTTAGGAGATCAAACACGTTTTTTTTTTTTTTTTTTTTTTTTTTTTTTTTTTTTTTTTTTTTTTTTTTTTTTTTTTTTTTTTTTTTTTTTTTTTTTTTTTTTTTTTTTTTTTTTTTTTTTTTTTTTTTTTTTTTTTTTTTTTTTTTTTTTTTTTTTTTTTTTTTTTTGTCTTTACTCATTTTAAAATAAGGTAATTTGTCTTTTTTTCCTAATAATGTATTGTGGTAAGAACATTTAACCTGGGATCTACCCTTTTAATTCAGTTTTAAGTAAAAAAAATATATATATAGTATTGTTGATTTCTGTATAATGTATAGTATATCTGATGATAATCTCATAGATTTATAAGTCCTTTTTATATTAAATAAATTAATTCCATCATAACAATTATAAATTTGTTTACTATTAAATTAAATCAATTCATGACAGGTGTAGTACCTCATGCCTATAATTTGAGCATTTAACAGGCAGAGGAAAGGAGAATTGTTACAAGTTCAAGACCAGACTGGGCTGTATAACAAACACCCTTCTCAAGTAAAGTAGCAGTAACTATTTTAAAGTGACCACTTTAATTCTGAAAATATGTCATGCTGGCTTTTCATGTTTCTGTCTTTAATATTTTCCTTATTAATTTTGGAAATAAAGAGGATGACATGAAATGTCTTCTTCCTGATTGCCTTCTTTATTCCTCAGGAACTGATGAATCTCCAGAACCACTGCCGATTCCCACGTTTTTGTTGGGTTATGATTATGATTTTCTGGTGCTTTCTCCATTTGCTCTCCCTTACTGGGAGAAACTTATGCTGGAACCTTATGGATCTCAAAGAGATATAGCCTATGTTGTACTCTGTCCAGAGAATGAAGCTTTGTTAAATGGAGCCAGAAGCTTTTTTAGAGATCTCACTGCAATATATGAGGTAAGTGTTTTATAACTTATACTTTCATGTTTAAAATGTACTGGGAGATTCTACAGGTTGGTGAAGAATGCTGATGTTGACAGTAGTCTTAGTAATGAATTATATTCTTGTTACATTTTTTGCTAGTCTTTGTTAGGTATGTGTTCCATGGGTCACAGTGGAAGACATAGTATTAGAGGGATATATCAAGGGCATAATTGTGTTCCATATAAAGTAACCTTTGGTATGTTGGTGTGGTGGTGCACACCTGTAACTCATATGTATTTGGGTAGCTGAAACAGGAGACTCACTAGACCAGCCTGCAGACTATGTCTTGGAAAAAATGTATTACCAGGGGTGGTGGTATATGTTTGTAATCCTAACATTTGAGAGGTAGAGGCAGGAGGACCAGAAATTCATCCTTCAGCAATATAACAAGTTTGAGGCTGGCTTGGGTTACCTGAGACCCTTTGTCCAAAAAAAGGTTAAAAAAAAAAAAGCAGCTGGAAATTTCTAAAGGAAAACAACCATTGTCTTTATAGTTACCCATGCTGTTTCAACTCAGTTGTTAGTTATAAGTGAGAAGGTTTGTTTTAAATGGGTCAAGTGCTGCTTGGATTTTATAATCTGTATCCAAATAGTATGGTAAATTCACTGATTCTGCCTTTTCTGTATATATTTTAGTCCTGTCGATTGGGCCAACACAGACCTATTTCTCGATTGTTGACGGATGGGATCATGAAAGTGGGAGCTACTGCATCAAAGAAACTTTCAGAAAAGTTTGTAACAGAATGGTTTTCTCAGGCAGCTGATGGTAACAATGAAGCATTTTCTAAATTGAAGCTGTATGCACAAGTCTGCAGATATGATTTAGGTATTAAATTTGTATTCATCCTACAAGAGCAATGTGAACAGTATGGGTTGGTTCACCATCTAATTTTGTAAATAAAATCTTCGCGTCATGTGACCATCTCCATGTTTTCAAACACTGTCTCTGCCTGCTTTTGTCCTGCAAAGTCAGAACTGAGTAGATGTGGCAAAGACTGTGGTTTCAGACTTAAGTATGTACTGTCTGACTGTCCATAGAAAGTCTGCTAGCTCTGTGTATGGGCATGCTACCAAATAGTCATTATTGGTTCCAAAATATTCTCTGCTGCTTCTGTGGAGTCTGATGTTTCCTGCCATTGATCCCAGCATTCCGGAGGCAGAGTCAGGATCTCTGTGAGTTTGAGGCCAGCATGGCCTACAGAGCAGGTTCCAAGACAACAGGGCTACACACATAGTAAGACCCTGTCTTTAAAAACATTTTTTTTTATTTGTTAATAATTTACATACAAATAATTTCTAAGTAACCTTCTGCAACACCAAAAAAAATCTTATTGTAGCTTAGACTATGGCTGCTATTTAAATCTTTTTGTTATACTCTTAAATTAAATATCAGTGAACTTCCTTTACACTTAATCCAAAGAGATGCAATACCAAATTACTGAACCTCATTAGACATTTCTGAAAATTGAACCTCATGGTAATATCCCTCCATTTCGTATTTTAGTTGGCTAACAATCTAGACAGTATTTCTTCAACTTGTGATTTAACAGTAGTTGTAGTGGTTTGATGAAAAATTGCTACATACTTGTACACATTTGTTGATATATTCTAATTTTTTCTTACACTTATTACTTGTGTCGGGATATATGCCACTGTGAACCAGTGGAAATCAGGACTACTTGGCAAGGTTGGTTTTCTCTTTCCGCCTTGTGGTTTCTGGGGGTCAACTTAATCACTGAGCCATCTTGTTAGCTTTTGTTTACATTTAATTTTGCCTAGGAAATAGAATTTTCTTACATTTTCATACTATTTAAAATTTGAATGAAAATATGGTTTTATTTTTATAATTAAATTTTAAAACTTTTTTCTTTTTTTAAGTTTCTGGGAGGGAATAGAAAGTTAGTTCATGCTGCACTGTTAGTAAAGCAGTTCAGGGAAGATAATTGCCATAAAAATATCAGCTACATTGTTATTTCTATAGAAGAATAAAAATAAGTCAGTGAAATCAAGAATTAAATACCCGTTTTTGTTCTTTAGGTCCATATCTTGCTTCTCAGCCGTTGGACAGCTCTCTGCTCTCCCAGCCAAATTTAGTTGCCCCTCCAAATCAGTCTTTGGTTACTGCACCTCAGATGACAAATACTGGAAACGCTAATGCTCCATCTGCCACCTTAGCATCTGCGGCAAGTAGCACTATGACAATGACTTCAGGTGTTGCCATATCTACTTCAGTTGCCACAGCTAATTCAACTTTGACCACAACTTCATCTTCATCATCTTCCAGTATGAGTAGTGGAGTATCATCAAATAAACTGCCTTCGTTTCCACCCTTTGGCAGTATGAACACTAGTGGTACAGGATCCATGTCTGCACAAGCAAGTACGGTTCAGAGTGGCCAGCTAGGAGGACAGCAGTCATCATCTCTGCAGGCAGCAGGAATATCAGGGGAGTCGGCTTCTCTTCCCACTCAGCCACATCCTGATGTGTCTGAAAGGTACCATTAAATAGTAGAATACTTGGGGTTGAAAGATAGTTAAGTAGTGGGGCTGGTGAGATGGCTCAGTGGGTAAGAGCACCCGACTGCTCTTCCAAAGGTGATGAGTTCAAATCCCAGCATCCACATGGTGGCTCACAACCATCTGTAACGAGATCTGGAGCCCTCTTCTGGAGTGTCTGAAGACAGCTACAGTGTACTTACATGTAATAAATAAAATAAATCTTTAAAAAAAAAAAAAGGCCGGGCGTGGTGGCGCACGCCTTTAATCCCAGCACTCGGGAGGCAGAGGCAGGCGGATTTCTGAGTTCGAGGCCAGCCTGGTCTACAAAGTGAGTTCCAGAACAGCCAGGGCTAGACAGAGAAACCCTGTCTCGAAAAACCAAAAAAAAAAAAAAAAAAAAAAAGATAGTTAAGTAGTTATATAGCATATGTGTTTAGCATGCTTGAAACCTTATGTACAATGAATGAAAAAGTATAAACAAATTAAGTTTGTGGAAATACAGAATCTATCCACTCTTTATCTAAGTAAACAGTGACCTTATTGTGGGATTTAGTTTAATCATGGTAATTATTTTACGTATAAAGTTATAATAAAGATTGTTTTTAAATTTTTCATCATAGAATCACAGGGTTGGTGTTTAGATCTTAAAAACTATTCAACTCCAGATAGTCCTATGATTGAGTCTGGCTGTGTCATAAGCAGAAGTAATTGTTTATGCATACTACACAAATGGTTGAGAAATCACTGTGGAGCCTGCCTCTGTGTGTGTGTATGTATGTGTGTGCGTGTATGCGTGCATGTGCTAGAATCTCACCCTGGAGTGTGCGCATGCGAGGCAGTGCAGCCTCTCACTGTGCTGTGCTTCAGCTCTGGTTTGGAGGCTTTAGATTCTGAATCTCAGCTCTGTATTTTACTCACTTTGTGATAAGGAGAAGGTCTAACTTCTGTTAGTGTTGTATCCATATCTGTAGTATGGAAGCAATTCTGCACGCTGCATAGCAATTGCGTTAATGGTAATGGATCTCATTGTTTTTATATAAAAGTCCTGGGGAAATTCCCTTATCAGACAGTCTGATGCTCATTGTTTCTCTGCTACCTAGAATACAGTTGTTTTCAAAGTCACACTCATAAATATGGGTAAAAGTAAACTATTACCTGAACAGAAAAACCTGGCTTCTGTCTGGACTAGCTCTGTTTCTAGGCAGGCTGCTGAGCGTGACCAGTTACTGAGATGCCTGTCAGACCTTTAGACTCTTACTGTTAAGCTGATTGAGAATTCTTATTTATTTTAAAAGCACAAACCCTCTTATTTGAAGGGATTTCATATGGTGTGAAATGCAAGTACCCTGATTATCAGAGAGGTCTTCTGGTGCCTTGTCTCAATAAAAGACAAGTGTAAGGATTCACTTGGTGCTGGACCAGGCAGACATAATACAACATTGTTCTCTTTCTACCTCAATTTTTAGCACAATGGATCGTGATAAAGTGGGGATTCCCACAGATGGTGATTCACATGCAATTACCTACCCACCTGCAATTGTTGTTTATATAATTGATCCTTTTACATACGAAAATAAAGACGAGAGCACTAACTCTTCTAATGTATGGACTTTGGGGCTCCTTCGATGCTTCTTGGAAATGGTCCAAACTCTTCCTCCTCATATCAAGAGTACTGTTTCTGTACAGGTAAGGATTTGATGTTTCAGAGTTTCATAGTTGTTTTTCTGTATTCAAAATAATTTTGTTATAAGACAGATTATATTGATTTTACTTAAATATTATAATAGGAATTTTAAGAGAGTTTATAAAAGATAAACTTTATAGTTTTGGGGGCTAATTAGATGGCTTAGCAGTGAAGTGCTTGCTGGTCTTGCAGAGGACCCAGGTTTAGTTTTTTTCCATTCATATCTGGTGGCTCACAGCTATCTGTAATATCAGCAACAGGGATCTCTTCTGCGGGTACTATTATATACATGGAATACTCACATAGAAACAGACGAGACAGACACATGAAATCTTTAAAAACCTTGATTGTCATTCTACAATCATGAGAAATACAATTATATTGGCTGTGGATGGTGTGTTTCTAACTAATTCCATGAAGCTGAGGCAGTAGGATCAGAAGTTGCAGGCTAGCCTGGGCTATGTAATAAGATGTTTGTTTGTTAACCTCCTAACACCACCCCCCCAACCCCCCCAAGTTTATATTGAATAGATTGCTTCTCCTGTGTTACTTGTAAGCACAGTTATAAAGTATAGCCTAAATAGGAAAATAATGCCTGTATTCTATATGTTAATTTTAATTGAGACAGGTTCACAGTAAAAGAAAGTTAAAGAAATTTTGGTTCTTTAATTTTTAGATGATAATAGGCCCCGGAGAACTATATTTGATTAGTATAACTGCTATGTATAGAAATTTTAAAAGATTTCTAGGTAGTTGTTTAGTTCAGGACCCATATATATATATAAACTGTGTAACAGAGGCAGGCAGGTGAGATGGCTCAGTGGTTAAGAGCACTTGCCTGCTTTTCAGGACTCATATTCAGTTGCTAACACTCATAAGGCATCTGATAGCCATCCATAACTCTGGTCCTAATGGATCCTAGTGCTCTTGCTAGGCTCCACAGGTAATAATGTATAAGTGTATGTACATTTATGCAGGCAGAACACTCGGGCATATACCATACAAATTAAAAACACTGTGTGATAGAAACCAGTATCTTTCCATTAGATGCTGCTGATGTTTGTCTGCAGGGATTTCTCTTACGGTTGTAAGTTGCTTAGTTAATGTTTGTAATGCTCACCTTTTTTGTAGATCGTTCCTTGTCAGTACCTGTTACAACCTGTGAAACACGACGACAGACAGATCTACTCCCAGCATTTAAAATCTTTGGCTTTTTCGGTGTTTACCCAGTGTCGGAGACCACTTCCAACATCAACCAATGTAAAAACACTGACTGGGTTTGGTCCAGGCTTAGCTATGGAAACTGCTCTTAAAAGTCCTGATGTAAGTGCTATGTTTCCTATGAACGAAGCTAACAAGGGAACTTACATTTTAAAATTTTATATAAAACTAAATGGCTGGTCAGTAGCGGTATGCTCCTTTAATACCAGCACTCTGGGAGGCAGAGGCAAACAAATCTCTGAGTTCGAGGCCAGCCTGGTCTACAGAGCAAGTTCAGGACAGCCAGGGTTACACAGAGAAACCCTGTCTCCAAAAACCAAACCAAAACAAAATTTTGTTTTAGTCTAATTTCCAGTTATAATTGGGTAAATAGTAAATATTTTCCTAAGATTGCATAGTTCTATAGTACTTTAATGTTTTATTTTACAGAGACCAGAGTGTATTCGACTTTATACACCACCTTTTATTCTGGCTCCGGTGAAGGACAAACAAACAGAGCTAGGAGAGACCTTTGGAGAAGCTGGACAGAAATACAATGTTCTTTTTGTGGGCTACTGTTTATCACATGATCAAAGGTGGATTCTTGCATCTTGCACAGATCTATATGGAGAACTCCTAGAAACATGTATCATTAACATCGATGTTCCAAATAGGTACTTATTTCCTTAAACATGATTATCCCAATTTAGAATGTTATTAGATGTCCACATTCAAAAACATACTGTTTCATATTGAGTAAGTAATCATTTGAAGTTTATATATATTATAATATTAATTGTTGAGGTTCTGGGTATACTTTTATCTACATTTTCTAGTTACTGCTTATAATGTATAATTGAGATAATTTTAAAAAAATTTGGACAGGCCCATGTCTTTAATCTCAGCTCTTGGAAGGTGGAAACAAGTGAATCTCTGAGTTCGGAGGTCAGCCAGGACTACATAGTAAGATGATCTCTTAAAAAAAAAAATGTTTCACAGGGCAGTGGTGGCCCACGCCTTTAATCCTAGCACTTGGGAGGCAGAGGCAGGCAGATTTCTGAGTTCGAGCCCAGCCTGGTCTACAAAGTGAGTTCCAGGACAGCCAGGGCTATACAAAGAAACCCTGTCTGGAAAAACAACAAAACAAAACAAAACAAAAAAACCCAAATGTTTCTTCTCCTTGCTAATCTGTTACACAGATAAAAAATGATTAAGGTCCTTAACTTTTATGTTATAATGCTTGTGACAATAATTTTGGATAAAGAATTTGAAACTTAGGGCCTGGCAGTTAAGAGTATTTGTTCAAATTCCTAGAGGGCTGGACTTGTTTCTTGACATACACATCTGGTGGCTTATAACTCCTGTTAACTCTGGCTTCCATAGGTACTTGCACTCATGTCCACATTTACCCCTCCTCCCAGTACATATAGTTAAAAAATTATACAAATCAAATACAATTTTTTTAAACATTAACTTAAAAAGCCCTTCTACTCATAAAGTGGATCTTGTAAGCTGAGGGTGGAGGTGTGCACTTTTAATTTCAGTATTTTGGAGGCCTAGGCAGACAGATCACAGAGTTCCAGGATAGCTAGGGCTATTTAAAAAAGAACAAAAACCCAAAACATAAATACATATTTAACTGCTTATAGCATAAATTCTACAATAGTGATCTATCTATCTATCTACCTACCTACCTACCTACCTACCTGCCTGGGAGTATACAGGCATTATTTTCCTATATAGGCTCTACTTTATAACTGTTTACAAAGTAACACAGGAGAAACAATATACTTAATATAACCTTGGCTGGTAAGGGTCAGCAACCAACCTCCCTCCCTCCCTTTCTCTCTCTCTTTATGGAAAGGCTGGGCCAGTATAACTGCCCTGGTTATCTTAGAACTCCCTTTGTAGACCAGACTGGCATCAAACTCACAGAGTTCTGCCAGTCACTGCCTCTGCTCAGATTAAAGGCATCACCACCACTCCTGGAGGTGTTTTTAAAAATCTAATTATTTTTTTTGTTTGTTTGTTTGCTTGCTTTTTGAGACAGGGTTTCTTTGTGTAGCCTTGGATGTCCTGGAATGTGCTATGTAGACCAGGCTAGCCTTGAACTCACAGGGATCCAACTGCCTCTGCCTCTCAAGTGCTGGATTAAAGGTGTGCACTGCCAATATCTGGCTCAAAACTAATTTTCTTTAATTACATTTTTGAGTGAGATAGTTGCATTAGTCATGAGATAACTTGGAAACCGCATGCTTCTCTGTGAAGGAAGAGAACAGATACCACCACTGTCAAGCTTAGGTTACCATTTTATTTCTTTAATCAAAAGGTAGAAATGGGGGTAGGAGAGACAGCATTTAGAATTACTGGCTATTCTTGTAGAGGATTGAATTCCATTCTCAGCACCCACATCGTGGCTCACAATCTGTTATAACTGTAAATCTAGGAATCTAGTCTTTTCTTCTGCTGTCGGGGCACCAGGCACACCCATGGTGCACATACATACATGTAAACAAAACACTCACGTATAAAATAAAGTAAATCCTTCCAACAAAGTAGAAATGGAACAAAGATTAAGAATTATATTGGTAGGCAAGGTGACTCAGTGGGTAAAGATGCTTGCCTCTCAGCCTGACAACATAAATTTGATCCTTGTTACCCACATGATGAAGAGAGCCAACTCCCAAAAGTTATCCTCTGATTTTTGTATCCATGCCATGGAATGTATATCCCCACACAAAATAAATTAAAATGTAATAATAATAGTAGTTATAAGATATAATTAGGCCTGTTTCTGCCGGGTGTGGTGGCGCACGCCTTTAATCCCAGCACTCGGGAGGCAGAGGCAGGCGGATTTCTGAGTTCGAGGCCAGCCTGGTCTACAAAGTGAGTTCCAGGACAGCCAGGGCTATACAGAGAAACCCTGTCTCGAAAAAAAACCAAAAAAAAAAAAAAAATTAGGCCTGTTTCCAAATCCCACCCCTTCCTGGTTTCTAACAGTTTATATGATATTGGGAAAATCAGGCAGCTGAGCATAGCTAATTGATCTGCAATGTCTGTAGAATAGTTGTCTCTGCTTCATCAGCATGTTACTATGAAATCAGTGTTGTGTGTACACCGCTAGGCTCTCTATTTGTTGCAGAGTACATGCTAGCAAATGCTAGCTGTTGTTACTCAATTGGAAAGTGGTTGTGTTGCCAGCTTGTTTACCTAATGAAGAAACCTGTATCAGAAATCATGCAACAATGTTATTTGGTGTGAGAAATGTAGTTTGTGTTGGACATTCTTTCCCTTTTAAGGTATGGAGATTGCTTTAGTACAAATCATTGACCAAAATTGGACAACAAACCATGTTTTTCACTTCTTCACCATGGCATTGTTCATGCAACAGCTGCAGTAGGGACTGTTGCTGATAGTTTGTAAAGCTTGACGTATAGAACTTTAAAAAATAAATCTTTTGCTAGAATAGACAGTATTTATGGTAAATTTAGGCTCTTAGTAGGTAAACTGTGGAAAAAAATTCTATTAGGCTAAGTGTATATCAAACTATAAAAACTTCTTTATGGGTGTTTGTGAACGTCAAAGGACAATCTTCACTGTCACTCTTCAGGAGCTTTCTATCCTCCCTCCTCTTTAACACAGTCTCTACTCTGGACTTTGTCAGGAAGCTGACTGGTTAGTGAGGTCAGGGATTGAGCTCTGTCTCTCTGTCTGCCTCTCCAGCTTGAGATTAAAACTACACATTTGGGCTGGTGAGATGGCTCAGCGGGTAAGAGCACCCGACTGCTCTTCCAAAGGTCCCGAGTTCAAATCCCAGCAACCACATGGTGGCTTACAACCGTCCGTAATGAAATCTGATGCCCTCTTCTGGAGTGTCTGAAGACAGCTACAGTGTACTTACATATAATAAATAAATAAATCTTTAAAAAAAAAAAACTACACATTTGTTTTCTTAGGTTCTGGGAATTTAACTCAGGTCCTAATGCTTGCAGGGAAAACATGCTGCTATTTCTTCAGGTCCATAATATGTATTAAAAACAAGAACAACAAAACAATCCATAAACTTCAGCCCGAATATGATATCATATGTCTATGCTTCCTGCAACTAAAGCTAAAACATTAGGGTGAATGATTTGAATTTAGGAATTTAAAACCAGCTTGCACAAAACAGAAAGAGATTCCATATCATAAACTTAGGACTTTGAGTGGTAAATCATTTGGATTTATTTTTCTAAAGGTTTGAAGCATTAAAATTAAGTAAAGGACAAGGAATTTGGGGCATATCCCCCTTTTGGAAGTGTATGCATATCATACACAAGCTGTTGCCAGTCTATAAAACAGAACAAACTACAATTGATGAACCAGCTTGTCACACATTTGAGCCATCTTATAAAATTTCATCATGTGAATTTTTGAAATATTTACAACCATTTCATTCAATAGGGCCCGTCGGAAAAAGGGTTCTGCTAGAAGATTTGGTCTACAGAAACTGTGGGAGTGGTGCTTAGGACTTGTTCAGATGAGCTCTTTACCATGGAGAGTTGTGATTGGTCGCCTGGGAAGGATTGGACACGGAGAGTTGAAAGGTGGATTATGCTTTTATCTGTTTTTTGTGGGGTTTTTTTCCTTTTTTTTTTTTTACCTTTGTTTTATGTTGGTGTATATTTGGTTCAGAGCACATTAAATCACGTGGTAAATAAAATGCGAAAGGCTCAGAACCTCCTAGAGGAGGCGGGATTGCTGTCCAGTGCTCATCTAGTGCCTCACAACTGTCTATAACTCAAACTTCGGGGATTTGATGCCCTCTTCTAGCCTCTACAAGCACTGCACATGTGTGGTGTACAGGCATACATGCAGGCAAAATAATCGTACATGTGAAAATAAGGCTTAAAATGCTAGAATTGTCAGTAAAAGTTTTTGTTTTAAACAAGGAACCATATATATAATACAATAGATATAACTAGTATCTATTATATGTATTATACAAATATATATAGCAATTTTATAAATATATAATGTATAATTATATAATATATTTTATATATACACACACACATATATACACTGACTTGATTTTGAAGATAACCCATCAGGTGTAAGAGTTTTAACTTTATGATGTCCTCTATATTAGAAGAAATACACTAATTTAAAAGCTGTTATATATTTCTCTTTCATCGTAACCTTGTGTTAACCTCCTAACAGAGCAGTAACTTTAAGTACTGTCTTTCCCTATTGATATCCACAGATTGGAGTTGTTTGCTGAGTCGTCGAAACTTGCAATCTCTAAGCAAAAGGCTCAAAGACATGTGTAGGATGTGTGGCATATCTGCTGCAGACTCTCCAAGTATCCTTAGTGCTTGCTTGGTTGCAATGGAACCCCAAGGTTCTTTTGTTATCATGCCAGGTTAGTTATGCTCAGTGTATGTCTGATTGAATTATCATTGCACATTTAACTTAACTGTTACATAAAATTCTGCACTTACAAAAAAGGAAAAATACATTTCTCTTTAGATTCTGTGTCAACTGGTTCTGTTTTTGGAAGAAGTACCACTCTAAATATGCAGACGCCTCAGCTAAATACCCCACAAGATACATCCTGTACTCATATACTTGTGTTCCCTACTTCTGCTTCTGTGCAAGTAGCTTCAGCTACTTACACCACTGAAAATTTGGATTTAGCTTTCAATCCCAACAATGGTAAGTTAATTTAGCCTTAAATTTTTTATCTTATTTGCTTTGAAATCATGGTCTTGCTATACAACCCTGTTTGGCCTAGTACTTGCCCAGGTGTGGTCTTGAGCTATATCCCTAGCCCTTCTTTATATATCTGTTTGCTAAAATACAGCTTTATATTATCTACTAGAATATAAATGTAATTTAGTGAACCTTTTAGGTTGTATCTAGTAGAAAAGAAAAAAAATAGTGCTCATTGTTGCTTGAAACTTTTTTTTGGAAAATATTACGTCTTCATGGATCCACATATATTTTAATAATAATAATTTTGTATTTCAAGGCAGGGTTTCTCTGTGTGTCCCTGGCTGTCCTGGAACTCGCTCTTTAGACTAGGCTGGCCTCAAACTCGAAGATCCTCCTGTCTCTGCCTCCCATATGCTAGGATTAAAGGTGTGGACCACCAGCACCTGGCATACCTCATCATTTTGTTCTTTTATTATGTGATAACTTGAATGTTTTACTTTTTTAAAGAATAGTGCCCTTTAAAACATGTTTGCATTCCTTGCTATCTTTGCTTTTTACTGATTGCTTTTATAACATTATTAACACAGTGGCTTAAGAAAACAGGAGTTTGTTACATTGTAATGCTCAAAGTAATTCTCATGAGTTAGTTAGGGTTTCTTATTGATTCCTTCTAGCCTCTCAGATAGCCTCTGTTTCCTTGCCTTTGCCAGCTCCTAGAGGCCATTGTAGTTTTTGACCTTTGGCCTTTCTCTCCATTTTGAATGACAGCAGTACTTCCTTCTTTGTCACCCACTTTTCTCTTTCCTTCATATTAGTACTCCTGGAGCTGGGGTGAACTCAGTGGTATAATGCTTACCTGTTATTTGTATGGCCCTTGAGTCAATCTGTGAGACCACCTTTAAGAAGAAAGAAAATGACTTCTATGATTATAGGGCCCATTGGAAAGTCCAGAATAATGTCCATATAGGTCTCTTTAGATTGAACACTACTGAAAAATCCTTTCTATGGCTATTGGCACAATACTTGGCACATGATTGATGCTCACTAAATATTAGTCTCATTAACTCATTTTGCTTTAAGATTTTTTTTGGTTGATTTTTGTTTTTTGAGGCAGGGTCTCACTATGTAGCACTGACTAGCCTGGAGCTAACAGTCATCCTCCCACCTTTGCCTCTGAGTGCTGAGATTAAAAGCATGTATCAACATGCCCTGATTGTTGTTTTGAGATAGGATCTCACTGTAAAGCCCAGGCTTACCTGGAGCTTACTTTACAAGTTGGCCTTATAACAATCCTTATCACCCAGCCTTCTATGTCGTAGGACTATGGGCATGAGCAATCATCCCTTGCCTGTCCCATTTTGGTTAAAATTTATTTTAGTACTTTAATGTCAGTAATCACAGTATACATAAAATAAAATATTATTTTCTTTTCCCTGTACAGATGGAGCAGACGGAATGGGTATCTTTGATTTATTAGACACAGGAGATGATCTTGATCCTGATATCATTAATATCCTTCCTGCATCTCCAACTACATCTCCTGTACATTCTCCAGGCTCTCATTACCCCCATGGAGGTGATGCTGGCAAGGTAATTCTGTTAAAAAAACGTTTCAGTGTATGGAAATGCCATCTGTCAGTCCATTCATCCATCAATCCATCCAGGGATTATTACATGAAATAGAAAACTTTCCCTTTGAAATTAGCAAGAGATGAATATCAGTTGAGTTCATGTACTCTTGTTTAGCCATTAAAACTTTTTCTGTGCAATGATCTTCCTGCTTCTACCTCAGAAGTGTTGCGGTCTCAGGCATGTGCTGTCCGTGTTTTTCCTGTGTTTTTTTGAGTTGGAGTCTTTGTATACAGCTTGGGGTGGGTCCTAACTTGTGAGCCTCCTCTGTACTGGGATTCTACCAACGTCTGGTTCTTCTTTTCTTCTTGCTTTTTTTAAACATTAGAAATACCACTAATTCTATGATCAAAACACATTATATGAAATTCTCAAAGAACTAATAAAAACGTTGGGAGAGAAGCTGTTTTTACTGTCTTATCACAGTAGAAGGGTTTATGGTGCTTGAGGTACTGATGTAATAAGTATTTTTATTATGGATTTTATTTTTCTTTTATCTATTTTCTTAAAGTAAATGCTGAGAAATTTGTTGGCCAATTCAAAGGGAATGAATAAAAGTCTGTGGTATTATAATGTCTTCTAAAACACTGTTGAAATTAATGGCATTTTATAGATAGTGCTATGGGAACAGAGAATGGAATCTGCCTTTTGAATTGGGGCAAGGAATTAGTAGAATAAGAATTAGGACATAAGTGGCAGCTATATTGAACAATTTGTATTTTCTACTCAATTCGACTTGAGGCATACTCATTTTGTCTCAAAGTTTTTGTAACACACTATTTTTATGATATTACTACATTTAGTTAGTTATTAGGCTTGGAATGAAATTCAAATGTCACATATGTTAGATAGGGGTGCTGCTGTTGACCCATATCCTCAGCCCTCGTTTTTTCTTTTGAGACGGTCTAGCTGAGTTGTCCAGACTAACCTTGAACTTTGTAGCCTACGCAGGCCTTTAACTTCTTTTTATCCTCCTGCTTTAGCCTCCAAGTAGTAGATAATATTGGCCTGTCACCAGGTTAGACATAGTACTAATTGAGACACTTAAGTACATAACCATTTAATTTTTAGTATTTTATGTGGTTTATTGAGATAGTAATATGAGATTATTAGTCATTGTGAGCATTTGTATTTATATTTGTTGTCTAGAGATGTATTAAATGAACTAATAATACTCTTGTCTTTTTAAGGGTCAGGGTACTGATCGGCTACTTTCAACAGAATCGCATGATGAAGTAACTAATATTCTTCAACAACCATTGGCCCTTGGATACTTTGTATCAACTGCCAAAGCGGGTCCATTACCTGACTGGTTCTGGTCAGCATGTCCTCAAGCACAATATCAATGCCCCCTTTTTCTTAAGGTAGTATTATTTCTGTGCCATTCCTAACAAATCCTAATTGATAGTTTTAGTTCTAGTAATTACTGAAGTAACATTTTCAAGTTTTATACCTCATTTGAATTCCAAGTTCGTGAATGCTTTGTTGTGTATATTTCTGTAAATGGTGTCATAAAGAGAATTACTTAACATGAAACACATAATTATAAAAAATTTATATGAAGATTGACTTATTCTTAAGTCAGGCTCCTGGAACTTTTGGTTTTAAGTTGTATTTTCATTGTAGTATAGAAGCTTAGAGCCTAGAAACACTGCCCTGTCTCTTTGTGGTTTTTTTTTTGTTTGTTTGTTTTGGTTTTTGGTTTTTCGAGACAGGGTTTCTCTGTGTAGCTCTGGCTGTCCTGGAACTCACTTTGTAGACCAGGCTGGCCTCGAACTCAGAAATCCGCCTGCCTCTGCCTCCCCAGTGCTGGGATTAAAGGCGTGCTCCACCACACCCGGCTCTCTTTGTGTTCTTATCCTCCATCTAAATAGATTGTAATTTTGGAAACTCATTCATCTAAAGTCATAACTTTGTAGTAGACATCAAGATTAAAGACTGGGTCTTTGTTATTTGAATGGAATCATACTACACTCCTATTTTATTATTTTGAGGATTAAAAAATTTAGCAACTTTGTAATACTTGGTTTTAATTTAATTTACCTACTCTAAAAAGTTTCCTTTGTATAAATTACTTTTGAGTAGGATGGGTGTGATAGCCCATGCTTTTAATCCCAGCATCCAGGAACCAGAGGCAGCAAGATTTCTGTAAGCTTGAAGCTATCCTGGTATAGAGAGTTCCAGGCCAGCCAGGGATACATAGTGAGAATTCTGTCATAAAAACAAGTACATAAACAACTAGTTGAGTAGGTTGAGCATGGTGACTTGGGAGGCATAAGCAAGAAGTTTTACCCAGGAGTTGAAGGCTAGCTTGGTTTACAATAAGTTCTCAGTGGGACAGGGCTAGACCTTATCAAAACATAAGCTGCTGAGGGGGGGTTTTAGGAAGTGAGATTCTTAGACGTATAGATACTTATTTTTTTTAACCTTCATTTTATAGTTTAAATTATCAGATGAAGTTAAGGAGTCATGAAAGCCCTGTGTGATTATTGTTTAAGTTGCTACTTCCAGTACAAAATAATAAATGAAGACCTAACTCACACAATGTAGAAAGCACTGTAAGTGGGCTCTTCATGTTTCAGGTCAGATGATAACACTTTAATTTCTTGAGATTATATTTTAGTAGTTTCTTGAGGTTATATTTTCTAGTTTTTATATTTTCTAGATGTACATCCCATTCTGTGAAAGCTATTTGCGATTAAACAATGGGCTTCTATTGCACACTTATAAAGACTACTATTCTGTTGCACACTTATAAAGACTATTAACTCCAGTTAATAATCTGAGTGATTTTCTTCTTCTCTTTTTTTTTTTTTTTTAAATTTGGTTTTTTGAGACAGGGTTTCTCTGTATAATCCTGGCTGTCCTGGAACTCACTCTCTAGACCAGGCTGGCCTCAAACTCAGAAATCCACATGTCTCTGCCTCCCAAGTGCTGGGATTAAAGACATGCGCCACCACCGCCCTGCTACCCCTTCTCTTAATGTGAATTAACTATGCTAGGCAAGTACTATGAGCTCTCCCTGCCCTTGAATTGACTATTAATAAAAAGGGCTACACAGAGAAACCCTCTCTCGAAAAACGAAAAAAAAAAAAGTTTATCCCATGACTTTTATTCTTCTCTGAGATATTCATTGGTCTATTGTAAATCTCATTTACATGAACATCTTCTCAAGGGGCTTTCTGCAGAATAGTAGGATGGAATCTCCACTAAGCAGAGTTCCTTGATCCTTTGGGAAGTGCTGCCCACTTACAGTCACAGAACCTGTATGTACACTAAAGTTCTCATAATAGCAGTAAATAACTTTGCTTACCTAGCATTTTCCAAATTTAGTGTAATACCTATTTGTAGTTCATGACCTTAGTGTTTCAGGGCACACTTTTGTTTAGTAAACACTTTTATGAAAAGTCCAAAGGACTATCCAGATTGTTTTTCTACTCAATATTTATTTACAGAGAGGATAGTGTAAAGTGAGCATTCACCCTCAGATACAGTGTAACACGATTAGGACTCCTGGTTCTGAACCCCAGGTAAGGCATGGCTTAACATAACTTTGTTCACCTTTTATTTTTTTCATGTATCCCGTTTTAGTTCTGTACTGTAGTCAATAAAACCACATCGTATATTTCTTTTTACTTGAGAAATCAGTGGGTTCTAGATGGTTAAAAATAATTTTTATTATAAGAATTAAAGCAGCCTTCATTTACTTTGTAGTGATTGGCCAAGTAAGACTTATTTATAATTCATAAATCCAGAATTATAAACAGGTCAAACATAAGTATTGTTGGCTGTATTTCTGTATATACTTTATAAGAGCTTATACATATATGCAGTCGTGATAGAGAATGCAGATGGGCATAAAGAAGCACCTTTAAAGAATGTAGAAAACTTTGTTGAAGGATTGTCTGTAGTGAGCACCCCTACTGTATCATGACGTTAACACTATTATACAACTTACATACTAGATGATTAATTTTACTTAATTGAAATGTGAAAAATAGTACCACATTCCTTCTGCTCATTGCTATCTCTAAATATGTGTGCTGTCATTTATATGCCTCTGATCATAAATGTATTGCACAGGAAGGCGCATGTGCATTGTATTCATTGTTAAGTGTTCATCCAGAGGCAATTTTGTTAAACTTCCAGCTTTGCAAAAAATAGATAGATAGATAGATAGATATAAAATAAAATATGCAGGATTACGCCTTTGACATTTTATTTTATTTTTTATTTATTTATTTTTATAGCACTTAGGTCCCAAGTGTGGCTGTGTGGTCTCAATTTTGTTTAACCCAGGGACAGGCCTATGGGTTCAGTGCTTCCTTAATCATTTGCTTTATAGATTGGACAGATTATATTTAGAAGATTATTATAAAGCTTGTTTTTAAGGATTGCTATGTGATTTTTAAAAATAAAGCTAAAGTAAACATTGTAGAGAGACACGATGTAAGTTTTCCATCAAAACTATGAATTTTTATAGTTGCTCCCACAGATAACACTGTCATAAGATCAGTTTCATCAAGATAATGCATTGGGAGAACACAATGAGATGAAATGTTGCTTTCCCTCCATGGCTGACGCTTTTCTCCCTTCCTTTGTAGGCCTCTTTGCACCTCCACGTGCCTTCAGTGCAATCTGACGAGCTGCTTCACAGCAAACACTCCCACCCACTGGACTCAAATCAGACTTCAGACGTCCTCAGGTACAGCTCTCATGTGGCTCAGTGTTCTCTGTTTCAACTTGGGTAAAAGAGAATGGTTATTGTGAGATATATTTATTCTTTTATGGTAAGAGTTCACAGTGTTTTATTTTTGAATCATTGGGTGATTTATTTTTTTCCCCTCTCTATTCATGATATAGACAAAGCACAGGGCCTGTGCAGGCTCGGTACATTGTTCTACCTCTGAGCTGAACTCCATTTAGTTATTATTTCTTTTTTTTTTTTTTTCCTTTTTTGGTTTTTCGAGACAGAGTTTCTCTGTATATATTGCACTCAGGAGGCAGAGGCAGGGGGATTTCTGAGTTCAAGGCTGGCCTGGTCTACAAAGTGAGTTCCAGGACAGCCAGGGCTACACAGAGAAACCCTGTCTCAAAAAACCAAAAAAAAAAAAATTTACTCTTTTTATGTGTGTGTGTGTGTGTATATATATATGTCTTTTGCCTGCATACATGTCCATTACACCATGTGCATGCAGTGCCACTGGAAACCAGAAGGCATCAGGTACCCTGGAACTGGAGTTCTAGGCTGTTAGCAGGCATATGAGTGCTGGGAATTGAATTCTGGTTCTCTGGAAAAGTAGTACTTTAAGCATGAGTCATCTCTCCAGCCCAAACCTCCTTAAATTATTGAGAATGAATGCTTTTCTAAGATGAATAAGTTTTTTAGTTTTTCCCCCTTCCAACCTCATTTATTCTAAAAGCGGTCTTACATATCTTAGTTTAAACTTCCTATGTGGTGAGATCTATTCCTTATCTGTTACTCTTTCATTGTGTGTTTTTGAGACAGGGTTTCACTGTATTCCTTTAAGCTGCCTGGAGACAGTTTTTCCTTGTGCTTATCAGAGCCTGATCCACTTCTGTCACTGCACACACGTGCTTGCTTGCTTGCTTGCTTTATTTATCCATCTATTTATTTATTTATTTATTTATTTATTTATTTATTCATTCATTCATTCATTTATTTATTTATTTGGTTTTTCGAGACAGGGTTTCTCTGTATAGCCCTGGCTGTCCTGGAACTTACTTATTTATTTATTTATTTATTTGGTTTTTCGAGGCAGGGTTTCTCTGTATAGCCTGGAACCTATTTATTTATTTATTTATTTATTTATTTATTTATTTATTTATTTGGTTTTTCGAGGCAGGGTTTCTCCGCATAGCCCTGGCTGTTTTAGAACCTATTTATTTATTTATTTATTTATCTATTTATTTGTTTATTTATTTATTTATTTATTTATTTATTTGGTTTTTCGAGACAGGGTTTCTCTGTATAGCCCTGGCTGTCCTGGAACTCACTTTGTAGGCAGGGTTTCTCTGTATAGCCCTGGCTGTTCTAGAACCTATTTATTCATTCATTCATTTATTCATTCATTTATTTATTTATTTATTTATTTATTTATTTATTTATTTATTTATTTATTTGGTTTTTCGAGGCAGGGTTTCTCCATATAGCCCTGGCTGTTCTAGAACCTATTTATTTATTTATTTATTTATTTATTTATTTATTTGGTTTTTCGAGACAGGGTTTCTCTGTATAGCCCTGGCTGTCCTGGAACTCACTTTGTAGACCAGGCTGGCCTCGAACTCAAATCCGCCTGCCTCTGCCTCCCGAGTGCTGGGATTAAAGGCGTGCGCCACCATGCCTGGCTTACTTTTTCTTTTGAGAGGGTTCTGATTATCCTGGACTCAGAATAGGCTAGTCTTAGACAGAGATCCACCAGCCTCGGCTCTTCGGTGCCAGGATTAAAGGCATGTGTTGCCATGTCTGGCTCTGCTGCTCTTTTTAAGAAAATGACTGTTTGGTGGTCAGAGCTTTGTTTGGGAAGGTTCGACAGGAGAATCATTACAAGTTGAAACTGGCCCATCTTAAAACATATAAAACAAAAAACAAACAAATAGAACAAAACAACTAATAAAGTGACTTTGGCCAGGCATGATGCCATTCAGGAGGCCAAAGAAGAAGGCTTTCCATGAGTTTGAGGCTAGCATGTGCTACAGTGTGAAATTCTTAGCAAAGAGGGTTTCTGTGGTTGTGATATTGATGTCATCTCATTGTCTAGGCAGCAAAGGATCTCTCTCTCTCTCTCTCTTTCTCTCTCTTTCTCTCTCTCTCTCTCGCACACACACACACACACATATACTTAAAAGTACTACTAAATCTTTAAAGTACTACTAAAGTGTATGTTGGAATAGATGGATTGATGCGGTTTATTTGCTTTCAGGTTTGTTTTGGAACAGTACAATGCACTCTCGTGGCTAACCTGTGACCCTGCAGTCCAGGACAGACGCTCATGTCTCCCAGTTCATTTTGTGGTGCTGAATCAGTTATATAACTTCATCATGAATATGCTGTGATCCTCGTTTGATCGAATTACGCAAGGAAAGAACGGGAAGAAAGGATATTTTGCTGCAAGATTAAGTTACAGTTCTCAGTGGAAGTCATTTGTGATGGGGTCTAATTCTTATTACTTCAACAAATATTGTTTTGACTTGGGGGGCGGGGCTATAACCCTATTTTTCATTGACTTTACTGAGCTCTTTAGGATGATGACTGATTATTCAAAACGTATTATAACACTTTCGTAGCAAAAATTAAACTTTTTTTTCCAGTCACAGTATTTGTGAAAAGTAATGAGCCATAGTACCCATTAATGTTAACGAATATCAAAGCATGGAGAGGAACCTGAGGAGCAATGAATCCAACATACGGCTTTAGAACAGCCAGGTGTTCTTGTATTGGATATAGTATCTAGTATTCAAAAATGCCTGCATCTCTTATTTATTGTAAGTTTTTAAATGTATAAATTGTCTTATATTTCTTAACCTCTTTTATAAAAATTTTCCTAGAAGGTTTATACTGCCTTCTTGCTTTAAAGCAATTGGTCTAAAATATATGTAATCGTCTTAATTAAAATGTTGCAGTAGGGTTGCTTTTAGAGTATTATTTTTTTGTAAGGGGGTGGGGTGGACAGTAAATTTGTATTGTCTCAATGTACAGTTTAACAGGGATAGAGGGGAAATAATGTCCATGCCATTGTGTGTGGAAGATTTACAGCTAAGCTGTAGTTGCAGAGTACATGTACAGTAATGAAGTTCACTGTGTTTATAAACTGAAAAGGTACCGGGTCTTACAGCATTTTATATATCACACCTTTACAGAATAACATGACGGCAATATACATACGTGATATTGTTAGGTGGAATAACTTAGAATAAAATGAGAATTCTTGAGTTATATTTTGTACTATGGTTTAGGGCTATGACTAATATTTCAGGCCATTTCCAGTGAAAGAAACTTAGTTTTACAAGAAAAACATTTGCTACTGAATGCTTAAACTAATTTTGGTGTTTAATGTTACATGCTTAAATTCTTTTCAGTTTTCACAGTGGCACATTTAGGCATGGGGATATTACTAATTATGAAATTTTTCTGCAGGATCTGTTATAAGGTTGAAATTTAGCCCAGCTCTAGGCGTTTTACAAATTATTTTAAGAACAGTCACTCTTGATTGTTTTACTTTTTCTTTTTAAATTAAAGATTGGGAATGCGTGTGAGAGTATGCATATACATGGCGGGGGGGGGGGGGGGGGGGGGGAGAGAGAGAGAGAGAGAGAGAGAGAGAGAGAGAGAGAGAGAGAGAGAGAGAGAGAGAGAGAGCGCAATCAAACTGTGGTGTAAATAGATCCTCAGTGAATTCTGGTATTCAGACTCTGTCCCACGTGAATGAACCATTTTCTAAACGTTTCCCTTTGACTTTTTTATTTATTGAATTTTCTTGGTTTGGAGATGGCAGTCCCAAACACCAGAGTCTGTACTTTTCTGACACAGCTCAAATTAAAGTAGGGCACATGCCAAGGAGGTTCTCACCTCCCTAAAGAAGGGACTTGAATTTTAGGGACTTTAATTCACCCCTTCCTTCAGTCCAGCTTTCCCCCTTCTTGTTTGCACATGCCAAGATAACTGCTTTTATGCAGGCTTTACCCTGAAAAACTCCTTTCTACAGTGCTGCTCACGAGAGCCCAACCAGTCTCATGCCTGCACTGCTGACTTGAACTCACAGTCGCCACGTCTACCTATCTTTCCTGGATGCAGTCTTTCAAAATTCCTGCTTGGATATTCATCCATTGTTGACAAGGACAAAATCAGCTGTATTTACAAAACTCTTAACTCGGTATTTTTTTTTAAACTGAATCCTGTTTTGTAAATAATATACATTTAATGTTGCTTAGCATAAAAAATACTTTCTTACAGTAATCTTTAAATTGGGTATATAAAAACATTACCAACTCTTGTTTTTCTATAAAGAAATACAGTTAATAACAAGTTTTCAAATTATTCCTTCAACATTAATAAAACAATCCAAATGTTGAGCATATTTTGATATTAAACTAAAGATCATGTCTCTGTTTTTAAATTATGCTAACACCACCACAGATTACGTTGACGTATTTTCTTCTGTATTTTCTTGGTGGGACTTGAGATTTGAGGGAAAAAGATGCTTATTTGGAATTTCTATTAAAAACTATCCTTGTTATTTTCTTAGCTCAATAATTACTCAAGAAAAATAAAAAATTATAATCTCAGTTTAAAATTACTAATGTGTGACAACCATACCTCAGTGTGAAATAGATTTAACAAGATTATTCCCTGACATTTTCTTCCATGTAGCCATAAGCAGGGACCCAGCATGCAATTCTTCTTACCTGGGAATCAGGAATTAGTCCCAAATACACAGGATTGAGTCATGGTTTGCTTTTTCTTTTTTCTATTTTTTCTCCCCTCAGACATCAGATTTTGCTCAAATAGGAGGTAACTAAATAGCCATTAGAAGAAGAAATGAAGCCTTTGTGCAGGATGATAGATCTAATTTATTAATGTACTGTCACAGTACATTAATTGTTTTATTTGAGTAGGTAAACAAATTTGCACACTTTTCCCCAGTGAATTCCCAACACCTTGACTTCCTCATTTCAGTGCTAATAACCTGTTTTGTGTGCAGTTATCCATTCTGAAGCAGGTGAAAGTTCAGTATTTTAGCATTTTAAAAGATGAGTTATATAATGTCTGCTTCCAGCCAGTCTGCAACATCTAGCCATACCTTTCTTATGCAAGCCATTCAGTTATCAGGACTGTGAATTAACACTGTATGAATACATTCTGTACACCTTATTGTTTGGCCAGAAGGCCACCAAGTGTACTTACATGTAATCCTTACATTTTAAACTAGCTTGTGATTTTTAAATATTTCTAAACTTTTCTTAAACCACTAAAATTAAGCTCTTACTACTTAGTCAGCTCCCCTCAGCTGTATCCGTCCTTAGTTGTCAGTGTGGCACAGATCACTGTATTAAAATGCTCTTTTGTCTTCATATTTACCTTCTGAGGTCATTTTTTAACTTAATGTGTTACTACAAAGATTTGCAGATCTTTAATCAAGCACTATGTTAATACTGTAATATCAAAATACTATGTCGCATTATTTCGAATGTTCAGATTGAATAGGGTAAGAGAAAGTCTTTAAATGCGATCGCATCATAGAACCTATTCCCACCTACTAAGGCATTGCATATTAGTCTGTTGAGACATTCATTGTTGCTTGACTGACATTTTGGTCTGGGTTTCCTTTTAATATTTTATTTTAATTAAAATTAGGAAAAAATGTGTTCAACAATTTTTTTTTTGTCCCATCTTCTCCAAATCAGTGGGAAGAGCTTACCTTTTGGTATATCTTAGTGTTTTCATGGGCCCAGAACTGTGGTTTAAATTTTTATATGTATTCTCATTCTCATATTCATTCACACTCATTCTTTTTCTTTCTCTCCCCCCCCCCCTTTTGTGGAGTATAAATTTAAAAAAACTGGATTTGGGACCTAAATACTCCTCAGGTTGAAATATTCTTGAAGTTTTAAAATAGCTTTAGTTTTTAAAGTAAACTGGATTTGTGGACCTTAAAGTTACTGAGTTTAAACTACAAATTGTAACAACATTACTGGACATGTCCGCATCACCCCTCTGAGAATAGCTTGGTCACTTTATGAAGGGGCGTTTTTAAGTTGTTAGCAGTGACATTTAATATGGTCCAATTGCTTTTCTTTTTAACATGACAAAACATTTTAAAAGAGAATAAGGAACAAACACTATTGCTGCCGAATGCCATAACACTGAGATGTACAAATTGTGATTGAGGAAATGAAAACGTTTATACTTTTTAAAAAAAAAAAAAAAAAAAACAAAACAAAAAACAAAACTTCAAATGGAATAAATTATTCATGAAGCCTTCATTGTGGTGTCTCATTCTGTGGAAAGTATATCATATCCTCTTTAAAACTTCTCCATAGTTAGGAGCAGGATTATTTTTGTGTCATTTGCTTGGGGACGGTGGTTGTGAGGCAGGGTCTTGCTATGTAGACCAGGTTGGTCTTGAACTCAGTGATTTCCTTGCTTGTGCCTTCCAAGTTCTGGGATTAAAGGACTACTTGCACCACTAATCTCAGCTCTGAATAATTTTTAAAAGAGAATGCTGATTCTCCACATCCAGTATTTATGATGTGTGTGTTTACACACACCAGCTCCTTTTTGTCTTATAATTTCGTGTTAATTATTTAGTCAAAATAGTTATGTTGAAATAATAATACTGTTTTCCTTTGTGTCCTGGGTGTGTATGTATGATCGCATAATCATGTTTGAATCGTGTGGAAAAAGTTAAATATTAAAAATGAATAATGCATGAAAATAGCTGTGCATGAGTCCCATAGGCAGTGGTATAAAATGTTTTGTTCAGACTTAAGTGAAATATATACCTCAAGGTTGTGATCATTTAAAAAGTTTCTCCCAAGAGTTTCAAAAGCTTTCATAAATGATGGTGTATAGCATTGAAATTTGTATCTCAAATTACTTCTTATAATTTTCCTCTGATGCATTTCTACCTTCTTATTACTGTTCTATATGAGCCATGCAAATTAAGCATTTTTACAAGTAAGGATATTCATTGTTTGGACAACTGCATACATCTTTTCTTTTTTTCTTTTTTATAAAGATTTATTTATTATTATATCTAAGTGCACTGTAGCTGTCTTCAGACACTCCAGAAGAGGACATCAGATCTCATTGTGGATGGTTGTGAGCCACCATGTGGTTGCTGGGATTTGAACTCAGGACCTTTGGAAGAGTAGTCGATGCTCTTAACCACTGAGCCATCTCTCTAACCCTGCATACATCTTTTCAATTGTGGTTTACAGTACTCAAAGCCAATCTTTGGGCACTGTAACTTAGACCTACCTCATTGGTAGAGCACTTGCCTAACCACAAGACTGTGGCTCAGTCCCCAGTAATGCAAACAATGCCTCAGAGTAACTGTTGGGCAGTTTGCAAAGGAAATGCTTTTTTTCTTTCATTAACTGTGTGCGTGAGGTGTTACTTATTACTAATGACACCAGTTGTTTGGAGATATATCTCTTGCTCACCCCTAGGCAAACACAGTTTCTCTATTGGAGCTATATGAATCATGATTTTGTCATAAGCCAAGACTAAAGTCTTAAGAATGGTCGTTGGTTCCTTTCTTGAGTATTTTCTTTTGAAAAATTTCCTATCAGAGCTTTCCATATGAATTTCTTTAAAGTAATGAATACAGGGAGCTAAAAGCATGTGAAAAAAGGCAAACATTTTCCAGGAGCAGGAAATTTACTCCTGGACATTGTCTTGATCCTTTGGTGTCAGTAGCACACTGTTGGTAGGCACACATGTATTTGTTGGATTTAAGAGATGAACTGAAAGAATACTATTTTTCTCTTCAGACTGTTAATAAATTATTAAGAAATGGAGTATACTATGTAGTCATTGAAAATAATTTGAGAAATCTACATGAAGAAAATCCAATTTAGATTAAACGAAACAATTTGAATTGGACTCAATCTATTACATATAAATAACTTACAATAGTGTTGGGAATCATGGCCATTTATTACTCGGAATCACTTTATTAATCATGTTGAACACAAATGCCTAGGCTTTGCTTAACAAAGTATTACGGGATTTGTGGTCTGTTAACAGCAAGTTCTATTGCGTCTTCGGGACCCCAATCTCCCTACACACCCATACAAAGAACTTGAGCGTGTAATTCAGATTCCAGACGTCTCCTAGTCTGGTTATGCTGGTGTATGATTGTTTTGTTTTTTGAGACAGGGTTTTTCTGTGTAGCAGAACCTTGTCTGTCCTGGACTTGTTTGTAGACCAGGCTCGCCTACAATGCACAGAGGACCACCTGCTTCCCAAATGCTGTGATAAGGCATGCACCACTATGCCTGGCAAACACTTAATCTCAGAGAAAAAAAGAAATGAGGCAGGGTTTCTCTGTGCAGCCCTGGCCTTCCTGGAAGTCTACCTGTAAAGCAGACTGGCCTCGAACTAACTAGACCTCTTCCTGCCTCTGATGTGCTGGGATTAAAGGCATGCACCACCACTGCCAGCTTTTTGTGTTTTGGGGTTTGTTTGTTTTTTTTACAATATAAAGAAGAAAATTTTGTTTTTGGCTCATGGGGAAATGATTTTTTATTATATGTAAGTACACTGTAGCTGTCTTCAGACACTCCAGAAGAGGGAGGCAGATCTTGTTACGTATGGTTGTGAGCCACCATGTGGTTGCTGGGACTTGAACTTATCACCTTCAGAAGAGCAGTCGGGTGCTCTTACCCACTGAGCCATCTCACCAGCCCCGGGAAATGATTTTTTAAAGTGTCTAAAATGTGTATATTCCTGAGCTTTTCACTATTCTATTATTATTCTCAGTTGTAGTGTTTATTGTAGGAGGCTGCCAGTCCTGGTCCAGAGACTCAAGACCTCTTGGGTATGAGTGCAAACAGAAATTCTGCATGAGGAAAAAAAAAGTGGATTTGTTGTTATGTGTATGTGGGTGTGTTCAGGTTAATACACTCTGTGTGTGTGTGTGTGTGTGTGTGTGTGTGTGTAGGCTAGAGATGCTGTTTGTACACAGTTTTGTTTGAGGCATGCTCTCTCCTGGGACCTGGGGCTTACAGCAATCCTGTGATTTTTTTTTTTTTTTTTTTTTTTTGCCTTTCTTTCTCCTCAGTGCTGGTAAATTGTTCATCACTACCCCTGGCTCTTTAACGTGAGTCTTTGGCTCCAATCAGGTCCTCATGCTTGTATGGCAAGCAGTTTCCTGATTGAGCCATCTCTTCAGCCAAAAAGGAGATTTTTTTTTAAAAAGTGCTCCCTCCACCCCCCAATACTGGCCCAGTGAAACTTTATTAAAGAATGGCCTTTTGTATAGATAAAAGCCAAAGACCTCCATATTTTGTCCTGCCCTACTAGTATACAGGGGTGGAAAAACGGAAATTTACAGCTCTCAAAACTTGTAGTTTTCCTAGACTTGACTTCAGAATGCCTAACTATAGACCTTGGCTCTTTGATTCTTTTGTTCTGAGAAAGTCTTTATAGCATGAATTATCCACAAAGTCCATCTGGTTCTCATAGTGTTCTTTGTTTCTGCGAAAGAGACTGCCATCTGTAAGGTTCTATAGAACATAAGAATCTCATCTTTGAAGCCAATTGCTAGTTGTTACAAGGACATGGAGATGCCAGTCTACAATCCCAGTGAAGGCAAGAGGAGGACAGTTTCAGTCCAGTCTGGGCTGTGTAGCAAGACTCTCAAAATAACACACTAAGGAAAGTTAGCAGCTGGGGATTGTTAGTACATAGGAAACTAAGTGGGGCATTGGGTTTGAGGCCGAACTGGACTAAATGGTAAGACCTTTCTGGAAAACAAAATCCCAAGTAATTATAATTATTTGGCTGTAAATTATTGGCCAGTGTATTGATTATCAAATGTACTCTTTTGACCTAAGCATATCAAGTATTAGGTAAAACTACTTTATTTGGGTTGGTCATTAAGATACAACTTATTTTGAGACATAGTCTCATTCTCTTGTTACAGCCCATGCTGACCTTGAATACTCCATATATTTTCCTCAGGCTCATATGTGGTAGGATTATAAGCATGCACTACCAATATGTGGCCTGCAGTATGCTCTTCACCTGCTCGTTCTCCTGGAGTTTTAGTCACTCAAATCCCTTTATATCTTGATACCAAGAAGAAAACCAGTATCAAACCTTGTTTGCTTCTGTAACGTCACAAAGGGTCCTCGGTTTCCTCCTAGCCTGTGTAGCATCTAAGTTCATTTCCACAGATAGCTCAGACCAAGTTCCCTTGTCATACTGCTATTTATAACACCTGTGCATCTACTACACTGCTTCCAGTTTGTACTCCATGACTATTTGTCTCCACCAAATCTCCAGTAGGTCAAGAAACTAAGATGTTGAACTGTTCTTGAATACTTTCGACCTTTTATTATAACTCAAGACTTAGCTGAAATGTGGGTTTTACCTGTAAATAAAATTGTGATATTGTAATTTGAGTTTTTATTTGCAGAGTGCAAAGCTTACAAGAAAGAGATGTTAAAGGTGTCTGAAAGCACTTTTAAATAGTTCCTAGCAAAAATAGAAACGAAATGTAGTGCCTATCCAGCTTTCCCTCCTTCATTCCTCTACCCACTCTGGCAAAAAGATTAGCCTTAAGTATTATCAGGTTTTAAGACAAAGCAACATAGAGTGAGATCAGAGGAGACATTTAGCCTATGTTTTCCTTGACTCACCTGGGTGGTGGACAGAAAAAGTCTGGGAAATCTGTGGAAAATGCAAAGAAACAAGAGTGAAAACTGGTGCTTTCCTTTTTTTTAATTTGTTTTTGTTTTTTGAGACAGGGTTTCTCTGTGTAGCCCTGGTTGTCCTGGAACTCACTTTGTAGACCAGGCTGGCCTCGAACTCAGAAATCCGCCTGCCTCTGCCTCCCGAGTGCTGGGATTAAAAGCGCGTGCCACCACGCCCGGCCGCTTTCCTACTTTTTAAGATTTTAGGCAAAACACTCATCAAATCAAATCAATCTAAACAGTTTTTAATATTTTACAAAGTCGGTTCCAGAAACCAGCAGCAAATGAGCTGTTTGGGAGCACTGATAAACTGACAGGTTATAGGAGCAAACATGCATGAAGAAGGGTGGGGATTTTATTGTTTTTGAGACATTCTTGCTAGAGCTCCAGCTGACCATGATCTCTGCCCTCCAGATCAGGTTTCTGAGGGATGAGACAACAGGCATGTGTTAACCGTTTTCCATTGTGAGTGGTGTCTTCTAAGATCCTTGTATTTCTTCATTTTTTAAAAAAAAAAATATTTTATGTATATGGGTACACTGTAGCTGTCTTCAAACACACCATAAGAGAGCATCAGATCCCATTACAGATGGTTGTGAGCCACCATGTGGTTGCTGGGAATTGAACTCAGGAATGCAAGAGCAGTCAGTGCTCTTAACCTCTGAGCTATTTCTCTAGCCCTAAAGGTTCAAAGAGATCCCACCGAAATTTGAACTCGGATTAATCGATTCAAAGTCCAGAGTGATAACCATTACACCATGGGGCCTGCTACTGTTGCTTCTTCCTTTTGTTTGTTTTGGGTTTTGTTGTTGTTGTTGTGGTTGGGTTTGGTTTTTTTTTTTTTTTTTTTTCTCGAGACAGGGTTTCTCTGTGTAGCTCTGGCTGTCCTGGAACTCACCTTGTAGACCACGCTGGCCTCGAACTCAGAAATCCACCTGCCTCTGCCTCCCGAGTGCTGGGATCAAAGGCGTGCGCCACCACGCCCGGCTGTTGTTGGTTTTGTTTTGTTTTGTTTTGTTTTTTGGTGTTTTCGAGACTGGGTTTCTCTGTGTAGCCCTGGCTGTCCAGGAACTCACTTTGTAGACCAGGCTGGCCTCGAACTCAGAAATCTGCCTGCCTCTGCCTCCTGAGTGCTGGGATTTAAGGCGTGCGCCACCACTGCCAGGTACTTCCTTTTTTAAAAAATTGGATATTTTATTTATTTACATTTCAAATGCTATCCCCTTTCCCAGTTTCCCCTCTGCAACCCCCCTATTCCATCTCCCATTACTCTGCTTCTATGAGGGTGCTCCCCTCTCCACCTACCTACTCCAGGCTCACTGCCCTAGCATTCCTTTACACTGGGGCGTCAAACCTTCACAGGACCAAGGGCCTCTCCTCCCATTGATGCCAGATAAGGCCACTTCACCTCCTTCAGTCCTTCCCCTAACTCTTCCATTAGGGTCCCTCCTCAGTCTGATGGTTGACTGCTAGATCTTGTATTTCTGAGACATTATTACTGTTTCCCAAGAGTACTGACCCTTCTTCAAGAAATCTTTAATTTCTTGAACCATAACTTGTAGCATGTGCTTTCTTCTTGTTTATTCCTCTGCGGGTAAGGAGAGGAAGTAAATCAGAGTCAGCCAGGGGCTGGCGAGATGGCTCAGTGGTTAAGAGCACTGACTGCTCTTCCCAAGGTCCTGAGTTCAAATCCCAGCAACCACATGGTGGCTCACAACGATCCGTAATGAGATCTGATGCCCTCTTCTGGTGCATCTGAAGACAACTACAGTGTCTTCCTATAACAATAAATACATCTTTAAAAAAAAAAGATAATAGATATTTAAAAAAAAAAAATCAAGCCGGGTGTGGTGGCATCTGCCTTTAATCCCAGTACTTAGGAGGCAGAGGCAGGCGGATTTCTGAGTTCGAGGCCAAAGTGAGTTCCAGGACAGCCAGGGCTACACAGAGAAACCCAGTCTTGAAAAACCAAAAAAAAAAAAAAAAAAAGAGTCAGCCAGTCAAAAGAATGCTCACCTAATCTGGTAAAGCCGTCTCTTGACTTAAACAAAATGTATGAACAATGTTTCACCTAATCTAAGCCATCAATAATTATGACACCTTTGTGTGCCACTAAGGGAAAATTTTACCAAATAACACTACTGATTTTTTTTTAAAAGATTTATTTTATTTATTATATGTAAGTACACTGTAGCTGTCTTCAGACACTCCAGAAGAGGGCGCCAGATCTAGTTACGGATGGTTGTGAGCCACCACGTGGATGCTGGGATTTGAACTTATCACCTTCGGAAGAGCAGTCGGGTGCTCTTACCCGCTGAGCCATCTCACCAGCCCCAACACTACTGATTATAATAAGCCTGATTCAGAGATGTTAAAATTTAAAAAGAGATGCCATCACAGAATTTAAAAAGTATTGTCATGTTTGGGCATAAAATGGGCTTTGTACTATAGTAGTCATTAAAAGAGATTGTTTCTTCAGTTTTGTATGATAATCAAATTTGAGATAATCAAAACTGTAACTTATAAACAAATAGACTTATTCCTACTTTAAAGGACTATTTACTATTTGTGAAGATAATATAATTAAACTTTTGAACTACAAGGTATTTGTGAAAGCTGATTTTAGCACTTTATCTTCTTCCTTTTTTTTTTTTTTTTCTTCGAGACAGGGTTTCTCTGTATAGCCCCGGCTGGCCTCGAACTCAGAAATCCACCTGCCTCTGCCTCCCAAGTGCTGGGATTAAAGGCGTGTGCCACCACGCCCGGCTTTTACTGGATTTTTGAGACAGGATTTCTCTGTGTAGCCCTGGCTATCCTGGAACTCACTCTGTAGAACAGGTTGGCCTCGAACTCAGAAATCCACCTGCCTCTGCCTCCGGAGTGCTGGGATGAAAGGCGTGTGTCACCACTGTAGGCCTAAAACTCCAAACTTGAGGGCTAGGTGTTTTTTTTTTCAGTAGGGTGGCCAAATTCTGTATGATTACCCAAAGAGTTTGGCAAGCATTGTTTTAATGATTTGAAAGACATCTACGGGGCTGGTGAGATGGCTCAGCGGGTAAGAGCACCCGACTGCTCTTCCGAAGGTGATAAGTTCAAATCCCAGCATCCACATGGTGGCTCACAACCATCCGTAACGAAATCTGATGCCCTCTTCTGGAGTGTCTGAAGACAGCTACAGTGTACTTACATATAATAAATAAAATAAATCTTAAAAAAAAAAAAAGAAAGACATCTACTAAGTTGATAAGAGAGTGCAATCAACCTCCCCATTTTTGGCTTAAGAATTCAAGCTGTGCTCATAGTGACTGAAAGGAAAAACGAAGCAAGGGAGACAATGAGAAAGGGCCATTTCTGCACTCCTGAGTTATTCAGGCTGGGCTCATTTACTGTTCTGTGTTTTTTGTTTGTTTGTTTGTTTTTGTTTATTTTGTTTTTTTTTTTTTTGTTTTTGAGACAGGGTTTCTCTGTGTAGCTCTGGCTGTCCTGGAGCTCACTTTGTAGACCAGGCTGGCCTCGAACTCAGAAATCTGCCTGCCTCTGCCTCCCGAGTGCTGGGATTAAAGGCGTGTGCCACCACACCCGGCTACTGTTCTGTTTCTTGAGGTGAGCTGTGTGTGCATGCCCCTGATCTTAAGGATCACCTTGTTCTTGGGTGACCTCCTATTATTAGTGCATCAAACACAATGCCTTGAGTCCTCTTTCTCTTTTCCTGTGAAAAGGCTACTCAGGAAGTTTAAATTGTTTAATCTTTCAGTTTTGATCCTGCTCTCTCCTTTTTGTGAGACAGTCATTTTGAAGTTCAGCCTGTGTGTGCTGAAATTACAAATAAGTAGTGTTCTCTCTCTCTCTTCCTGTCTCTTTCGAGACAGGATCCATGAACCCACAGAGATCCTGTCTGTGCCTCCCAGCTGTTGGGATTAATGGCTCATGCCACCATACCCAGCCAATAATTGTATGCTTTGTAATTGTGAAATCTATTTCAATTACATTTTTTAAAATATGCAAAATTCGACTTGATGGTGCACATCTGTAATTCCAAGAACGAGGAAGCTGAAGTGTTAGTATCCTGAGTGCTAAGGCTTCACATATAACAAGACCTATAACTCCTCACTATATCTCCTTCCAATAATAGGAAATATATCAAGTATTATGTGTATTTGATAAGACATTGGTTACCATCTACATTTGACTACATTGGGTGTCTATGGCATATAAGCGTATATAATACATAACAGTTACAGATGATTGTATATTTTTTGGTTCACTGTACTAAAAGTATTACTCGGAATCAAATGGGATAATTTGAGAAACACTGTATCACATCTCAGTTTTTTTTTCCTTTGCTGATTTTCTGAGATTTTCCCTCTCTGAGAGCCTTAGAAATATTAAAATTTTTTTTTGTAAGCTAAGTGGTGGCAGCACAGGGCTTTTATCACAGCACTCGGTCAGGATTGCACAGAGAAAAACTGTCTTGAAGAAAAAAATAAGAAAAAAAATTTAAAAAAAAAAAAACATTGGTCAAGCTGGGTGGTAGAGGCACACACCTTTAGTCCCTGAACTTGGGAGGCAGAGAGAGGTGGAGCTCTTTGAGTTCAAGGGTAGTCCGGTCTTCTGAGTTTCAGGATAGCCAGGGCTACACAAATAATCCTGTTTTGGCAGACTTTAATCCCAGCACTCCGGAGGCAGAGGCAGGTGGATTTCTGAGTTCGAGGCCAACCTGGTCTACAAAGTGAGTTCCAGGACAGCCAGGGATATACAGAGAAACCCTGTCTTGAAAAACCAAAAAAAAAAAAAAAAAAAAAACCTGTCTTGGTCAGAAAAACAAAAAAACCTGTCTTGGTCGGTAATCCATTGAAGGATGCTCAATTCTTTTTAGTTTTTAAAGATTCATTTATTTCCTTTTTTTTGAGTTTAAGTGTTTTGCCTGCATAGTCTTTGTACAATATGTTTTCAGTGCCCATAGAGGCCAGAAGAGAGAGTTCGGGAAATGCAATTACAGACTGCTGTTAGCTGCCTTGTGGACTCTGGTTCTCTGGAAGACCAGCTAGTGCTCTTAACCATTAAGCCATCTCTCTGCCTCCAGAAATTAATTCTTTCTTTCTTTCTTTCTTTCTTTCTTTCTTTCTTTCTTTCTTTCTTTCTTCCTTCCTTCCTTCCTTCCTTCCTTCCTTCCTTCCTCCCTCCCTCCCTCCCTCCCTCCCTCCCTCCCTCTCTCTCTCTCTCTCTTTCTTTCTTTCCTTTTTTTTTTCTTGACAGGGTTTCTCTGTGTAGCTCTGGCTGTCCTGGAACTCACTCTGTAGAACAGGCTGGCCTTGAACTCAGAAATCGGCCTACCTCTGCCTCCCCAGTGCTGGGTTGAAAGGCGTGTGCCACCTTTGCTCTGAAATACTTAATAAGCAAACCAAGCAAGCAAGTAAGCAAACAAACAAGCAAAAAAGCAAAAACTATTGTGTGTGTGTCCTGAGGAGGCCAGAATAGGGTGTCAAACCCCTGGGAGTTTTAGAGCCACAAGCATAGGTGCTGGGAACTGAACTCAAGTCCTCTGAACAGCAGCATTTTAAAAAAGATTTCTTGGGGCTGGTGAGATGGCTCAGCGGGTTAGAGCACCCGACTGCTCTTCCGAAGGTGATGAGTTCAAATCCCAGCAACCACATGGTGGCTTACAACCACCCATAACAAGATCTGACGCCCTCCTCTGGTGCGTCTGAAGTCAGCTACAGCGTACTTATGAAGAATAATAAGAAATGAATCCTTGGACCGGAGAGACCAACNGCAGGGTCGAGCAGAGCAAGCGGGGTTGACCGGAACAAGAGGAAAAAAAAAAAAAAGATTTCTTTATTATTATATGTAAGTACACTGTACCTGTCTTCAGACACTCAGAGAGGGCATCTGATCTCATTATGGATGGTTGTGAGCTACCATATGGTTGCTGGGATTTGAACTCAGGACCTTTGTAAGAGCAGTCAGTGCTCTTAACCGCTGAGCCATCTTTCCAGCCCAAAAAGCATTTTTTTTTTTTTTCGAGACAGGGTTTCTCTCTCTCTCTTTTTTTTTTTTTTTTTTTTTTTGGTTTTTCGAGACAGGGTTTCTCTGTATAGCCCTGGCTGTCCTGGAACTCACTTTGTAGACCAGGCTGGCCTCGAACTCAGAAATCCACCTGCCTCTGCCTCCCGAGTGCTGGGATTAAAAGCGTGTGCCACCATGCCCAGCCAAAAGCAGCATTTTTAATAAAATAGTTCAGAGGCTTGACATGACACAGCATGCAGGTGTTGGTTGCTGAGCCTGATGACATGAATTCAAGTCCCAGGACATACATGGTGGAAGGAGAAAACGAGCTTCCATGAATTATTCTTTTTCACAAGTAAACACATGCACAAATGTTGTGTGTGTGTGTGTGTGTGTGTGTGTGTGTGTGTGTGTGTGTGTGTTTGTTTTGTATCCCTAACACTACACTTGAAACAAGGTCATGTAAACCTTGGGTGAATCAGGAACAACAACCAAAACAAAAACATGAGCTGGTCAAGATGGCACAATCCTCTAATTCCACAATTTGAAAGGCTGATGCAGGAGTTCAGAGCAGCCTGGGCTACATAGAGTGCCCTGTCTCCCAGAAACATTTATTATGAGATAGACTTGCAACTTTTTAGATAGTGAGACTTTAGTTTTGATTTTCTTTCACAAAGTGCCAGATATAATATTGAGAAGGTTCCACAGAATTCATTCCTAAAATTCACATTCCTGAATAGGATTTTTGTAGCCTCAAGATCAGAGAAAGCAACCAAACCTAAGAGTCTCTAGTATGAGCCCTGGGGAGACAGAGGGGTTATGTCAAGTACCATCATCCTTGTCTACATAATGAACTCCAGGCCAACAAGGACCACATACACCTTGTCTGAAAAACAAAACTAACCTCGAATGCAAGCCTGAAGTGGTAGCACACGCTTGTAATTTGGGGTACATACCTTAAAACTAAATAATGGGGGGCTGGTGAGATGGCTCAGTGGGTAAGAGCACCGGACTGCTCTTCCGAAGGTGATAAGTTCAAATCCCAGCAACCACATGGTGGCTCACAACCATCCGTAACAAGATCTGGCTCCCTCTTCTGGAGCGTCTGAAGACAGCTACAGTGTACTTACATAAAAAACAAAAAACAAAAAACAAAAAAAACTAAATAATGAAAAGATATTACACTTTGGCCGTTAGTGTGTAGACTTATTATTACATTACTTTTTTTTTTTTTTTGGCTTTTCGAAACTGTAGCCCTGGCTGTCCTGGAACTCACGCTGTAGACCAGGCTGGCCTCGAACTCAGAAATCCGCCTGCCTCTGCCTCCCAAGTGCTGGGATTAAAGGCTTGCGCCCCCGCCCCCCCGCCCCCCGCCCCCGCTATGTCACTTTAAAATTCCCCCTACACACAGGTCTTGGGATTCTAGAACTTTGGTGATGAGACCTCACCGGCAGGGGTTTAAATGAGACTGCAATCGGGTTCCATTAGACAAGTTTCTGTGGAGGAACCGAGCGGGCAACTTTTGCCATTTAACACATTATTGTTATTTAAACGTCGCGATAATGGGGGCGGGGCGGGATTTCGCTCTGACTGTTTGAGAACTCATCTGACAGGTTCCAAGAGGAAAGCTCTGGAAAAGAAACAAGTAAAAGTAACACTCCACGGGGAGGGCGGTGACGGAGGAAGGGGCGGGACCGCGCACGCGCAACGCGGCCCCGGTCTGGCAAGCTGGCTTTTCTGGTCGCCGCCGACGTCGTCTCAGTGCTGTACGGTGGCCGGCGCGGGCCAGAAGCTTGGGATGAATGGAGGTGCAGGGTGCAGGTTGAACTAAGTTTCTGCTTTCCCTCCTCTCCCGGTTGCTTCTCCCCTCTTTTTTCCTTTCCTTTTTTTTTTTTTTTTTTTCCAGTGTCCCCATTCTGATCCCCGCTCTGTCGACGGCCCGGTTGGTCCCAGAGTCAGAGTTCTTGGTGCCCGAGTCGACCCCGGGCATAGCCGGGGTTTGGGGATCCGGATAATCGCCTAGGCCCAACTTCGGACCGCGCTCTCGATTTTTGCCTCGTCTGGTTCTCGGAGGCGGAATCCCAGTGGGTCCCTTGAGGCTGGAGGGTTGATCTTAAGGTATGAAGCGTCGGCTTCTCGGGCCCAAGTGCCGCTTTGTCTGAAGTCCTCCTGACTCTTCTCATCCCGGGGTACTAGGTTCTCATTGCTGCCTGGCAGAGAGCCCTGACTCCTGTCACCTCTGCCTTGAGCTTACTCTACTGTTTGAAGACCAACGCTTACTATTGAAACAGCAACCTTTCTGCCCACGATTCTTTGTCCACAGCTCTGCTAGGGAGTAGGTCTTTTAAGACTGAGTGGTCTCTGTTAACTGTTCCATGTCACCTCTCTTTTCTGCTACCTTTTAAAAATTTACTCAAAACCACAGTGCCCAAGTGAGACTCTCTTTAACTTCCGCAGCTGACTGTACATACACATCTACCCCTATAACAATAGATAGCGGTACAGAATAGCGTTGCAACTTTCAGAACCTTGCCTCTGACATTACTTTTGGCCCATGAGATGATTTACTAGTGTTTCCATGTAGTTGGGAGGTAGAAAGAGAAGCTCAACTGATATATATATATATATATATATATATATATATATATATATATATATATGAATGGGCTTGTAATATATATATATAGTGGGCTTGTAATACGAAAGAGATCTTGCTGCAGCCGTTCATTTTCTCTCCATATTTTATGGAACTCATGTAACGGGAGTAATGAGGGAAGTCTTGACTGTGTTTAGGGTTCACCAGGCCACAAACTATTAGAGCAAATGATCCCTAAATTGAGAAGAAACGTTAATCTGCAGTTGACCTTTTTATCTTCTAGATGTCAGTAGAAACATAGAGACAGAAACCTGAGCTTTAATTGGGCCAACAACATTGCCAATGCAAGGACCTACTAAGTATTTAGTATACTTTGTTAGATTTTAAAGAAGGTTGTTCTATATTTGGGAAGTAGATACCAACTTTCATTTTGTTGTTTTTGACTCCTTAGGATCGAGGAGAGCGATGACGCCCGAGGGTACAGGCCTGCAGTTTGTCAGCCCTTTTGCTTTTGAAGCTATGCAGAAGGTGGATGTTGTCCGCCTGGCATCCTTAAGTGATCCAGAATTAAGACTTCTTTTGCCCTGTCTGGTGAGAATGGCACTTTGTGCACCTGCTGACCAGAGCCAAAGTTGGGCTCAGGATAAAAAACTTATACTTCGCCTTCTGTCTGGAGTGGAAGCTGTCAACTCCATTGTTGCACTGTTGTCTGTGGACTTCCATGCTCTAGAACAAGATGCCAGCAAAGAACAGCAGCTTAGGTAAAGTTCACTTCTGTGTTAGGACTTGGGATTTACTTGATATTCCAAAGGAGGGGGATGTAATGTTGCTCAGAGCTGTCAGAGCTCCTCCAGAAAAGGGAGAGTGAAATCTGAAAAACATTTGGCAGAGGTCTTTTCCAGTTAAATTCCTAAGAGCTGCTTTTTGTATTATAAAATGTTGCTCAGAGAAGATTAGCTACATATTAGGTCAGTTACTCTGAGTAGGGACTGAGTGGGGTAAAGTCTTCTAGGGTGGAAGGTTTTATGGGAATCACTGAGCTTTTAAAATTACATTGATTTCCCCGAGACTCCAGGCTGGTTTTGTATCCTTTCCTGCCCCTTGTGTACCTGAAAGAAAGCTATTGTCACTGAAGTCTGTGGCAATTACTAATTTACAGTTTGTGAGCTCTTGCAATATATAGACAAAGAGTGGATTATTGCAGGAAAGGATTGCCTTGCCAGTGTCTTAACGTGTTTCCCATATTTGGACTTCACTAGGCATAAACTTGGAGGAGGCAGTGGAGAGAGCATCCTGGTATCACAGCTTCAGCATGGACTGACATTAGAGTTTGAACACAGTGATTCCCCTCGTCGATTGCGGCTTGTGCTGAGTGAATTGTTGGCAATTATGAACAAGGTGCTTTAAAAAAACCTCCCTTTTCATCTCACAATCTTCATGACTTGATATCTACATCTAGAAAATAGTCAAAAAATATCAGCAAGAAGGCAGGCAGGTTACATGTTCTGCCAGTATTTCTGTTTGATTTGTGTTCTTTCAAAGACTGAAGTGATTTATTTATTTATTTATTTATTTTTATTTTTAGAGATAGAGTTTCTCTGTATAGTTCTGACTTTCCTGTAGACCAAGTTGGCCAGATTCACCGGCCTCTGCTATCCAGTACTGGGATTAAAGGTGTGTGCCACTACACCCAACTATTCAGGATTTTTTTTTTTTTGGTTTTTCGAGACAGGGTTTCTCTGTGTAGCTCTGGCTGTCCTGGAACTCACTCAGTAGACCAGGCTGGCTTCAAACTTAGAAATCTACCTGCCTCTGCCTCCCAAGTGCTGGAATTAAAGGTGTGCACTACCACTGCCTGGCAGGATTTTTTTTTTTTTTTTTTTTTTTTTTTTTTTTTTTTTTTTTTTTTTTTTTTTTTTTTTTTTTTTTTTTTTTTTTTTTTTTTTTTTTTTTTTTTTTTGGGGTTTTTTTTTTTTTTTTTTTTTTTTTTTTTTTTTTTTTTTTGGTTTTTTGAGACAGGGTTTCTCTGTGTAGCCCTGGCTGTCCTGGAACTCACTTTGTAGACCAGGCTGGCCTTGAACTCAGAAATCCGCCTGCCTCTGCCTCCCGAGTGCTGGGATTAAAGGCGTGCGCTACCATGCCCGGCTGATATAATTGTTTTTAATATTTTCAAAATAATTTTTACATTTTTATTTATTTTATGTGCATGAGTGTTTTGCTTGTATACATATCTGTGTACTCTCTGAGTGCCCGGTGTCTGCAGAGCTCAGTAGAGAGCACAGGATTCCTTGGACTGGAGTCCTTGATTTGGAGCCATGATGTGGGTGCCAGGACCCAAACCTAGATCCTCTTAACTACTGAGCCATGTTATCTCTCCAGCCCCCTTAACATCTTTTAAAAAGAAATTTCACTTATAGAAATGACTAAGTTGCCGGGTAGTGGTGGCGCACGCCTTTAGTCCCAGCACTTGGGAGGCAGAGGCAGGTAGATTTTTGAGTTTGAGGCCAGCCTGGTCTACAGAGTGAGTTCCAGGACAGCCAGGGCTATACAGAGAAACACTGTCTCGAAAAACCAAAAAAAAAAAAAAAGAAAAGAAAAAGAAATGA
The DNA here is from genome assembly GCA_902729485.2 of Mus minutoides. Lineage (NCBI taxonomy): Eukaryota > Metazoa > Chordata > Mammalia > Rodentia > Muridae > Mus > Mus minutoides. The sequence continues at coordinate 203,427 of LR750145.1, read as the reverse complement.
CTAAGTTGGGTAGCACCTTTTTGTTGGTCTTGACTTTGAATCTCTAGAACATCTGTACATGGTGCACATCTGTAATCTAGTGGGCCATGGTGAGGTGGGAGACTGGAGAATCCTTGGAAGCTCAAGGTAGGTAGCCTGGTGTGCACACCAAGCAACAGAAAGGGGGACCCAGTGGGTTGGAGAGATGGTTTACAGTTAACAGTACTAATTGTCTTACAGAGGAGTCAGGCATGGTTTCCAGCCCCCGCCTGGCGGCTTACAATCATCCATGAATCACACAGGCGATGCACAGACAAATACCAGGCAACACACCAGTGTGAACGAAGGACACAAATACATGTACACACACACACACACACACACACACACACATGAAGGTAACTTAAGCCATGGACCTTTGGCTAGTGGTTAATTGAAACTTTCCCACACTTAAATTTTCCTGCATCTCTTGTAAATACATCCACATCCTGGGTGTGATAAGAGACATTTTCTCCTGTAATGATAATGTCTGATATGGCCTTGCTATGTGAGAAATGTGGTTACATATTACCATAGGAAATTTAAGGAACATAGAGGTTATTGTCTTGATTTCTTTTTTTTTTTTTTGTCCAAGTTTCTGCTCCCTCCCCCTTCAAGACCTATCTTCCTATTTTCTTCGGATGACTTCAGACTTCTAATCTTTTCTTGTCTCAGTTTTCTGGGTGCTAAGCTTGCTGGGATGTCCCACTGTTCCAGGCTCAATGTTGTCACTCCTTGTGGTTTTTTTTTTTTTGTTTGTTTGCTTTTTTGTTGTTTTTTTACTTTGTGTCTATTGATCACTAGAGCTAAATGAGTTCTTTTTTTTTTTTTTTTTTTTTTTTTTCGAGACAGGGTTTCTCTGTGTAGCCCTGGCTGTCCTGGAACTCACTCTGTAGACCAGGCTGGCCTCTCGAACTCAGAGATCCGCCTGCCTCTGCCTCCCTAGTGCTGGGATTAAAGGTGTGACCCACCACGCCCGGCTCCTTATTTTGGTTTTTGTATGTAGATATGATGCTTGTGTTGGCACTTATGTAGAGGTCAGAGGTTACCTTTCATGAGTTCTTTCTGTGCTTCCTTCCACTCTGGGATCTGGGAGTCACACTCAGTTTATCAGGCTTGTGTGGCAACGTGCTTTTACCTGCTGAGGCACCTTGCAGACCAATCAACAGTTTATACATACAACATTTCTGTATTGTTTCTTGGCTTGCCTTATCCTTTAATTTTAAGTATCTCTAAAAATGTAGATTGCAATTGTAGGGGGAATCCTCCTACCCTCTCTCTCTTTGTCCCTCTCTTCTTGATTTTGGAGGGGGGCAGAGTCTCACTACGTGCCAGGGTGGTCTTGTAACTTGAAAATTTTCTACCTCAGCCTCTCAAATGCTGGGATTATAAGCAGTAGCCAGCATGCAGTTCTGCGACTACTGCTACTGTGTTTGGGTAATAATCATGGTTAAGCTGTTCAGACTGATAGGATCCCACAGACTTTGCCTCTGTGTGTTATCCATATTATAAATAGTGACTTGAGGCTGGTATGGGACAGCACACTTTCAATCCCAGCAGGAGAGAAACAAGGACAAGATGGTGTGTTTTATGCCATTGTAGGTCAATAGATTAAAGGCTAGCTTGGTCTATAGACTGAGTTCAGACCAACCATAGCTACATAGTGAGACCCCATCTCAATGGCAGCATAAACCCATGATTTCTGAGCTCAAAAAGAAAACAATTACAGTTTACTTAAACTTGTTCTTTCTTCCTTGTTTCCTTCTTCTCCCTAAGGTGTCAGAGTGCAGTGGAGAGTTCTTTTTCAAGTCTTCTGAGCTCTTTGAGAGTGCAGTGTACTTGGAGGAAGCTGCGGATGTCCTTTGTATCTTACAAGCAGGTACTTCACAGACTGACTGCCACGTTGCAGCTCAGTACAGCTAGAGTGTCTAGGGAAGCACCACTGTGTGACCCCTCAGCCTGCAGAGCTGTGTGTGTCTGGGTGTGCACTGGATGTCCTGAGACTGAGGGTACAGTCAGCTGTAAGCTGCCTGATAGGGATGCTGGGGCTCAGGTCTTTTGCAAAAGCAGTCTTATCTCTCCAGCCTCAAATTTGGTATTTTAAAGATTATCAAAATGGGATGTGGTCCAGCATTTGGGACGCTAAGACAGAGTATTGTGTCAAAATCCAGACCATCTTCGTCTACAGAGTGAGATGATATCTCAAGTAACTGTGCTTCCCCCCCCCCCCCAAAAAAAAAAAACCTTAAAATCTAAAAGTTATTTACTAAAAATATGTCTTAAAAATTTAAATTAAAGGTTGGAGGGATGGGGAGCTTGGGACCTAACAGCCTCACAGCCACCGCACGCGCCTCACTCACCTCACAGCCACCGCACGCGCCTCACTTCTCTCAAAACAGTTTAAGGCCGGGCATGGTGGCCCACGCCTTTAATCCCAGCAATCTGGAGGCAGAGGCAGGCGGGTTTCTGAGTTCGAGGCCAGCCTGGTCTACAAAGTGAGTTCCAGGACAGCTAAGGCTATACAGAGAAACCCTGTCTCCAAAAAAAACATTAAAAACAAAACCAAAAACAAAACAAAACAAAAGTTTAAGTTCAGAATGACGAGCATTAGAACAGAGACGCAGTGTCTTCTACTAAGTATATAGTATGCCATGTTATATACATGTTAGCAGTGTACATTTAATTTAATGATTTATAACTTTAATGAGCTCATAAATGTTCATAATATTGGATCAAAAAGCAAAGGGCAGAGGGGATAAATAAAAACTCCGTTTTAGTTAATATTAAGACTACTAATGCGGGGATTAAAATTAGATATTAAATATACTTACTATTACAACTATATTAAATACATATATGTATTATTAGAACTAACATACATTTTTTTTCTTATGTGCCATTTTTGCTTTTCCAGATTCTTTTTAATAGGTATATATGGATAGAATAAAAACAAGAAAATACAGAAATGTAAAGGTTTTTATTAAAATATTCTTTTTAGACCAGCACTATTCAGGGAGCCATCTGCTGTATTCTGGGTTGTGCTGTCCAGTTAGCAGTCCCCCGTGTTCCCTGCCTCAGGTGGCCTGTGGGTTAACTGAAGTGTAGCTCATATGACTGAGAAACTAGTACTTAAGTGAGTTGAATTTTGATGACCTCTTGGAAATGTCTGGCTATGGAACATAGATCACTGTAGGGGTCATGTCTCAGTAGTGACAGTGGCTTTTTTTCTTCCAGAGCTCCCTTCCCTGCTTCCTATAGTGGATGTCGCGGAAGCCTTGCTGCATGTTAGAAATGGAGCCTGGTTCTTGTGTCTCCTGGTAGCCAATGTTCCTGATAGTTTTAACGAAGGTAAATATAATTTAAGAATGAATTATTGGAAAACTTGGATTTTCCATACTTGGGGCCTTTTGTTTGTTTGTTTGTTTGACTGACAGTCTTGCTGTGTTATCCCAGCTGTCCTTGAACCTGTGGTTCTTTTAGCCTTCTGAGTGGGGCTGGTGCTAACAGGTGCATGGAACCACATTTAGTGCTATGTTTTCCCTCCCTTCTGGACAAGGGTAGGACCCAGTGCTTAAGCTACACCCGAGACCAGCCTGTCTTTTAATCGGTGTGTAGACACATTATATTAGCCATCTAATGCAATTATTGTGGTGGTTAGGTATGCCATGTTATTTTTATCTCTTCTTTCCTTTGTATCATTTTTTATTATATATTTAATTAATGTGTATTATAAGTCCAAATGATATTCTTACTGCTTTTATCTTTGCTAGTGTCTTAGTCAGGGTTTCTATTCCTGCACAAACATGACCAAGAAACAAGTTGGGGAGGAAAGGATTTATTCAGCTTACACTTCCACACTGCTGTTCATCACCAAGGAAGTCAGGACTGGAACTCAAGCAGGGCAGGAAGCAGGAGCTGATGCAGAGGCCATGAGGGATGTTCTTTACTGGATTGCTTCCCCTGGCTTGCTCAGCCTGCTCTCTTATAGAACCCAAGACTCCCAGCCCAGAGATGGTCCCACCCACAAGGGGCCTTTCCCCCTTGATCACTAATTGAGAAAATACCCCACAGTTGGATCTCATGGAGGCACTTGCCCAACTGAAGCTCCTTTCTCTGTGATAACCCAGCTGTGTCAAGTTGACACAAAACCAGCTAGTACAGCTAGTTAATTCTTTTTTCCTTTGATTTATTTCCTGGTTTAGTGTGTGTGTGTGTGTGTGTGTTTGCATATGGGTGTGCATGTGGAGGTCAGAGGTCAGCTTCCCTGAGTAGACCCTCTCTTGCCACATGGGTCCTGCGGTATGGCTTGGTGATAACATCTTGTCTTGCTGAGCCATGTCACCAGCACCCTTTGCTCATCACCAGCGTCCTTTTCTCGTGTTTTGTTTTTGTTTTTTTTTTAGCGGGATCTCACTGTGTAGCCTGGGTGACCTTGAACTTTTAAGTTATCTTCCTCTTGTGTTGGTATCACATGTGTGTGCTGCCATGCCCTGCTGAGTTTAAGTCCTTTTTAAGATGTGGGGAAAAGCTTTATCTGTGTACTTAGTATTTTTGGTGCTCTTCATTGGATTGCCTTCATTTCTTGTAGTGTATAGATTATTTGCATTTATTTTTATTTTGTTTTTATTTATGTGTGTTTAGGATTAGACCCAGAGCTACTTGCTCTGCCAGTGAGCTATCCCTTGAGCTTTGAAAGATAGAATTCTTCGCAACAATTTTCCCCAGGATTTTGTCAGGAAAAAACGTTTATTCTGATAAAATTTATTTTAAAAGTAGAATAACTTTTCTTTTCAGGGGATGGAGCACAGAGCCTTGCACTGGCCTGGCAAGCCCTCTGCCACTGTCGTTCTTCTATCCCTCTTTTAACTTCTTCATTCTAAGACAGGGACTCACGAAGATGTCCAGGCTAGACTTGAACTCACTTTGTTGCTCCAGCGGGCTTTGAACTTGTGATCTTTAGGCTTGCGAGCCTCAGAGTCTGGAGCGGCTCAGCTCACAGTGTTGTTACGAGGCTGCACTGGTCACTGTTTTGTTTTCTCAGGGTTGACTGCAGAGTCTCATCAGTGGTAGCGGTGCCCTGCTGCTGAGCCCAGCCTTAGTTGTGTGGTTTTTGTTATTTTTCCCTTGTGACACCGAATCCCTATTTAGCTCCAGCTTGCCTGGATTTTGCTATGTTGTCCCGGCTGGCCTCCAATTGGAGACCGTCCCCCGCTCCCTCGTGCTGTGGTTGGAGCTTGACTCTACTTAGTTGTTGACTCCTTGTCCCTGTGGGTTTAGAGTAGCAGCTGGGACTAGCTGTTGTCCTCCAGGTCGTTATTTGCTAAGGACTGTCTCATTCCTTTGTCCCCATTGACTTGGTTTCTCCTGCAGTACTATCAAGTTCCCAGTGTCTTCCTTCTACACTGTTTAAGCTGCATAAATGGTTAATTTTCAAGAATGAAGAAGTGGTTTATAACACCTTACTTAAAAAAGTTTGACGAAGCTTAAAATAATGGAGGCTCTTAAATGATAGTTTGTAGGGGGTTGATCAAAAATGGAGAGCGGCAGGATGAAGAAAGCCTTGGAGGGAGGCGCAGGACAGACGCCCTACGCTTCTTATGCAGAATGAATCCTTCTCAGGCCCTGAAGGTCCGGGGCATGGTGGTGAGTGAGTCTCTTGTCTCTTTGTGACAGCACTTTTTATAGTAGGATTTTTCTCAAGCTTTTTTTAAAAATTAATTAATTAATTAATTCATTCATTTATTATATGTAAGTAGACTGTAGCTGTCTTCAGACACTCCAGAAGAGGGCATCAGATTTTGTTACAGATGGTTGTGAGCCACCATGTGGTTACTGGGATTTGAACTCGGGACCTTCGGAAGAGCAGTCAGCGCTCTTAACCACTGAGCCATCTCGCCAGCCCTCAAGCTTTTTTGAGAATCCTTTAGAAATGGGGAATTTTATTCATATCCTGAGTATGCTGCCTCCCTCTTGGGTCTTATGTTTTGTGAGCTCTTTTCCTCTGAACTTGAGGTACATTAAATTTTGAAATGTCCTAGACCTTTTCCTTATTGTATTGAGTTTAACTTTTTTTTCTCCGCTGTGTTAGGTGGAAGAATGTCACTTGCCAGGCCTTGGAGTAGCTTTGACACTGGATCATACTAAAACTGAAGCTTGTGAAGATGGAGTGAGTGACTTGGTTTGCTTTGTTAGTGGCTTGCTTCTTGGAACAAATGCAAAAGTCAGGACTTGGTTTGGAACCTTCATCCGCAATGGACAACAGGTGAGAGTCAGGCATGGGCGTAGGGAGGAGTCGTTTAGAAGGGACTCGGTACCTAGGCCTGGCGGCTCATACAGTCATCCTTGCTCTTGGATGACTGAAGCGCGAGGATTACTGATTGCAAGGCTAAAAGCCATGGGAGTCAGGCATGGTGGCACACACCTTTATCCCAGGACCCTGCAGTAGGAGACAAGTGGATCTCTAGGAATTTGAGGCCAGCCAAGGCTACATAGAGAGACTGTGTGTAAAAATACCAAACAAAAGCCATGGTGGGAAGGGGGAAACAAAGGAAAGAAAAGGTTTCTTTAGACCAGTGGTTGTCAGATTTAGTTTTAGGAACCTCCTGAAAGCCATATGTTTATATGGCTTTTGTCTTTTGATATTTCCCAATTAGAAATTAAAACTTTTGAAATAGTTTATTAAAAATAAAAAAAGCTCAATTAAATATAAACAGGAAAAGAGAGAGAGAGAGAGAGTGAAAGAGAGAGAGTGTGTGTGTGTGTGTGTGTGTGTGTGTGTGTGTGTGTGTGTTTGTACTTTTGAGCTTGGTCTTGGTATTTAGTCAAGGCTGGCCCTCAATTCTTCCTTAGACTTGTGCCTAAGCCTCCTGATTACAAAGATCATAGTAGCCGGGCGTGGTGGCACATGCCTTTAATCTCAGCACTCGGGAGGCAGAGGCATCTGAGGCCAGCCTGGTCTACAGAGTGAGTGCCAGGTCAGCCAGGGCTATAAAGAGAAACCTTGTCTCGAAAAAAAAAAAAAAAATCATAGTATTGTCCCACCATGCTTAGTAAACATTACATTTTTAAAAAATACAAATGTTTATAAAAAAACAAAGTATTGAAATACTAGTACTGCTTTACAGTTTTTAAAACTCTTCAAAGTCTAGTTTAGCAGAAGTCTTTGGAGAATGTACTGTACCCTAGTAAGAATGAGAGGGACAAGGCACTGTCTCAGTATTGTGAATAGGTATTTGGACTTTCTGGACCCCTGAAAGAATTTGGGGATGCTCTAGTTTCCTCTGTTAGGGTTTTGAGAACTCTTAGAGTAGATCATCAAAGTAAGTTATAATCTGTAATTTAGTATATGTGTGTCTGTGTGTGTAAAATATATATCAAAGTTTACATTTATTCATTTTTTAGATACAGTTCAGAACATTCACAGTCTCAGAGGGCTGGAGACTCAGCAGGTAAAATGCTTGCTATATACACAGAAGGACTTGACTTTAGAGCCCTAGTAACCATGTAAAAGCAGAGTGTGGTAGCAGTTGTCTGTACTTCCTGTGTTGGGAGAGCGGACATGTATGTGTCCTGGAGGAAGGATTCAGTCTAAAGACATAAGGTGGGGCAGCTGAAAGGGTGGCCCAGCGGTTAGGAGAACTTCCTGCTTTTCTGTAGGACACAAGTTCTGTTCTCAGCAACCATAGTGGGCAGCTCACAGCCATCTGTAACTGCTTCCAGAGGATCTGGTGCCCTCTGCAGCCTCCCTTTCCTATGCCATATGTACACACAGGCAAATAAATAAAAGATAAATACATCTTTAAAAATAAAGTGGTAGCCGGGCTTGGTGGCGCACACCTTTAATCCCAGCACTTGGGAGGCAGAGGCAGGCGGATTTCTGAGTTCGAGGCCAACCTGGTCTATAAAATGAGTTCCAGGACAGCCAGAGCTATACAGAGAAACCTTGTCTCGAAAAACCAAAAAAAAAAAAAAAAATAAAATAAAAATAAAAAAAAATAAAGTGGGAAGTTGGAAGACACCCAGTATTTGTTTCTGGGTTGTACATATAGCTTGTGTGTATGTGTGTACACACACACACACACACACACACACACACACACACACACACACAGAGAGAGAGAGAGAAAAGGAACCCTTGGCAGTGTTCTGCATATATAACCATTATCTATTTTTAGGACTTTGTTTTCCAGGGTTTAGGACTTTGTAAACCAGGGTTTACACTGGTTGGTTAAGCACTCTAGCTGAGTTCTAGCCCCTGTGTGGTCAGGGTTTACACTGGTTGGTTAAGCACTCTAGCTGAGTTCTATCTAGCCCCTGTGCTCTGCAGACTCTGAACCCATTCAGGTGCTTGTTCATCCTTTTTCCTGTAAACTGGTGATCAGGGCTTTATGTTGTTCTGTGTGAATTCTGGGTGCCTTTGTAAGGACCTCATATGAGTCACATTACAGGATACTTGTATGTTATTTCCTTAACATAAGGTTTCAAAGTTCATTCTTACAGCATGTGTCAGAATTTCCTTAGCCAGGCATTGTTACATATACCTTTAATACTAACAGTAGCTAGAGGCAGGATTATGGGCTAGATACATATCCCATTCTCTGCCAGCTATACTACATCCTGAAGCCTCTTCCACCATATAGAAGCCCCCCTGCCTCCCCAAAGGAATTTCCTTCCTTTTTAAGGTTAAATAATACTCCATTGTGTATATATATTCATTTTGTTTTTTGTTTTTTTATTTACCTTTTGATATATATCAGATATTTTGTTGTACATAATAATAATTTAATAAACAATGTGATGCATTATGTTTTGAATCCAGAGCCTCTCATATACCAGGTAAGCACTTCCCCACTGAGCTGCTAAAGTCTCACTAAGTTGCCAAGATTGTTCTTGAACTTGGCTTCTTTCTCTAACCTGAACAGTTGAGGTACAGGTGTGTCTTGCAGTAGGTTTGTTTGGTGTGTGTGTGTGTGTGTGTGTGTGTGTGTGTGTGTGTGTGTGTGTGTGTTTGATATAGGCTTTTCCTTTGTTGCCCTGGCTGTTCTTGAGTGTGGTAGCCCAGGCTGACCCAGTCTGAGTCTGAGGAATCCTCATGCGTGTTGGCATTGACTGCAGGCATGGCTTCCATTGCCAACAGTCTTCCACATGGGTTTTTACATTTTTTTTCTTTTCTTTCCTTTTCCATTTATTTATTTATTTGTTTGTTTGTTTGTTTATTTTTTGTTTGTATGTATGCTTGCTTGCTTGTTTTTTGAGACAGGGTTTTTCTCTGTGGTCCTGGCTGTCCTGGAACTCACTCTGTAGACCAGGCTGGCCTTGAACTCACAGAGATCCCCCTGCCTCTTCCCTCCCATCCCCCCACCACTTTGAACACCTTTTTAGTGCTTCTGAGTAGAATTTGCTAGTGCAGAGTGACTTTAACAGTTCAGGTTGAAACAGGGCAGCCTGTGTATGGGTTAGAGACTAGTTTTGTGCCACGGTATCCCATCATTCTACATTGCAGACTTACTTTCTTTACAGTCCATTGCTTTGCTTTTTAAAAGTAAAGGGAACACACATGTGCATTGTGTGACTGGTGTATAGCTGTGTGCTGAGCAGTCAGTGTGCTCTTCCTGTGTCTCCTAGCTCTTTGTGCACCACACATGTTTCTTCTTGGAATTTAACATTGCTGTTCAGGCATGTTTATTATACTTTCCTTAACAGCAGTCTTAAAAATAATAAGCACTGGTTACAGTTATCTGCCCCCATACCTGACTAAGGAAATGTCTCTCTGTTTGTAGGTTAGCATTCTGTTGTTGTGTATGATCTTTCTTTGTTCATTGGTTTCTTAGTAAGCATTGAGTGCTTGCCACCAGTCAGGTACAGTGTTAGACTTGAAGAGTGAGATATCCCTGCCTGGAGAGCTGGGCTGGGGTGCTGCCTCTGAGGTACAGACTCTCAGTCATGGCATCTCTAAAGGCACATAATACTACTGTTTATTTCCTTGTTAAGAAGGAACTTGGGGTTCAGAGAGGTTACCTGATGTACCATGCAGTGCATAATTAGTGGAGAGCTAGAACTTAAAACGGAGGTTTGCAGATTCTCCAAACATGTGCTTGCTGCTGTGTTGCCTTAGGCATTGGAAGCACAGTGTAGGTGCTGGGAATTGAACCCAAGTCCTCTGCAAGAGCAACTGCTCGCTCTTAACCACTGAGCCATCTTGCAAGCCTTACTTTGAATGTTTTAAACAAGTTTTTGTTCTGTACCCCGGCAGTATTGGAACTTGCCATGTAGACTGGCCTGCCCTCCGGCGGCTCTCCTGCCTCTGTGATGAGATTTACAAGAGTGGACTGCCACACTCAGCTAAAGTACTATTAATTACTATTCACAACCTAATTTGTACTAATTTAGCCTTTCCTGTACAATCAGTGCAAACTGGGGTGAGTAGAGGAATACATTTTGAGTTTTCTTTACTTGTTAAAATAGAACTGCAGTTAGAACAGGCTCCTCATGTTGGGTCAACTCTAAGTGCTCATATGACAATATCTGTTCAGCTTCCTTTTAATTTAGTAACTGCTCCATGCTCTCTTTCTTTGTCGATTATACTTCTTTCAGAGAAAACGGGAGACCAGTGGTTCCGTGCTTTGGCAGATGAGAAGGCAGCTTCTTCTGGAGTTGATGGGCATTCTTCCTACCGTGAGGAGTACCCGGATTGTGGAGGAAGCCGATGTGGAGATGGAGCCTACTGTGTCGGTGTACTCAGGGCTGAAGGAAGAGCACGTCGTGAAAGCCAGCGCACTCTTACGTCTGTACTGCGCCTTGATGGGAATTGCTGGACTCAAGTACTCAATCTGATGTTTCCTTCTTTATCTTTTTCTTCTTCTTGGTTCTAATCTCAAAGAAGTGGACCGAAGGCCTTTATTAAGAGGGTTTAGGTGTTGTATGAAAGGAGAGAAGGTTAGCACTCCCCTTGACAAGGATGGAAGAGGCCCTTGGGCCTAACAACACACATACGGTTAAGGCATTGCCACCTACTTCGTGGCATCTAACCACTGTTTAGCCGGGCGTGGTGGCGCACGTCTTTAATCCCAGCACTCGGGAGGCAGAGGCAGGCGGATCTCTGAGTTCGAGGCCAGCCTGGTCTACAAAGTGAGTTCCAGGACAGCCAGGGCTATATAGAGAAACCCTGTCTCGAAAAACCAAAAAAAAAAAAAAAAAAAAAAAAAAAAAAAAAAAAAAAGAGGGTTTAGGTCTTAATTTTACTAGCTTATATCAAGATTGAAGGTATTAAAGCCAGCTGTCATTAAGGAATATTTTGATCTTATGTGGTCTGGTTACAAATGGAATTATGAAAATATCAGAGGGACAAGAGTAGTTCCTAAGTTTTTAATCCCAGTGTAAAGGTTCTGTGATTTTACCACACTTGAGAAGATACCTCTGAGTGACCTGTCGGTGATCCACTCCCGTCCTGAGCTCCAGTTGAAGGAAATCCTTTAGACTTGACAGGAACACAAGGTTTCTAAGTTACTGTATGAAATCCTTTTGAATAATGTCCTCAGCTGGTATCATAATCTCTGAGCATTCTTGTGTGTATCTCCTGATCATGTACCTTTCAGGTCTGACAGTTTAGGTAAGCAAATGCTGACCCAGCAGTTTGGTTCAAATTTAAGTCATTTACAATCCATTAACCCCATAATTGTATAAAGTGCAAATTGCTGTGAACTCTTTAGGACACATGGCTATACATAAGTAATATGTGCTTGCCATGTCTAGGACCACTGCTATTACTTCCTTGGAACACATTACTTTCTTAATCACAGAACCCTGATTATTTATTTGGTTTTTGCACAGACAACAAAGTAATTCCACTTCCCATTCTCTGTGGTAAATCATATGCCGTATAAAAAGGAGACAATTGAAAATGAAGCATTGACCAAGGGGTTAGGGTTGGGGTAATGACTCAGGGGTAAAAATGCTCACTCTAGGGCTGGAGAGATGGCTCAGTGGTTAAGAGCACTGACTACTTTTCCAGAGGTCCTGAGTTCAATTTCCAGCAACCACCTGGTAGCTCATAGCCATCTGTAATGAGATCTGATGCCCTCTTCTGGTGTGTCTGAAGACAGCGACAGAGTACTCACATACATAAAATAAATAAGACTTTAAAAAAAAAAAAGAATGCTCACTCTACAATCATGATGGACTTGAATTTAAGTCTCCAGCACTCATCTAAAAAGATGAGCATGATTGAACCCGTCTGTGACATCCCCTAAATGGGAAGGAAGAGCTAGAGCTTGTGGTCAGCAGGCCTAGTGGGGGTAGCTAGCTTCTGCCAGCGGCAGTAAGACAGAGCCCCTTCCTCTGCCCCTGCGTGCATACCCAGACATGAACACCCATGCATTCGTGTGCGCTACTCACCCGCAACCCTCACCCAGCACCCAGCACATGCCTATGCACGTGCACACACATACACAAAGTAAGTATAAGGAATTGGATGTAGTTTTTTAACAGTGAGGTTAACAAGTTTGCATGTGAAGGGTTAAAATATTGGAACATTTGTTTGGTTTCTTACTGAACTAAAAACAAACAGAGCAACAAATTGTGTTTACCCTTCAGGCCAACTGAAGAAGAAGCTGAGCAGCTGCTGCAGCTGATGACCAGCCGACCTCCTGCCACGCCGGCCGGGGTTCGCTTTGTTTCCCTCTCCTTCTGTATGCTGCTGGCCTTCTCCACACTCGTCAGGTACCATGCTCTACAAGTCACTCTGCCTTCCCAAATGGGCTTTTATCTACTTACCTAAATGTTCATGTAGGGGTGAGCGTGTAGTATAGGTAGCATATTTGCCTAGCAGGAGTATTGCTACCAGGAAGGGTGTATAAATAGCATGTTATTAAGTTTACCACAGAAACTGGCCAATAAAAGGGAATCGGTATCTACTAATGCTAGCCATTTTATTAGTCTTTGTCAATATTTCTTCTGAACTTTTTTTTTTTTTTTGGTTTTTCCGAGACAGGGTTTTTCTGTCTAGCCTTGGCTGTCCTGGAACTCACTCTGTAGACCAGGCTAGCCTCAAACTCAGAAATCCTCCTGCCTCTGCCTCCCAAGTGCTGGGATTAAAGGCATATGCCACCACCATCCAGCTTGTTTATTTATTTCTTACTTGTTTATTTTTTATTATTTGATTGTGTGTGTGTGTCCATGTACACACGTGCACATGTGCTATAGTGCATGTGTGGAGATCAAAGAACAACTTGTGGGACTCATTTCTTCTACCATGTGTGCTTCAAGGATTGAACTCTGGTTATCAGGTTTGGCTGCAGTTTTGTTTTGAATTTTCTTGGTGTTCTGTGTAGTAATAATTCAACTCCAAACTACAAAACTAAATCTTGCTGGTTGTGGTGTTTGATGCCTCTAATCCCAACCCACATGAGACCAGGGCAAGAGGACTGCCACGTGCTCGAGGCTAGCCTAAGCTACAAAGTAAGACCTTGTCTCAAAATACCAACAAAACCACTGACACACAAAGACAGCAACAAAGAAACAAGATGCGGCTGAGTCTCCTCTGGATCTGTCCTGACTCATTACACAGTTTATTGGTTTAATCTTTTTCAGAAATCTTGCCCCTAGCAGTGCTGTCTGCTCCAGTTTTGGCTCTGTACCTGCTGTTCTACAGCTGTATACAAGACTAGTTTTTCATTTTGAATCTTTAGAAAGCAGTCATGTGGGAGGAGGTAAATTCTTTAGAGCAGGGGTGGGTTTCTGAATATGCCATCATTCTGACATTTGGATAATGGTTTGATGGCATGCAGAATTCTAAGCAGGGAATAATTTGAGGATTTTGAAAGTGTGTCCGTTTCCTTGTCTTCTAACTTCTTGCTTTGTTGTCATTGTCTAAAGTCATTCCAATACCTTGTCCCTTTGTGTGGCCTCTTCTGTCACTGTGTACACATGTAGGCTTGGCTCTTTCTCACAAGGTTTCAAAAGTTGTGGATGATATTTGGTCTCTTTTTTTTTTGTTTTGTTTGTTTGAGACAGTCTTTCTGGCTGGCCTGGAATTGACTGCAGTACTTGCTGCGGCCCTCCAATGCTGGGATTGTCATACCCTGCCCCAGTTGGTATTGGATCTATCAGTTGTAGGAACTGTTCCCACACTGCTGTGCTGCTGGGGTCCTCCCCTGGGCTCTCCTTGTCTCAGTCCTCTTGTGAATCTTTCAGAGGCAACCAAACGTTGTATTTTCTTATCTCATGCTTTTCTCTGTGCTTTGTTCCTTCTTTTTGAAAACTACCATAAACCATAACAACAAATGCACTTGTCCACTCGGTGTAGCTCAGTGTTTCTGATGTGATAGCAGTTATCCCGCCATGGCTGCAGCCCGTTACAGGTGGTTTCACCACCGCAGACAGACACTGTGCCTCTCTGGCTATCTGTACTGCAGCTTAATCCCAAGAGCTCTTTTTGTTCTTATATTCCTTCCTTTACTTAATTTTTTTGTTGTTGTTATTTAATTTTTGTAGATGATCTTGTCTGGAACTTACTGTATTGTTAAGATTGTCCTTCAACTCCTATTTTTCCTGCTTCCGCCTCCCATGTCTTAAGATAGCTTGTTTGTTGACTGAGTTCTGATACTGAACTTTCTTTGTTATAGTAGCCCTTGCTTCATTGAAGGCTACTCATTTTCTCTAAGGCCTTTTGTTAAGGAGGTTTTTTTGCCTTTATTTTGTGTGTACATATGTATGTGTGTGGGCATGCACGTACCCTGCATGTGTGTAGAGTTCTGGCAATAACTTGTGGGAGTCAGTTTTTCCCTCATACGGGTCCCAGGGATTAAACTCAGGTGATTTTTTTTTTTAACCTTCTGAGCCTTTTCACCAACCTAGAAATTTCTTTTAATGCAATTATAGTACTGTTCAGGAAAGTATAATGTTAGTAAAATTAAATATAAGTATTATGTGATAACTGTATGCTTCAGGGTTTTCCTCCAGGCTCTTTGTAACCATTACCTCTAGTCCTCGTTTTGTTGAGGTGCCGTGGGCATTTGGTAGGAGGACTACAGTTCAGAAGGATAAACTTAGGTTTCAGATCACACCGTCAGGAACTGCAGAGATGGATTCCCACTGGGTCTGGCAGGCGTCTAGGCACCCTCTTGCCTTATAGCACTGTCTTGCCTTCGTGGAATGATTGAAAAATAATTGAGCACAATATTATGTGTAGGTATAAATGGCCTTTTAGATTTTCTTAGCTTAGTGAGAAAAGCACACTGTTCAGTTGTTTTCTGTTTTACCTGCAGTGAGGTGGAAGAGAGCCGTGACATTTTTATACAAGTTAAAGTCAGAGTGCCTTTTAAGTTTTAAATATAATGATTGTTCTAAAGAAGTTATTACTGCTTTGGGGTCAGTGAGATGACTTAGTGGGTAAAGGCACTGGCCACCAAGCCTGATAACTGAGTTGGATCCCTTGGACTTACATGGTGAAGGGGAGACCTGATTCCTGCCAGATGCCCTCTGACCTCTACATACATGTCATGCTATACACATCTCACAAAATAAATAAATAAATGAAGGAAAAAGAAAAACTTAAAAACTGTTATTACTGTTACATTTTTATAACCATTTAAAATATAGTGAGCTCATATTCTTAGTTTTTATGATTAGTAATAATTTCTGACTAAAATTAAAAATTCTACCCAAAATATTTCTATAAATTAAATTTGATTTAAAAGAAGATGCATTAATTTGTTAGATTTTAGAACTTGATTTCTGAATTTTTGATGCTTAAGGAGTTTTTTTTTTTTTTTTTTTTTTTTTTTTTTTTTTTTTTTTTTTGTTTTTCGAGACAGGGTTTCTCTGTATAGCCCCGGCTGTCCTGGAACTCACTTTGTAGACCAGGCTGGCCTCGAACTCAGAAATCCGCCTGCCTCTGCCTCCCGAGTGCTGGGATTAAAGGCGTGTGCCACCACGCCCGGCTTGGTTAGAGTTCTTAATATAGTTCTTTTAACATTTTAATCCCAGAGACCTTCCTTTGTTTTTCCAAGGAATAAGAGGGAATGTCACTCTTTTCAACTTACAAATATATAGAATTGAGGAGGTTTTGACAGTTCACATTGATGAAGGCAAAGCCTCCATCTTTGAGTTTTCATCTTGTTTGTAATGAATGGTCAAATTCAGCAAAACAATAATTTGAGTTGGTATTTCAAAATAGAGAAGGAAAAAAAATACTCCTACAAAAAATAATTTCAGGGCTGGAGAGATGGCTCAGGTAAATAACAGTTCATGCTCTTGCAGAGGACGTGGGTTGTTCCCAGCACCAGCACAGTGGCTCAGAACCGTCTGAAACCCTAGTTCTAGGGAAGCTGAGGGCAGCAGGCATGCACATGGTGCAAACAGGCAGGATCCTTGTACATGTAACATAAGAATAAATAAGTCTTTAAGAATGAGGAAAAGCGTCTTTCAGCATGCTGTCGTCACGCTCTGGTGACATGGTGACATTGCTCTCTGGTGACGTGCCGTGGTGTCTCTTCAGCACGCCGGAGCAGGAGCAGCTGATGGTGCTGTGGCTCAGCTGGATGATCAAGGAAGAGGCGTACTTTGAGAGGTAGGGCAAGCCGCCATTGTTCCTCTCAGTTGAGAAAGCTTTTACTTATTCTTCCTTGAAACTCATAGTTTTTCTTCTGTTTTAACAGTACATCAGGTGTCTCTGCTTCTTTTGGAGAGATGTTGTTATTGGTGGCCATGTATTTCCATAGCAACCAGCTTAGTGCTATCATTGACTTAGTCTGCTCCACTTTGGGGATGAAGGTAATTGTTAATTATCTTTTTTCTGAAAGAAAGTGTGTCTATGCTAGTTATAGTATATAACTATAACTATGTAACTATATATACATGTATACATAAAACTAGTATATCTATAATATGTTATAGTATAAAATAAATACATTGTGTTCATTTAAGTAGTTTTAGTTGTTTGCTAGTTTGAAATTTTATTCAGGAATTTCTAGAAAAATAGGAATTATATTTATTCAAATTTTGTGTATGTATGGGTGTCTGTGTGGGCCTGTGTACATGTGTGTAGTTGCTCACAGAAGCCAGAAGAGGGAGTGGGAGCCCCAGCTGCCAGAGCCTGGGTAACCTGACATGGATACCATTTCTCCAGGCTCGGTTTTGTTGGTGGTGTTTGAGACAGGCTGGCCTGGACCCATGCTGGCCTGGAACCCATGCTGGCCTCAATTTTTTTTTTTTTTTGTTTAAATCTCCTATGTAGATTTTCTAATTTATTCTAAACCTTAGATGAATAAACTCTTATAAATGTAAACACAGGTAGTCACACAGCTGTATCCTCATATACTTAGTCTATTTAAGATAAAACTGTAGCCAGAGTTAATAAGTGAGAGTATGCCAAGTGTTTGCGAGTTCTAGCATACTATTTTTCATAGAGATGTTTCCAGTTTCACTGTTCACATTAATGCATCAGAGCCCTTGGTTTCCTAAAGCCTTACCATGCCTAGACAGCCCCATTCTTTGTAACGTTTAGTTTTTAATTTATTTATATATTTATTTATCGAGACAAGGTCTCCCTATATAACCCTGGCTTTCTTGGAACTTGGTATGTAGACCAGGCTGACCTCAAACCATAGACATCTGTCAGCCTCTGCCTCTGCCTCTGTCTCCTGAGAGCTGGGATTAAAGGCACGTACCACCGGGTCTGGCTTGCAATTTTGGTGAAGAATGGTCCCTCTTTTTTATATTTTACTGATTATTGGTAAAACTAGTTATCCTGTTCTTTTGTTTGTTTGTTTTTGTTTTGTTTCTTTTACAAGAGGTTTTGTTTTGTAGCCTGGAGTGGCTCAAACTTTTATGTGATTCCCCTGCCTTTTCACAGAACTGCTGGGATGTATGTGTGAGTCATCACACACAGCTTACCAAACTTTATTCTGGTTTATTTGTGGCTTTATGCTTTGCGTTGAAATCTGTTTTTCTCAGTACTAAAGAACAACATAGGGCTTTACTTGTACTAGCCAAGCACCCTTGCACTATATATACTTCAGGTCTGCATTGACTTTAAGTTAGTCCATTTGAAGTAGAGTTGTCTGTGTAGTGTCATGTGTGTAAAATGTGTATGTGAACTATGGTTTTTTTTTTTTTTTTTTTTTGGTCTCCATTTGTTGGGTAAACCTTTTCTACCCACTAATGTAAGATGCCAATAGTTAGTACAATTTATTAAGTAATTTTAAAGTATGTTTTATCTTTATTTTTATAAGAGGTCTCACTAAATTACCCAGGTTGCTCCTGATTTCCTGAGTTCTAGTGACCCACCAGCCT
This sequence comes from Mus minutoides, assembly GCA_902729485.2. NCBI lineage: Eukaryota > Metazoa > Chordata > Mammalia > Rodentia > Muridae > Mus > Mus minutoides. The sequence continues at coordinate 185,118 of LR750145.1, read as the reverse complement.
CAGCCTCCCAAGTGCCTGTGACTACAGGCATGCACATGTGTGTACTGCTTTCACTAAGTATGTTTTATGTTGGTTCTACTTCAGTGTCTTAATGTCAGGCTTGAGAAGTCACTTATGAGAGAAAGATTTAAGTTTTCAACATTAATATTGTATATCATACTGTTTTGGGTAATAAATTCATGAAAATAAACATCCTTCACAAGGTTTAATGTGCTACCGAAATTCTCTTAACTGTTTTAGATTGTGATTAAGCCAAGCTCCTTGAGCAGGATGAAGACAATCTTCACACAGGAAATCTTTACAGAGCAGGTACTTCCCTCTGTCCTTAGCTCCTCACTAAACTACTTAACAGAATAAAGTAAGTCTTTTTTTTTTATCAATTTCAATTTGTAATGATAATTTATTTCATCTTTAAATTATCTGTGTATAATTTATTTACCTCATTACAAAACAGTATGTTTTGAGTTTATAGATTCTTGAAAATTTTGAGTGGGTTTTTTTTTTTTTTTTTTTTTTTTTTTTTTTTTTTTTTTTTTTGTTTTTTTGAGACAGGGTTTCTCTGAGTAGCCTGAGACCAGGCTGGCCTCGAACTCAGAAATCTGCCTGCCTCTGCCTCCCAAGTGCTGGTATTAAAGGCGTGCGCCACCACTGCCCGGCTTTTGAGTGGGTTCTTAAAGAGTATGGTTGTAGATATTGGTAATGTACTCTTATGGGTTAACGATTTGGATTGCTCTTGAGAAAACAGAGCCCTGGTTAACTCTTTGGGTTGTAAAGTATTTGCTGTATCATTACAGACTAGCCTCTGGTTCCTTATTCTTTTGTCTACACTTACTTGGCTTCAGTACCCTTGTCTCTGAGGAAATCCAAGAATATTTTTCTCTATTTCTTTTTCCTTTCCTTTCCTTTTCTTTCCTTTCCTTTCCTCTTTCTTTCTCCCTTCCTTCCTTCCTTCCTTTCTTTCTTTCTTTCTTTCTTTCTTTCTTTCTTTCTTTCTTTCTTTCTTTCTTTCTTTCTTTCTTTTCAAATGAGGAACCTGAGGTTTATTATAGTATGAGGGCTTTCCCACAAAACCCGTAGGCCGCCATTTTCCATAGATATCAACTTTAGCGAGGAAACACCAAAGCTGGGCCCTGTGCTATATGTCATCTGGTGCGTCTGATCCTCACAGGTGGCCGGACTGCTGCTGCAACCCACTCCCACTGGAGACAGTCACTGTGCTACCACAGATTCAGCCCTGAAAAAAAACAAATATTTTTCTTTTTAGTAAAGTTATCCTAAAAGTAAAAATTCTCAAATTCATTTGCCAATTCAAATATAAATATTTCCTTCTGAGACAAGGTCTCTGGCTGGACTGGAACTTAATATCTACGTAAACCTCCTGTAAATTCTCTGAACTCTCTGCAGTTCTGTCTCAGCATCTTGAGTGCTGGCCTAGCATTCATAAGTACTAGGAAAAAAAATTAGCATCCACAGCCACCCTTCAGGACAAGTAAGAATGTAATCTTTTTGGGCTGGTGAGATGGCTCAGCGGGTAAGAGCACCCGACTGCTCTTCTGAAGGTGATAAGTTCAAATCCCAGCATCCACATGGTGGCTCACAACCATCTGTAACAAGATCTGGCGCCCTCTTCTGGAGTGTCTGAAGACAGCTACAGTGTACTTACATATAATAAGTAAAATAAATCTTTAAAAAAAAAAAGAATGTAATCTTTTATACATGTAAAAATAGATTTGAAAGGTAGACAGACTTATCTAGACCCAATTAGCACAAATAATACCTTTTATATTTTTTAGCACTTCTCATGTGTGTTTATTTACTTGTATTGTAGTTTTTTGGAGGTCATGGTAGAAATCGAGCTATAGGCCTTTGTATGTTTCACTACTGCTATCCCATTGAGCTACACCCTTTATGTGCATATGTGTAAAAATAAGAAGAAAATTAGAGATCTTTACCAGTTCCTAGGTATATACTCCTTTTTTTTTTTTTTTTTTTAGGGTTTCTCTGTGTAGTCCTGGCTGTCCTGGAACTCACTCTGTAGACCAGGCTGGCCTTGAACTCAGAAATCCGCCTGCCTCTGCCTCCCAAGTGCTGGGATTAAAGGCGAGCGCCACCACGCCCAGCCTTTTTTTTTCTTTTCTTTTTCTTTTTTTAACTGTACTGGGGATTGAACTCAGGAATTTGCACAAACATCTTAACCCTGAGTTATATTCCTAGCCTTAGCTGTTCAAGAGTTTAAGAATCTCATTCTTGTACCTGAGACAACAGATGTGTGCTACCACACCTAATTTACTTAATCACATAGACATCATAAAATTTTTCAGGTACAAGTCTGCAACTCTAACACTCTGGACAAAGAGACAGGAGGAGTAGGAGTTCAGGGTCAGCCTTAGCAGTATAGGGCCAGCCTGGTCCACATGAGACCTTGTCTTAAAACACAACAAAACAAAACAATTCAAACTTGTACCAGCAGATTCTCATTGTTCATCTTCACGGACTGCTTTTAAGTGTTGATGGTCTATTTACATTGGTAGTCTATATCTTTTTTCAAGCTAATTTTGCTTTTGTTATGTGTTTTAATGCTATTTTTCTGTTTCAGGTTGTCACAGCCCATGCAGTTCGAGTTCCTGTCACCAGCAACCTGAGTGCCAACATTACTGGGTTTTTGCCCATTCATTGTATTTACCAACTTCTCAGGAGTCGATCGTTTACCAAGCACAAAGTGTCAATAAAAGTATGACTTCATATTTAGATTTTAAGCTGTAACTCAGTTTCTCTCCCACTAGTTCTTAGTAGTTGTGAGTGTGTGTGTGTGTGTCTGTGTGTGTGTGTGTCTGTGTGTGTATATACATATATATATATATATATATACATGCCAGCACCCACATGGCAGCTCACAACTGTGTGTAACTCCCAGATCCAATAACCTTACACAGACATACATGCAGGTAAAACAACAATGAACATTACAAAAAAAATCCAACTTCAATTTTTTAAAACAATATTTTAACTTGTAATGTTGTAAGCTAAATTACTAGGTAATAAGTTACATTACTATTGTAAGTAGCTAGTTACTAGTTATTTATATAGTTAATTATTTCTAAGAACTGAACTTTAGGTTCAGGGCTGGAGAGATGGTTCAGTGGTTAAGAGCACTGACTGCTCTTTCAGAGGACCCAGGGGTTCAACCCAACTTCAGATTTTTAAAGCAATATTATAACTTTTTTACAAAATGTATAATATTATGTTTCCGTATAATAGCATGTTTTTACATTCCGTTTGATACAAGATGTATCTAACAAAGCCAAGCTGGTCTGGAACTTGAATTGTAGCTGAGGCTCACTGTGAAGTTTTGATCCTCTGCTTTCCCCATCCTAAGAGCTAAGGGTTATAGGTGCGCACTAATATGGCTAGTCCATTCTCTAAATTTTATTGTTGCTCTTTGCAAATTTGTCACCAGCATAGCCAGTGCCTAACTTATGTTTTCAGTTTTTTATATTTGGTTATATCAAAGGGTTAAAAGGTCTCTTAATGAGAAATCTGAAATACAGGAGGTAAGTAAATGTGTTTTGAACCTGTTTTAAAAGCCTTTTTTACTTAAAAAGAGCAATGAGCAGTTTATATGTGGCATATCTTGTCAGGTGCCCTTTTGACGATTTAGTGACATTAATTTTTAGCTACGTTGCATCTTTTACTTCTTTTTGTGCTTTTATTGAGTAAAACAGTTATGGATTAAGAGTGCAGATATACACCTTGAGGTTTTTGCATGTGTCCTCACCACTAGGTAAGTGGTATCCCATATTAGTTCTTTTCAAGTTTCTGGAGAAATAGCCCCTGTCACAGTCCCTCTGCTGGGAAGTCTTCCATGACACACAGAGAGCTTTAAGTAGAGTCAGAGCAGGGAAAGTTCAGAAACACATTAAACCCAGAGCCAGGCTGGTCACCATCTTAGGCATATCTTTCAGTAGATAGTGTTTTTGTTTAAATGATAGACTAATTAGGAAAAGAGGTAGTATATTTTAGCTCCCCAAACTACTGGTGAGTACATTGATGTGCGGAACATGGCAAAGCTATATGCGTTCTATGGTATTGATCTTTTTTTTAACCACCTCAATTTTCTTCTTGTAGGACTGGATTTACAGACAGCTGTGTGAGACTTCCACTCCACTCCACCCTCAGCTACTGCCTCTGATTGATGTGTACATAAATTCTATACTTACTCCTGCATCTAAATCTAACCCAGAAGCCACAAATCAGCCAGTCACTGAACAGGAGATACTTAACATTTTCCAGGAAGTCATTGGGGTAAATAAAATAATAGTTCTTTTACCACTGTTATATCTCTGGCTTAGTGCATCTTTTTTCCTTAGAAGTCTTATAGGTGATTCTGATTTCAAAATAAGATTAATATGTGGCTATGCACAGTTGCACATATGCACACATAAATGAGATTAAATTTTATTAGCTTACTAATAAAAATATATAATAATATTAGTTCCAAGTAATTTGACAAACAGCACTTTTTGAAGATATATATATATATATATATATATATATATATATATATATATATATATATATTATATATATAGTTTTTGAGACAGTGTCTCACTTTGTAGCCTGGGTCGTCTCAAACTCATCATTTTGCTGAATCAGCTTCCTGAATACTGGAATAACAGGCTTGCCCAACCATGCGCAGCACAAGGAGTTGTTTTGAAGCTTCCTGTTAGTTTAATGGGTACCTTGAAGATAGGTATTTGCTAAAGGACTGTGGGATATTTCAATATGTTCAACGTGGTGCTTTTCAGCCTCCTGGAAATTGAAGATACACCTGGATTCAATTTTGGAAAGTTTGATGAAAAAATTTTCCTTATTTTGTTAGGAAAAAATAGTTTTCACAGACACAGTTTAATGTACAGGATCTTTTTTGTGAATTGTTTTCTTCATAGTAATTTCATATAGAATTTTGATTCCTGAAAGTCTTTCAGAAACAGCCTGGTGGGAGTACTACTGAGAAGTAGAAGCTGAGGTCTTGTGACATTTCCCCTCATCTGAAATTGAGGAGAGGATATTTGCTTTTGCCTGTCATGCATGCCCTTCAAGGTTCAGTGAAGCTTGATGTTTGTTGTCTCAGACTGCAGTGAACCCAGCAGTCCTCCTCTCAGTCTAGCTGGGCTTGATGGAGCAGCACTGGATAATCTGTTTTATGCTCTTGCTGTTCAGTATTTTAACCGTTTTTGTATCACCTCAGGGAGACAGCGTCCGCCTTACCCAGCGCTTTAGTATCACTGCGCAGCTTCTGGTGCTCTACTATATCCTGTCTTACGAGGAGGCTCTCCTGGCAAACACAAAGACACTAGGTAAGGGGCACGGAGCTGAGCCTCTCCAGTCGCTTCATGATAGTGGGTCAGAGCCTATCCATGGAAGTCCAGTGAATAGGCAGCAGTGAGATGCTAGTGCCTTCTTTAGGCTACATTTCAGATGATTCCTATTCTATCGTGGGACTGAGGTACTCCTTTAGTGTTTACTTTAGTGAATCAAATTTGAGAGAGAGGAAGGTTAATTTAGAGGGTTTGGACAGTGGCATAAGGCAGAATGGTTAGTTGAAATAAAAAACCTAGAGGACCTCAGTTAAGGGAGGCCAGCTGTTGCATTTTGGATATGTAGACGTCTGCTCTTTGAAGTGAGGACAGTGGGGAGGCAGCTGTGTATCTAGTAGATATCTGGATTGAATACTTATTGCATATATGTGGCATTTAAAATTATAACATTAGATAGGTTCCCAGCAATGGAGTATAGAGGATATCAAGGGGATAGGGGTTCTAGATACCAAAGGAGGTTTCAAAGAGGACTTAGTGAGGTCTGATGTCTGAGCTCTGTTGGATGAACCTGAATGAGGAAGTAAAATGAGGACTAGTGTTCACCCAAGGGCTGCACATAGCATGTGGAGGTCAGTTTGCTGTAGAATGGTAGGATGAAGACTAAATGTAATGAATTCAGAAGGGAGCTGGAGGTCCCTATAGACCATGAGAAGAGACTGCTTTGGGGAGTTGCCAAGGGAAAGAGAAGAAATGATGCAGTAACTGAAGTGAATAAGGTCAGGAAGCGACTTTAAAATTATTTGTGTGTGTGTGAGTGCCTGTGTATGTAAGTACACCACAGGTACGGTGCCCATTGATCTTCTGGAATTAAGAGTATAGGTGGTTGTGAGTCACTGATGCGGGTGCTAATTCTCTCAACCACCTCTCCATCTCTCTAGCCCTGAATTTTTAAGATGAAAAGGAGACATGTAATTCTCTTGCTATTGAGAGGTGTGTCCTGTGGAGAGAGGTTGTTGAAGCCAGTCTTTGCAGTTACATCCTTGATGAATATGAACAGATGCTGGTTAGGAGATTTTCTCTGGTCTAATTTTTGTCTTCCAAGGGTGTAAAGAACTTCACACCATTGTTGAGAGGTTTTTGTCAGTAGCCAAAAGATTATTTGCTCCAAATATATTCTTACCTGGGATATTGTGTTGTAATCTCAGCACTTCACTTTTGGTTTAATGCTTATAAGAAACATTAGCAGCCACTGGCTAGATACAGAAGGTAGGATAGGAACTCTGAAATCTGAGGTAGAATCAAGTATTTGAATGTTATAGCTATTAAAATACATCAGTGTATATTCATTGTATATATTAATGTGCATGTATATGTATATTGATTCTAGTTAAATGCTCATTTAAAAATATTTTAGAGATAAAAATTGTACATATTTATATTATTTATAGATTTAACTATCTATCCTAAAGAAGATGCATAGTAAATAAAGAATTTTCTGTGTACTTATTACTTAGTTAAAATGTATCCTTGTATAGTTCAAATGTTCGTACCTAATACACTGTGCTACTAGCTGGGCAGAGTGCCGCACACTTGTACCAAAATTACCTCAAGACAAACTGCTTTCCTAGTATTAAAAGTTTCAGATATACAATTTTGATTTGTTTTTTGTTTTTGAGGCAGAGTCTCTTGTAGAGGCTGGTCTTGAACCCTCTGCCCAGCCGAAGTGTGCCTGAACTGCTGATCCTCTTGCCTCTACCTCCCAAGTGAGTGCTTAAAATACAGGTGTGAGCCTCCATGCCTGGCCCCAGTTTCATTCCTCAGTAGCTAAAAGTACTGGAGGGTGCTTAACTCACCCTCCAGCTTCATGTCACCATTTTCTACTCTGTCCTGTAAAAAATGCTTCTTGGTTAACAACAGAACAAGATTCATTGTTTCATTGTCTGGTACTTGTTAAACTGGTGCTCAGATACCACCATGCCCACCCAGTGAGACAATTTCAAGTATGTATGTATGTATGTATTCATTCATTCTTAAAATTGTTTAACGATATATTTTTATTTTATGTACATTGATGCTTTACCTGCATGTGTGTCTGTGTGAGGATGTCAGATCCCCTGGAACTAGAGTGAGAGACAGTTGTGAGCTGTCTTATGGGTGCTAGGAATTGAACTCCAGTCCTCTGGAAGAATAACCAGTGATCTTAATAGCGGCACCACTTCTCCCGCCCTTTTTCTCACCCTGTGCTCTATACTTTACATTATAATTTACGTTGGTACCATTAGGCTCTAAGTCTGTTCATGACTTCTCCCGCCCCTTTTTCTCACCCTGTGCTCTATACTTTACATTATAATTTACATTGGTATCATTAGGCTCTAAGTCTGTTCATGACTTCTCCAGACTTCCTAAAGGATGTGGAAAAAATCTCCACTGAGTGTTTTCAGTGAGTTCTTCTTTGCACTAAAACCTCCCATGATTTTGTTCCAGTTCAAAGCATTTCCTAGGTCTTGCCTTTGTTTTTCCTTTATAGTTACTGTAATTTGGTAGTTAACTTTTATATATCAAGTGAATTAAAAGTACTACCTTCACAGTGTCTTTATTCCCATTTGTTTTGAACATTAAGATTTGTTTCTAATACTCTTTTATTTTATACTTTTTGTTTTTACTGACAGCTTCCATGCAAAGGAAACCCAAGTCATATTCTTCTTCCTTAATGGACCAAATTCCTATCAAGTTTCTTATTCGGCAGGCTCAAGGACTGCAGCAGGAGTTGGGAGGTATTCGTTTTTCATTTGACTCTGCTAAATTTTGTTGATATGAAATATTTTACTGCTTATGCTATAATTTATAGTAAGTATTCATTGTTATAAATGTAAACAGTTGAAGACCAAAAATGCTTTTTGTTCTCTTGCTAAATCCATTACCTCATTTCCTACAGATCACCACCCCCTAGAAAACTCCAGTTGTTTTCAGTTTGACATTCATTTTAATTTTAAGTCATTTCTTTTCATATAGGGTGACCCTAATATGATGGCTGATAATTGAGTGTTGGGGTACAGCTTGGTAGTGGAGTGCCTGCCTGGCATGTGTGATGCCCTGGGTTCATTCCCAGCACCACACACAACACATGGGTGCCCGCCAGTACATACTTCTTATTCCCTTCGTCTTATTAGGAGGTTATTTGGATATAACCCTATTGCAAACTTCAGTATGTCAAGTTCAAGATGCATTTGTGGTTAGGTATGGTGGCTTAGCCTTTAATCACAGCATTTGGCAGGCTGAGGCAGTCTGGTCTACATAGTAAGTTCCAGGACAGCCAGAGCTACATAGTGAGATCCTATCTCGAAAACAGAACAAAACAAAACAAAAGGTAAAATGATTTGCCTCCTGTAAGCTACAGAATACTGAAGCTCAGCAATGCAGTGCACCTCGGCATAGTGCCTGTTTTCTGTCGGGATTGTATGTATGGCTGCCTCACTCTGAGTTGCCCACTGCTGCCGCCTGGCATAACAGGAGAGTGTCTCATATTGCTAGCCTTGTAACAATTTCAGAGTAAAGCCAACTGTACTTCCACAACACTGTAAAGCTAATAACTCATCAATCCAACTGTCTAAAACTGCAGACTGTCTTTGACCTAGAGAATGACAATTTCATATGGTTGAAACTAATAGAAGCTCACATAATATTTTAAAAAGGTGGATGATATTAAACACTACCTCCTTTTTCTCATGTTTCTCTCTTCATTGAGATTTGCACTCAATGTGAATTAAGTAGATTAATTTGCCCTATGTGAATTAAGCTAGTACTATACCACTGACTTAATCTTCAGCCCTCTGCCTCTGCTGAGATATCAGCCCATGTAGATCCACTTCATTATTTGAAACTGTTCCATAATATTCCGTGATATGTATATAATAGTTTGGTTATAAATATTGGTAAATAGACCTGTGAGAGTTTTAGAAACTTGATGTTTCTTAATAGCCACCTTTCATGTAACAGCGTGGTTTTTCCTGTCTTTGAAGTAATGCTTTTTCTTCTTTCTTTGCTGTGGTTGGTTTGGAAGAAGAACGTAGCCTTCATTGGACATGGTTAGCCAGATAGATAGCTACATTTATTATAGCTTTACGTAGTCTGTTTCTTTAAAAAAATATATAGTATTTGGCAGTAACATGTTTTACTGAAAAGAATATAATATATAGATTGGTTTACACTTTTCTGTGTCGGTAGTTTAGTTGTATATATGTTTAGAAATTTAAAGTTCAGTAACATTTGATTGTTACAATGCCTTTTGAATGTAGAAACATCAGTTTTAAGCAGTCTTGATGGTCAGGCTTGGTGGCACATGGAAATCTTAGCACTTGAGAAATTTTTCTTTTTCTCTTCTGAACTCCTGAAAGATTGTTGTGTTTAAACAGCTTTTACGATGAGCGTCACATAGTGGGGTGAAGTAGAGGAAAGCCAAGAAAGATTTGCACGAGGAGTCATTCTTGACATACTGTGAAGTAGTTTTCTTAGGGCCTTTTATTTAAAATGCTACACAGATTTTTTTTCCTTAAATTAAAAAAAAATATTTTTTGACTACTGGTATTAAATTTAGGCTCTTATACACATGAAGCAAGTTGTTTGTCATTGATCTATCCCCTCAGTCCTTGTTTTGAGGTAATATCTCACTAAGTTGTCCAGGCTGGCCCTGAGCTCAGTGTGTAGCTGAAGCAAGACCTTGAATTTAGGGTTGTAGGGCCTCAACCTTCTGAAAAGCTTGGATTCTGCCCCAGGCCTGGCTAGAATGTCTTAAACTATGGTCTACACTTGCAGAAGTGGGCGTGGCTAGAGCTGGGCATGGCATCTAGAGCCACAGTTGAGCCCTAGCTGGGCATGGCATCTTCACTATGCATGTACAGCAAGTTTCCTTAGCTGCTGATGCTAGTGGGTGGACCAGTGAGGTGAGAAACACCGTTAGTACACACCTCTGCTCCTTATGGCTGCTCGCTGCTAAAATAAGGAGGGGGGAGATTCTGTTTTGAGAACTGAGAGTCCAGTTAACTTCCTGTTTTGTTTTTTAGGGCTGCATTCAGCTTTACTACGTCTTCTAGCAACTAATTATCCACATCTGTGTATTGTGGATGACTGGATCTGTGAGGAGGAGATCACAGGGACTGATGCCCTGTTAAGGCGAATGCTCCTGACTAGTAATGCCAAAACCCACTCTCCGAAACAGCTGCAGGAAGGTACAGTGACTGCTCATTCCCCCTCCCACTACTGCTGTACAGAGGGGCTGGGCTGACTGGAATCCTATACTGTAAACAGGTGTCTTTGGGGATAAGGATTTCTAACTATCTCTTTGCTATGCTGGGAATTTAGTTGACATGTTTATAGCAGTTTTGTATTCTGTGTTATATCACTAAGAAGATTTACAAAATTCCCAAACTGGTTAGAAATAAATACAGTAGATCAAGACAGTGTACTTGCTACTAATGGGTAATGTTCCAGATTAGTATCCCCAAATACAAATAGTATGGGCTGCATATTGACATTGCATTAGCTGTATTAAAATGTTTCAGTTCATAAGTCTTCTGAATACAATTACACAATCAGTGTAAGGATTGTTTTTGTATAATCTTTACTCATGCTTGCAGTGACAATGTAGGCCTTGGCGCTCCACCCAACCCAACCTGAATTTTTGTTGTTGTTGCTCTTGAATTCTTTAGCTGTTATTTCTAAGTCTTTTTCTCTTTTCCCTTTGGAGCTGCAGACTGAATCTGGGCCTTTTGTGCGTTCTGGGCCTGTGCTCTGCTACTCAGCTCTACCCCCAGCTCTTGAGGTCATTGTCTTTTTGTTTTCTCTACACAACTGAAGAAATTGTGAGTCAGTTGTCTTTGACATGTGGATTTTGAACCCAGATACAAAGTGACACGATGTTCTTTTCAGCTTTGGCTAGTTTTCTCCACATTCCTTTCAGGTTCTGTTGGTTTGCTAGGGTGCAGTACATGCATAACTATCTGTTTCCCTTGAAGTATAGTTGGTTGGCCCTGACAGCTAGGTATAGATATAGATATAGTGTTGTTCATGATGGCAACAAAACGAATTAGTTTTCCTATTTTGTTATTTACTTTATGCATGTTAGCAGGATGTAATTAGTGACTACTCTAGTAGGGAGATAATTTTAGATATTTAATAACAGCAATCTGCTGGATGCTAATCTCCTATAATGGGACACCTAGAGGAAAGTGTCAAGGAGACTGAAACTTCCAAATTAATAAGCTATACAAGCAGTTACTCAAAAAATGAGGTTAGCTATTGTGTCACTAATAGGATTTTTAAAATGAACTTTATGAAATAACATCTGTACTTGCATGGCTTTTCATTTATTTTTATTACATTCTAATTTATTTGTTTAGTATATGTTTGTGTGGGGTCTTGCACATGCCACACTGCACATGTGGAAGTCAGAAGACAGTCGGAGGGAGCTGATTCCATCCTTCACGTGTGTGCAGGGATGGAACTCAGGTTGTCAGGCTTCACTTGCTTGACCCTCTGGGCCATCTCACCTGCCAACTGTGAAGTTTTCTAATGGCTTTAATATTAGCTTCAGTGAAAAAGTAGCTGTGAGTGGAAGTTTTAATTTAACACTATTGCTTTCTTGATTTGTTTCATCCCTACTTTTTTTTTTTTTTTTTTCTCTCTCGAGACAGGGTTTCTTTGTATAGCTCTGAGTGCTGGGATTAAAGGCGTGTGCCACCACGCCCGGCTTCATCCCTACTTTTAAGAAAGCAGTATTTAGTTCTACTTGGTAAACATTATAGGATTTAGGAATGATTGCAAAATTTTGTTTTTAGCATTTTCAGCTGTCCCTGTAAGTCACACACAAGTGATGCAGATTATGGAACACTTGACTCTACTTTCTGCCAGTGAACTTATACCATATGCAGAAGTATTAACGTCCAATATGAACCAGCTGCTGAATTCTGGGGTTCCACGGAGAATTCTTCAAACTGTCAATAAGTTATGGATGGTTCTTAATACTGTGATGCCAAGAAGGTAAATTCTGTCTACTGCTGTATGGACCAGAGAAGTGCATAGCTTTGATAATGCACGGGGAGCCTAGTTGTTAGAAAAATAGTCACAAGACCAGTCTTTTTTTTTTTAAAGATTTATTTTATTTTATTATATGTAAGTACACTGTAGCGGTCCTCAGACACTCTAGAAGAGGGAGCCAGATTTCGTTACGGATGGTTGTGAGCCACCATGTGGTTGCTGGGATTTGAACTCATCACCTTCGGAAGAGCAGTCGGGTGCTCTTACCCGCTGAGCCATCTCACCCGCCCAAGGATGTGTTTTGATGTGGAAGTTTTTCTCTTTCATAGTGTTGAGTACTTGATTGATATTTTGTTTGTTTGTTTTTTAATTCTGGTGAGCAGTGTCTTGATTTTTAGAACTTTTTCTTTCTGGTATAAATTAAATTATGTGCATTTAAGTGTTGATATGTGCATGTGAGTAAAGGTATCTGAAGAGGCCAAATACTGGATCTTTGGGGGTTAGAGTTACATGTGGTTGTGAGCCACCTGACTTGGGTTCTGGGAAATGAATTCCTGTCCTCTAGAAGAGCAACAGATGCTCTTAAGTTCTGGACCATCTCTCCAACACACACACAAAACCACTCATGGTGGTACATTCTTGTGATCTCAGCACTTGGGAGGGGGATGCAGGAGAAATCAGAAGTCAGGTCATCCTTTGCTATATAGTGAGTTTGGGTCCGGCCTGAAATACATGAGAGCCTTTCTCAGAAACAAAAACAAAAAGAAACCCGAAAGTTAATTTTTATACCTGCTTTGCTTTTTTTTTTCTTTTTCTTTTATCTTGAAAATAACATTTTTTTTAAAATACAAAGGACTCAATAACTGTAGATGTCAGTTATAACATAGGTATTATGTCAGTTATAACATAGCTATTATGTCAGTTATAACATAGCTTTTATGAATATGTTATTGTTTCCTCACCAGGCTGTGGGTAATGACGGTTAATGCACTCCAACCTTCCATAAAGTTTATACGACAACAAAAATATACCCAGAATGATTTGATGATAGATCCTCTCATTGTCTTGAGGTGTGACCGAAGGGTTCACAGGTAAGTTATTTATTTTCATTTGTTTTAATAGAGCTGTACTTTGGAGAATCAAAAGAAATTGAAGAACATCATTTTAATATCTTATTGCTATTAGAAATATATAGGTAATATAATTTATGCAGCTTTTTTCTAGCTGCATATATTCATAAATTATAGTCAGTGTAATCTTAGTATGTGGATACTGAAATCTGGCTTTAGAGAAAAGGAGTTCTTGGCTATGGTAGTCATTAGTGTTGCCCTTCTGTCTATAAAATCAACAACAGTAAAGAATGACCATTAGCTAATCTGCTAGCTCATTAAAAAGGTTTTGCCTTATTGTGTTTTATGTTGAAACAAGGTATCACTGTATAGCTGAGGGTGACCTTGAACTCCTAATTTTCCTGCCTCAGCCAGTTTAGTGTTGGGATTACAGTTGTGTCACCATATACATCTTGAAAAAATGATTTTAAAACACTGATTCATTGCAAGCCATCACATACTTTAAAACTGTGACCCTTTTGGTAGCACTTGTCATGTTAGGTTCATGAATTCCACACGTCTCTAATTCCTAGTTAATTATTTTGAAATGCCTTTAACTCAAAAGGCAGAATTTAATTGACTCAGACATTAATATTTGAATTTCAAATTGTCATGATAAATAACATTAAAGGTAAATAAGTTGAGGTGTCTATCTTTAATGATCATCATCTACATGGAGAAAGAAGATAGCTGAATGAGAGTAGTGTGGTCTTATACAGATGAATGATGTGCTAAAGGAATTGTTGATGCTTTTTTTTTTTTTTTTTTCTTTGAGATGGGATCTCACAATATAGCTCTGGCTTTCCTGGAACTCACTATTTAGACCAGGCTGTCTTCAAACTTACAGAAAATCACAACCAGGTAGTGTTAGTGTTATGTAATGGCACATGCCTGTAATTCCAGCACTTTGAAAGTCTAAGCAGGCAGATCAGGAGTTTAGGGTCATTGTCACCAACTATGTAAATGTGAGGCCAGTCTGGGCTAGAATGAATCTATAAAAAACCAAACCAAAATAAAAATGGGTTAGTGAGGTGGCTGAATGGGCATAGGTGCCTGCTGCCCAGACTAATGATCTCAGCTTGACCCTTGTGACACACATGGTACAAGTGGTACACATGTACTCAAACATATACACAAATACACATGTGTATAACATAAATGAATAAATATAAAATGTAACAAGAATAACCTCCACCAGCCAAAAGAGCAACTACCAGAGATCAAATACCATAATGATAGAGATTAGAGATACTCAAGGAACATTCGTTATCTGTGATTGGTCTTGGCTCTTTTGAGACACATTTACTATCTAGCCTTGGCTGGTCTGGAGGTTGAGTAGTCCAGGATAGCCTTGAACTCAGGATACTTTTCCTGTGCCTCTGGGGGACTAGGATTCCAGATGTATACCTGCATGCCCTACTCTGATGGGAAATTCTGAGAAGAATCTTTGGAGCAGAGTAATAGTGTGTTTTTTGACTGAGAAAATAAAGACTATAGAGAGCCTTGATTTTACTCTATAGGCAAGATAGAGTAAAATGTCTGCTGTGTAAACCAGAGTTCTAATCCTAGAACCCATGTGAAAACCAGGTGTAGCAGCAGACCTTAAACCCACTCTGATGAGGATGGGGAAAGGTGGATCCCTGGCTATCATTGGCATCGAGCGTGGTAGATTGATGAACTGATCCAGTGAGTTCACATACACACTAAATTTATAAAGAGGGGATTGAGCTTGCATATATGCAACTGGCATCTTACAGTTGATAGCATTCTCAAAGTGATAAAACCTAGAAAAAACTCATCTAAATATAATTTGCTGAGATCAAGATTTCATAGGAAATAGAATCATCAGAATAAACAACATAGTAGATAATATATGTAAAGCAGCAGTTTAGTCTAGAAAGCAGGCATTTCTTTTACTCTAATTTTTACCTTTATTTGTTATTTTGTGTGTGTGTGTGTGGGGGGGATGGTAAGCATACCGTGACATATATATGAAAGTCAGATGACAACTTCATGAAGTTGTTTCTCTCATGCTACATTTATGTGCGTCCCAGGTCCCGGGCTTTTTGTTTGTTTGTTTTTGTTTTTGTTTTTTCGAGACAGGGTTTCTCTGTGTAGCCCTGACTGTCCTGGAACTCACCCTTTAGACCAGGCTGTCTTCCAACTCAAAAATCACCTGCCTCTGCCTCCTAAGTGCTGGGATTAAAGGTGTGCGCCACCACTGCCTGGACATTTTTAAAATTTTGGTTCCTGTTTTTTTATCTGCCATCTAGAAAGGCTCAACTAATTACCATTATATTATAGTTTTATGTTGTATATCTTGTACATTTCTGTTTTATATTGTACAAGAAAGTGAAGAATAGATTCCCTTTTTATTTTATATTTATTGGTTATTGTTATTTCTTGTTTATCTTTCAGAAAAGCTTTTCTATTGGTTTTTTTATTGATTTAAAGAGTTCTTCATCTAAAACGTGTGTGAAGACTGTCAAAGGCCAGGCGTGGTGGCACATGCATATAATCTCAGCACTCAGGAGGCTGAGGCGTCATCAGTTTGATTGGGCTGTGACTCTTTGTTTAATCAAGTTAGCGTATAGATGAATGCATTTCATTCTGAAGACTCTGCTTTAAACACACACACACACACACACAAGGAAAAGTGATATCAGTTCTTCCTACATATGTTGTAGTTTTACATGTTTGGGTGCTAGAGCTTGGGGCTCAGTGTGTCCTCTCATTTGAGCTGTAGCCCTAACCCTAGGGCTTTGCTTTACTTTTTTTTTTTTTAAATCTTCGTAAAGTTTAAGTTTACTTTTACCAAGTAATCATTTTAATGGTTTTTAAAAGATATTGTACACCATATATAATGATGAGTATTTGCCTAGTGGTTGTGGTAGCGATGTGGGTGGACTTAGATCTCAAGTGAGCTAGCCCTGTGTAGATAACTTTGGGAGCTGAGTGAAGGGGTCTTTAAGATTCTTTACTAATATCCATTTTTCTTTGTTCTTCTGATACTTTTCATATGTACTAGTATGCAAAAACAACGGTATACACTGAGAACTCTCCCTCTCATAGCTGTGGTAAAGCCAAAGCTTTGCTGGCTGCTTTTGACCAATTCCAGTTCTGTGTCTTCTGGAATTTCTTGCTGTGTCCATATAGCCTCGTTCATCATTGTGTGGCATGCATTTCTAGTTTGTGTTGTGGCTAGGTTTTAAATTGATATTCTCTCTGATACATTTTTTCTTTTTTGTTTAGGTGTCCCCCACTAATGGATGTTACTTTACACATGCTCAATGGGTATCTCCTTGCCTCTAAAGCTTACCTTAGTGCCCATCTGAAGGAAACAGCAGAGCAAGATAGACCTTCTACAAATAATACAGTAGGCTTAGTTGGACAGACTGATGCCCCAGAAGTGACCAGAGAAGAACTGAAAAATGCATTACTGGCTGCTCAGGTAAAATTTGCTAAAGTAAAATTTCATCAAATGGCATGTTTGTTTTTAAATAAGTAGATGTTGACATTGTATGTTTCTTTTATTCTAGAATCTAAAATAATATTATTTTTGCTTCTGAGTGTCAGGTAGGCTCTCATTGTAAAATCTTAATATAGATAACATAGATTTATATTTATCAAACTATAAACCTTTAACCAGTCTTGTTATACTTCACTTGATCGACATATTTATTGGACACCTATGTATCAGATTCTATATAAGGACTAGGGACATGGTGGTAAAGGAGATATGACCTTTGGTTACTTGTTTTTAATGATGAGATGATGGAAAAAGAAATTGGATATTGGAAACAGACTTCATAGAGAAAAATAAGTAAATACATATTATAAAGTGTCAGGCTGCCTTCCATAGGAGCTGCAAACAGATCACCTCTCAAGTCCTGCTCTGTAAAGTGAAATAGAGAAGCACCTGCTAGAATCTTAGAAAAAGTAGGCGAGTGAGAAGAAGGAAGGGAATTAGGCTCAGGTCAGCTGTAAGTGGCAACGTTAATATAAATGTATGTAGTGACTTATTATGCTGGCTGTTTTCTTTATCCTAGCTAGGTCTCCAAGAAAGACAGAGACCAAGATTTATTTTCAAACTTTACCTCGATAATCTGTGTAGTCAATTATCCCCTAACTAATCTGGCTACCTCCAAGCCAATATCCCCATAATACTGGCATTTAGGACCTTCTGTGCTCCAGCTGAACTCTCCTGATGTCTCCTTTCCTCCTTACTCCTGGCTCAGTCTGTCTCCCTCTTCTCTCTCCCCTGCCCTGGCTGGCAGAAATCCTGCCCTGTTCTTGCTTCTGCCAGCCATTGGGTGATCAGCTTTTATTGACAAGACAGAGAATAAAATGGTAAGAATTTACTTGAAACAGGAGATTCTTGACATAAGAATATTGTGTCTGGATCGAAACAAGATAGGAGGGCGGAGAAATCAGCATTTGTTTAACACAACAATAATTTTTACATAGTGCACAAAAACATTATGCCTACAGTCTGCTTTGGAGGCCATTGGCTTTGATTACCTGTCCAGTAGATATTTATGAACTGAAGTCTGCACTTCTGCCTAGTGGTATACGAGCCTTCAGAAGTATGCCAGATGCTAATTTACATGCTGTTTTGTTTGTTTCTTTTGTTTTTTTCAAGACAGGGTTTTTCTGTGTAGCCCTGACTGTCCTGGAATTCATTCTGTAGACTAGGCTGGCCTTGAACTCAGAGATTAACCTGTCTCTGCCTCCCAAGTGCTGGAATTAAAGATGTATACCCTTACCTCCTGGCTACGTGCTTATTTTTCTCTTATGTGTGTAGGTATTGTACATTTATGTCTGCAGCATGTGTATGCAGTCAGAAGAGGGTATTGGAACCCCTGGAACTGGAGTTACAGGACACTTAGTTGTGAGGTGCCTTATGAGTGCTGAGAATTGAACCTTGGTCTTCTAGAAGAGCAGCCAGTGTTGTTAACAACCAAGCCACCTCTAGTCTCCTGCATATGTTTATTTGTATGGAAAAAGTGATTTGTTTGTTTATTTCAGATACATCAGGAGTTTTTAGCCTTACAATGTGAGACCCTCTGCATTGTCAACTGCTTACTTCTCTAAGAATTACCACATTTATGGTGTTGTGCCAATCTGTTCATATGAAAATAGGGATTTTATTTTCAGATCAGCTTCTCCGAGGCTCCTTACATGTACTGTTTTATCTGCTTGTAGGACAGTGCTGCTGTCCAGATTCTCTTAGAAATTTGCTTACCTACTGAAGAGGAAAAGGCAAAAGGTGCCAATGCAGACATCTCTCTCAGGAATACTCAAGGTGTCATCACCATCAGCACTCCAAATAAAGAAACAGAAGAAGGAGAAGACAACTTTCTCTGTAACCTTCGGGAAGTTCAGTGCCTTATCTGTTGCCTGTTACACCAAATGTACATTGCGGACCCCAACATTGCTAAACTTGTTCACTTTCAGGTATGTGTCCAAAAGAACGTGAATGTTCGGGTTTGTTCCTCAAGGCTTTATGTACTAAATTAATACAAGTCATTTGAAAATGAGAAAGGATCATGGTCTTTTGCAATATTTAGAAAAATGTAAATTTTCAGTACTGATAAAATATTCAAATACTTTATCTCTTTTCTAATATATCAGGAAGGTTCAATTACTGATACATTTACATATATTTGGTGTTTGGAGCAGGTTCTCTAGAAAGGAAGTGAAGCCCCACTTTCATCTCCATCTGTCTTTGACTTCTCCTTTTCCTCCTGAGACAGGGTTATCCATGTGAACTTCTGCCTCTGACAGTCGCCGGGATCCCGTCTATGCACATCTGTTTGGATTTCATACCGGAGCTTATTGCCCAGCCAGAACTTGAAAAACAGGTAATGCACATTTTAAAACTTGAAGAAAAATTTGATTGCTTTTCAGTGTGGCTATTAGAAAAGATATTTTATAAATTTTATCATTTAAACTTTTCAAAAGATTTACCATGTGGATTTTGTATTGCAGATATTTGCTATACAGCTGCTTTCTCACTTGTGTATCCAGTACGCATTACCAAAGTCACTTAGTGTGGCTCGGTTAGCTGTCAATGTTATGGGGACTTTGCTAACAGGTGTGTAGCCTATCAACATCAACAAAAGTATCTCATAACACTTATTACATGTATTTTCTGAACTTTAAGACTCGGCAGCTTTTAATGAGACAAGATTTTTCTGTGTGGCCTTGGCTGTCCTTGAACTCACTGTGTAAATCAGGCTGGCCTTGAACTTACAGAGATCCTCCTGACTTTGCCTCCCAAGTGCTGGGATGGCATGTGCTACTATGGTTAGCTTATTGGTGTTTTAATGAGTCAGTATGACACAGTATATGTTGCTCTAATCTTAACCTATACCATCCTTTGAGTTACTTTTCTTTTTTTAATTCCATACTTACAAATATGATTTATAGTATAGAAGAAGCATAGACACTTTTGTTTTGTGAATGTGTATATATATCATATGTATTATATATTAGTTATAATACTTTTTCAATAAATGAAAATAATACCTGAAGAATTAGAATAAAAATTAGAAATTACTAAGTGTACTCAATTCCAGAAACAAAAATATTTGAAAATGTCTTAGATAGCTGGATGGTGGTGGTGGCCTATGCCTTTAATCTCAGCACTGGGAGGCAGAGGAAAGTGGATGAGGCCAGCCTGGTCTACAGAGTTCTAGGATAGCCAGGGCTATACAGAGAAATCCTGTCTCAAAAAAAAAAAAAGTAATAAGTTAATATATATATTAGGTATTTCCTTAAATTCTACAACCTATTCCACAACTTACCCTGTATTTTTACCCACCTTCTGGTTTGAAGAGTAAATGTTATAAAAGAAAACAACTTCAAAATTATATGAGTACGTTTCATCCTTTAGACGGTTGTGTCCTTTCTCTGTGTTCTTTCAATAGTTTGTTCATTTTCTTTCTATTGATTCCACCTCATGCTACAGTAATTTATAGTGGTCCAGGGTTTATGTTGCATTTAGTCCTGGTGTTACCACTAACTGTTATGTCACCTGGAATAAGTGTTACTTTTTTCCTCAGGACCTCAGATTCTTGCCTTGCACATGCTAGACAAGAACTCTATGCTAAAGTACCTCTCTCCTTCCCAGCCTTGGAATTGGAACAATGGTTTTTTTGTTTGTTTTGTTTTTTGTTTTGTTTTTTTGAAACAGGGCCTCACTATGTAGATCAGGCTATCCTCAAACTCAGAGCTCTGCCTGCCTCTGCTTCTTGAGGGCTGGGATCTTTTAGAAGCATGCACAACCACAGTGGGCCTTAGAACAACTTTTACAACTTCCCTAAAGTTTTCTCATCTGCACAACCCGTGTGATCCATTTGTGAGAACCGGGTGAAATAATGCAAGCAGTGTACTTATCATAGTACAGGGTCATAATAAAAATGTGGGTCTTGGTGATGACTAATTAGTAGAGTACAGGCTGTTAAAATTAGAGTGGACAGCATCTTATAAAACTTAGTCTTCCAGGGAAACGCCAGGGCCAAGAAGTAGGAGTGGGTGGGTAGGGGAGCAGGGTGGGGGGAGGGGGGATATAGGGAAGTTTCGGGATAACATTTGAAATGTAAATAAAGAAAATATCTAATAATAAAAAATGAGGACCTTAAAAAAACAAAAACAAAACTTAGTCTTCCTAGCACAAAACATAGTATTAACATGTTGTGTAGGATGCCTGGTTGAATTTATATTTGCAAAACAATTATGTTGCTTTTCTTCCCACCAGTTCTGACACAAGCTAAGCGGTACTCTTTTTTCATGCCAACTCTTCCAAGTTTGGTCTCCTTTTGTCGAGCATTTCCTCCACTGTATGAGGATATTATGTCTTTGCTAATTCAAATAGGACAAGTGTGTGCCTCTGATGTTGCCACTCAGACGAGAGACATCGATCCAATCATTACACGTAAGTGCTACCTCACTTTAATGTTTCAAACAAGACTATATTCATTTCAGAATATCTTGCCTTAATTATTTTTTCTCCTTATTTTGTAGGTCTTCAACAAATAAAGGAGAAACCTAGTGGATGGTCTCAAATTTGTAAAGATCCATCTTATAAAAATGGATCCAGGGACACTGGAAGCATGGATCCTGATGTCCAGCTCTGTCATTGTATTGAAAGCACAATAATTGAAATAATAAACATGAGTGTTAGTGGAATTTAAAAAAACAATTTTAAGTGCAGCCACTTGCTGCACTTACTGAATCTGGACTTTTTGAGAACTCTAAACTGAATGAGAATAGTGAGATCTGGAATTGCTGAAGTGACTCAACTCAGCATGAGGACAATTTAGAGCTCTCTGAGAATTGTACTTGTTTGATTGGCATATCTTTGGATCTCCTCTGATGGTATGTTTATATTGTAGCAGCTGAACTTCTTTTCCACTGGGGACACTTTAAGAAACTTGTTACTAAAAAGGGATTGGTTCCTGTACTTAGTGTTTGACATGAATAAAGATTGCCAGGCCTTTAATTTAATTGCTTAAAAAAATGAGCCTGTGGATATCCCTCATATTTGTGAGCTTTCAACAGTCTTCAACAAAGAGAGGAGAGGAAGGAGAAAGAAAGAGGGATGTAGGGCAGGAATCATTTAGAAAAAATTACCATTTAAGTACACAGAAATCTTACAGACTTGTAATGCAAGTAACAGTATTACAGGTTGAAATTCTAATTTGTTAGAGACAGTAGTAAGATGGCTTTAAAAAAAATAAAAAATAAAAAATAAAAAGGCAGATAAGCCAGGTGTGGTGGAGCATGCCTTAATTCCCAGCCCTAGGGAGAAAGGGAGAGGCAGGTAGATCTCTGACCAGGCCATCCTGGTTTATGTAGTGAGTTCCAGGAAAGTCAGAGCTACATAATGGACCCTGTCCAAAAAAAAAAGACTACTAAATGACTGCCTTGGAATTACAGATGAAGATACAAAGATTTCACAAATCTGCTTCAATTTTTCCCAATATATGAAGCCATATGTTTAAAGAGATACTTGAATACTTCGAAATTTTAAGATACTGATTGTAGTTACAGAAACATCTTTGTGCAAAGAAGAACCTGAAAGTAAATTTCATTTATTCTTTTTAAAATTTATTTTTATAATACTGTATTATCTAGTTCTCAGCGTAGCAAAGATGTATCAAATTAAATGAACTTTAGAGCAATAAACCCCAGTAGTGCTCTTGGTTCATCAGCAGGATTATAATTCACATTTTACTTTGAGGAGATCTTTGAGTAAGAAAATACAGTATTTGAACCTCAGGAAAAATTATAATGTGGAAAATGCTGTGTTGCTGACTTTTTCAGCCCTCTGTTAGGAGCTTCATGATTAAGGCGATGCATTCATAATCATTTTTGTAAAATTAAGTACCTTATGTACAAGGTACTTCTTTGCTCTTTGAGAAATACCTCAATCATATGCCACCCTACTCAGAGCAGACCTCTGGTTAAAGAAGGTAGTAAGCTAAAAGGAATTTTTTTTTTTTCCAAAAAGGAATTTAGCTTCATCCTTTCCTCTCCTACATAGTCACATCTCATTTTCCTTTGTCACTCCTGACCCTACCTCATGAAGGTGTTCTATTAAAACAAGTTTATAGCTGTTTCCAATCATGAAGTGCATCGTATCATGCATGGTAGAATATATATATATATATATATATATATATATATATATATATATATATATAACTTTTTATTAGATGCTTAATGTTCAATTAATTAATTTTGATGTGAAGAGTAAAAGAATATGTTTTAAAGATACACCACAAGAATTTTCCTATTTTTAAATGAGGCAGTTCTGTAGTCTCTTAAGATTAAACACAACTGCTCCTGTTTTGTTTGTAAATGAGGCCTTTCTGGAATATTTTCTGTGAATAGTAGAATCCGTTAGGAATTCTGAATTATTTGAAGTATGTTTTGTAATGAAATACAGTACACATTTTGTGGATCAATTTTCAAAGAGTAGTCATAACCTACTGTGTTAATAACAGCCTGTTTTTCATCCAATTTGTTGATGATGTAAATAAAATGTGTAAATAATATTAGTAAATGTTAATCATATATCTTAAGTTAAGGTTATAAACTTTGTCACAATGTGATTTTTTTTTATTCAAGTCAAAACAGATGTGTGCAACTATTTTGGATATTGATTTATAAACATTCATTCTTTACCAATGAACTGTAGTTTTTGTATTTTATTTCACAACTGTTAATATAAAATTACCAGGAGAGAGTTAGAATGTAGGACACCCTAGTTCTGGGGCTTTAATATATCCCTTTCTTTAAGGTCACATAAATGAAAGGACAGTAAGACCATGGAACTCTAGGATTGTAGTTACTGATGGTTATGAGTCCCCATATGGGTGCTAGGAATGTAATCTGGGTCCTGTACAAGAGAAGCAAGTGCTCTTAACCACTGGGCCACCCTCTTCAGATCCTGGAGTCTGCTTTTATAAAACCAATTTCACAGGACTTTTTTTTTTTTCTTGGAAACAGCTTATTTTTTAAAAATCATTTTATTGAATAATCTATTGAACTGATAAATCAGAACTTGTACCCCATTACTAGACTAGAGACTATAAATTTTCAGTGTTACAACTGACACTTGTCAACTGAGGAATTCACTTTTAGATTATGCTTTTAGGATAAATTAAGGCCATTGAGCTTACTATGTCAAAGGTAATGTATTTTATGCTGACAAATTCCATCATTTTAGGAAGCTGCATAAACAAAAGAACACAGGGCAACCAGTCTTGCTCTCTAATTGACTGAAGAAAAGTACTTCACAGTTTTGCCTTTTAGAGTCCCTATTAGTTTGATGAAGGTTAGGCTACAAACAACGACAACAATAACAGAATATCTATTAAAACAATCTAATGGCCAAGAAATTAATTTGTCAAGGTTGTGGTTAAACCCCTTATAATTGAGGAAATTGTACTTCTTGGCAAGGAATAAAATGGTATGCAAGGTAGGTGAACTCTAGTATTAGATCGATGTGATCAGGAGAGATTATCTGCCTCAGATTGTATCCGAGAAAGCCTTGAACATCACGGAATAACATACAAAGTACCACAGGACCTTCTCACTTATTTTAGTATTGTAGTGACAATTCTGGTGCAGTCTGCATTCCTCTTTCTTCAGATACTGTAACCATGGGAGGTTATTTGTATGATAGACAACGGGGAAAAAAAAAAGGTTTCCTTTTCGTCGCAAATTAGTCTTCCAGTCATAGGGAACTAGCTGTCTAGGTTAAATCAGCCATTTCCAAAAGTGGTACTGTAAGACCCGTAGAGCCTTATGTCCAGGGAGTCCCACTCACAGAAACACAGAGACGGAGATCGATGCAACAAGCAAAAGGTTTAATGATCCAGCGCATTGGGGCCATCCTACAATCGGGGCAGAGGTGACCCCGAACATTTCAAGCATACATCTTTTATACAGTTCTTGGGGGCAGACTTCAGCAACAGTATGAGTTGGTTAAAGCTTAGTAGTAGTGTGCATTGACCTTTCTCAGCATTGGTTGTTCTAAGTGGGGTGAGGTCTTATCTTCAAAGGGGAACTGAATTATCTGCACCTGGCACACCCTGCTCTGCAGTAAGGGCCTTCCTGTTTTTCTGGAACATTCCAGGAAGGGGAGTTAGTCATAATCCTTCTGCAGAAAGTACCCAAAGTCTTATTTCTGGCAAGATCTATCTAGCAGCCATTTTGTGCTTCTTAAACTCTCACATTCCCCCTTTTTTCTTGTGAGTATTTCAATCCTGAAATTATAGCTTGAAAGACCCCCGAAAGGAGACCCTCACTCAAGTCTCGGGACAGCGGCAGACCCCCAAGAAATCACAAGAGACCAAGCTTGATGCAAATCACACAAGGCTTTATTCAGAGAAAGCCAGAGCTCTGGGGATGACTCATATCCCACGCAGGGGTAGAGAAGTTGACCAAGAGGGGAGATGGGACTCTCCATTTACCGGCCTTCAAGGGGAAAAGAGAAGGGGAGAGTAGGGGATTTCCAGATCACATGTCCCTAAGCAACCAATCAGGTAGGTTTCAATTTCCTGATCTGAGGTGATTTTCAAGAAATGGGTGCAGGAGTGATACAAGGAAGGAGTCATGCGAGGCGCAGCTGCAAGCAAAATGGCACAGGGGTAATGCAACTCTATTGGCTAACGGCTGGTATATGGGGCAATCCAGGATTGGTTCCACCTGAAGTTTCTGGGGAAACTTTCTGAATTCAGCCCAGTAACCAAGCCGTAAACACTTGGCAGTGGGCTACAGCGGTTGGCAAACACACGGGTTCAAGGTACGGTCAGAATATTCTGCACAAACATTTCCAGAATCAATGGAGCAAGTTAAACTTTTACTCTCAGGCAGAGGCAGGCGGATTTCTGAGTTCAAGGCCAGCCTGGTCTACAAAGTGAGTTCCAGGACAGCCAGGGCTATACAGAGAAACCCTGTCTCGAAAAACCAAAAAAAACAAAACAAAAAACAAAAAAAAACCAAAAACAAAACCAAAAAACTTTTACTCTCTGCCAACAGTAAGGTCTATTTTGGACACAAGTCTAGGGACTTTTATATTCTGTCTGGATCTTTCAGCTCACTCTGACTTAACTCTTTATACTGTTGTCTCAGTGTTATAATCTGAACTGTGCTTTTATGCATTCTCTCATAAAGGCTAGCAAGCAACTTAAAATGCAGGAACCAAAAGTTAAAAGCAACATCAGGATTAGCAATGGTCCCAGAAGTATAGAAATTAGGGTGGCGAGCCATGGGAAAGAGTTAAACCAAGATTAAACCACCCCTGGTTCTGTTCTCTTTCTCTTTGCCAGTCCCTCTCTCACTTTGGCCATTGAATCTTTTACCTCTCCAGAGTGCTCTATGTAGAAGCAGCATTCTTTTTAGGGCTGCACACAGATCTCCTTGTTGGAGGAACAGGAGATCCAAGCCTCTCCTATTTTGGAGGACCACTTCTGACAGCGAGGTCAGAGACTCCTGGAGCTTAGAGATGGAGTTTTCCATCTCTACAATATCAGCATTTATGGTAGACCTCAGACTTCAGTAACTCTGGCTCTGCAAGGCCAGTGCAGATGATCCCGTAGCAGCCCCACCACTCCCAGGCCCACCCCCAACAAGACTGAACTTTTCCCACACACAATCCCTGCCCAGTGATAGCTGACAAGGTAAGTCTGGTGCTCTTCTGCTGCCACTGGCATGTTGTGGCATCAACAGAGTGATTGAGCATTTTATAAATGCCATGCCTTCATAGTAAGGAGGAGCCACATCATAACAGAGCCAACATGATTTAGTGCCTTCAGGGTTGGTGCTGTTGATAACTCTGAAAGCTTCTTGAACTAGATGCGTTAAAGAAGATTGCCCAGGCGATTCAAGGGAAATAGTCTTGGTGATCCTTTTTGAAGGAGCCACAGTACCATGAGAATTGGGGGGGGGGGTGTTAGCCTGGAACTAGATGGGGGGTGTTGGCCTGGGATTTATCTCATCTGGGGCCAAGACTTTGTTGGGGCCTAAAGGAGTGTAGGGGGTCTCTATTTTTAATCTGATAGTGAACAATAATCCCTCATCATATCTTTCCTTGTAAAACCTAAGACCCCAGGTGTATCCTTTTGTCCATTCTAGAGCTCTTTTCCCTGGTTCAGTGAAGGTGACATGGAGCGGATGGCACCAGTTGGTACACTCGGCTAGGTCAAATCCTCCAGGTACATA
Source organism: Mus minutoides (assembly GCA_902729485.2). Classification (NCBI taxonomy): domain Eukaryota; kingdom Metazoa; phylum Chordata; class Mammalia; order Rodentia; family Muridae; genus Mus; species Mus minutoides. Next base: position 157,922 of record LR750145.1, on the reverse strand, counting down.
AGGCTCTAGGGAATAGTTGGCTGTTACTTTAATATAGTCCCAGCTTGAGGAGGGCTTCCAGTAGGCTTCACCTGAAGTTTCGCAACCCCAGCTCTTGCAGAAGAAGTCAGCCTTACCTCCGCATTTTGGATTGAGGGACTGACTTCGGTGGGGCCCAGGGCAGACATAGAAGGGGTGGATTCGAAGCATGCTTCTATCCCTTTGGTTAGAGCAACCACCCCATGGGTCTCTCGGATGTTTTTCTACATACGGAGGGGGTGTTGAAGGTGCCCTCTGAGTGTCAGAATACCCCTCCAAGTCCCAACCAGGAGGGGCTCCTATAGCCAACTTACAGACGTCAGGGAAAAGGTCAGGCCACCAGGTAGATGGGGTGGTAACCTTGGATAGACTCCAAATGGTGTTTCCAGCCCCTGATATCACCTGCCACGTTAGGTTGTGTGGCTGGTGGGGACCAAGGTCTGCAGAACATAAGGAGAAGAAACTAAGACACAGTACCAGGGGAAGAGCTTGCATTTTTGGCCCCTTTGATGATCTTCAGTTTCAGAGGGTTATCCGTAGCCTGGGCCTTCCAGGCAGGGTGGTCTTCTGGAATTCTGGTCTCAGCTAAGGGGGCAGGTTTCACATGTGAGGCATGTATCCAGGCAGCAATTCTGTCTACTTTGACAGCCGTTGGAGTAGTTAGCAGTACTAGATAGGGTCCTTTCCAACGGGGCTCAAGCCTCTGGGCACGTAGACTGAATCTCCAACCTGGAACTGATACGATGTCTTAGGGGTACCAGGCTCATATGCAGCTGCCAGATGTGATCATACTTCTCTCTGCACCACCTGCAGGCCTTTTAACCTGGCATATAAATCATTGTTACTATGACAAGTGGGCCCAAGGACATCCCCCAGGAAAGTCAGGGGAGCAGGAGTTTCATATAAGTTTTCATAAGGAATCAGACTAAAGTGGGAGTGGGTATTCCTGACTCTAAACAGGGCCAAGGTAAGGAGCACCACCCAGTCAGTGCCAGTCTCCATGGTCAATTTTGTCAAGGTCTCTTTTAGAGTTCTGTTCATCCTCTCTACCTGCCCTGAGCTTTGAGGTCTGTAAATACAGTGAAGTTTCCAGTTGACCTCTAGGTACCTGGCCATTCCCTGGCTTACCTTGGCAACAAGGCAGGGCCGTTGTCAGATCTGATTACCTTGGATATTCCAAATTGGGGAAAAATCTCTTCCATTATCTTCTTCTTCACCACCACCGTTGACGGCCTTTTGTTTGGTAGGGAAGGCTTCTATTTATCCTGAGAAAGTATCTATGAAAACTAGAAGATATTTGTAGCCATACTTGCCTGGTTTTATCTTGGTGAAGTCCACTTCCCAGTAGGCTCCTGGCTTATCTCCCTGAGGTCTCTTACTGGAGTCACTTTGCATCTGTAAGTGCGACGTGCCTCCCTCAACCAGCAAGAAAGACACGCCACCACTGGGATCTTCTCAGTCAGCCTTATTCTGGAGCACCTTGATAGTAGATTCCCAGGACCCTGGACAGCAGCAGAGCTGCTGCTTTTATACTCTCCCAGGAAAGGGGGGAGGGTGTCGTAGTGGTTGCAGATTGGTGCACCAAGCTATCCCTCATTAGTATGTGGCCCATTCATTGGTGCCACAAACCATGCCTCATTAGCATATTTTCCCTTCGGGAGGGGCTACTGCCTAAGGAGGACCTGAAGAGAGCTGCGCATGCACGCTAGGCTCCCTCCTCTGGTAGCTGGCCGGTCCCGTGCCATTTTGTAATGGGGCGGAGCCGGAGGCCTTCCCGGAGGCCGGATGAGGCTTTCCTGGAGCCCGGGCAGCCACTTTCCTGGGCGCCGGGGGGGGGGGGGGGGGGGGGGGGGGGGGGGGGGGGGGGGGGGGGGGGGGGGGGGGCGGCGCGGTCTCTCCCGTGTCAGCGGCGGGTGGCATGGCCTCTCCCGAGTCGGCGGCTTCCTACATGTAAGCATTTACCTTTTGGCAGGGCACACAACTGTGAACTATTTGTTCTACCAGGTGTTTTAGTCCTGGAATATAATACTTAGATCTTAAGGCAGTTTGAGTTAGCTTGCTTATCCCTCAGGTGGGTCCATTGATGCATTTGTCTTATCATTGTCCATGCTTGTTCCTGTGGTAGAATCTTTTTTCCTGATGGCATATACCAGAGTTCCTTTTCCTGATCAAAGCGGTTGTTGGGATCCTTTGAAATAACTGTCAGATCTTCAGCAGAGCACCAAAGGTTGGGTCCTGATGATCCTGGTCTTGAACCACCATCACTGGGCTGACTTTCAAGGCCACTGCTCTAGCCTTCCCATCTGCCAGATTATTTCCTCTGGCTACAGAGAAGCCACCCTTCTGGTGGCCCGGACAGTGTATGATACTGACTTTTGCTGGCTGATGCAAGACTTTTAACAAGGCCAGAATCTCAGTTTTGTGCTTAATCTCTTTTCCTCCAGAGGTTAGCAGTCCTCACTGCTGGTAAATGGCACCATGAACATGTACTGTGGCAAAGGCATACCTGCTGTCCGTATAGATGTTAATCTTCTTATCCTTCCCTAACTCAAGGGCCTTGATGAGGGTAATGAGCTCAACCTTTTGGGCAGAGGTTCCTTCAGGCAGAACCTGTGTCCACACAATTTGTTGTCCAATCTATGACGGCAGCACCTGCTCTATGCCTTCCTCCCTCCAGAAAACTGTTTCTATCAGAGAACCAGGTAGCCTTAGTATCCACAAGAGGCTGATCAGACAGATCTTTGTGCCAGCTGTGTGCTTCGGCAAGCACTTGCTGAAAGTCGTGGATGGGGACTCAAGGTCAGGGTCTGGAAGCAGGGTGGCCAAGTTCAGGTCCATGGAGGATGCAAACATGATTCTGTCAGAGTTAAGCAACAGAGTCTGTATTTGAGTACATTGTAGCTATCAATGCACCAGAAGAGGGTACCAGATCCCAGAACAGATGGTTGTGAGCCACCATGTGGTTGCTGGGAATTGAACTCAGAACCTCTGGAAGAGCAGTCGGTGCTCTTAACCACTGAGCCATCTCTCCAGGCTAGCAACAGAGTCTGATAGTGGGTCATATGAGCATTGGTAAGCCACCGGTTGGGTGGCTGGCGAACCATGTTCTCCAGAGCATGTGGAGCAGATACCACCAAGTCCTGTCCTATATATAGTTAATTTGTCCACATCTTTGACTAGGATAGCAACTAAGGCCATGAGTGGGAGGCAAGCAAGCCACCCTGCTGCCACTGGGTCCAATTTTTTGGACAGATATGCCACTGGCCTTTTCTATGGACCTAGTTTCTGAGTCAAGACCCCTTTTGCTATGCCCCTATTTTCTGCCACAAACAAGTGGAAGGGCTTGGTCACATCTGGGAGACCCAGGGTAGGGGCTGTCATGAGGGCCATCTTAATGGCATCAAAAGCTCGCTGCTCCTTTTCTACCCACAAAAAGGGCTGTTTGCTCTTGGTGAGTGTGTATAACAGAGCTGCCATCATGGGAAATCCAGGTATCCACAGGCGGCAGAAGCCTGCTGTGCCCAAGAACTCTTGGAACTTGTTTTTGGTTCATGGGCGGCGGAATGTAGAATAGTTTCTTTTCTAGCCTCCGACAGCCACCTCTTTCCCTCCTTAAGCAGATACCCCAGGTAACTAACCTGTTGTGTGCAGATTTGGGCCTTCTTAGCTGAGGCACGGTAGCCCAGTTCTCCTAGTTCAGTGAGAAGGCATTTCATTCCTTCCAGACATAGTTCTTTGCTGGAAGTGGCCAACAGGAGGTCATCTACATAGTGTAAGAGAGTTACCTAGGGGTTGGGTACCCAGAACATGGCCAGATCTTGGTGGAGAGCCTTGTCAAAGATGGTGGGGGAGTTCTTGAAACCCTGGGGCAGGCGAGTCCAGGTGAGCTGGACTATCATGCCCAAATCTGGGTCCTTCCATTCAAAGGCAAAGTATTCCTGACTTTTGGTAGCCAGGACAGGCAGAAGAAGGCATCTTTGAAGTCCAACACTGTATACCAAGTTCTGGAGGGAGGCAAGGAACTCAACAGGTTGTATGGGTTAGGGACCGTTAGGTGGAGATCGGTTACTTGCTTGTTCACTTCCCAGAGGTCCTGGACAGGTCAATAGTCAGGGAGGAGTGGGGGTGTTCCAGGCAGATTGAAACTTCCACAGGATCCCCAACTGGAGGAGGTACAAAATGTAAGGTCGGATTCCATCTCAAGTCTCCTTAGACATAGGATACTGGTGGACTGTTATCAGGCTACATAGGTCTACATGGACAGGGAGCTGATTTTTGGTCTTCCCCATCCCTGCAGCTTCTGCCCATGCCTGTGGGTAATTTTGCAACCACCAGTCCATATCTTTAACTTCTTGGCTCCTGTTTTCAAACAATTGATATTCATCCTCTAACTTCCTGGCCAATACCTGGATGGGCTCTCCATGACGGCCTTTGACTTGTGGTCCCTCAGGGAGGAAATGGATCTGTGCCCCCATCTTGGTGAGATCTCTCCCCAACATGGTGTAGGGGCATTCAGAAATAACAATGATCAAGTGGGATACCTGGCCCACGCCAAGATCTACTGTTCTTTGGGTAGTCCATGAGTATTTGTTTCCTGTAGCCCTCTGGACCCAGAACTTATTAGAAATGGGTCCATCAGTTTGCAATAGGAGTGAGTGTTGGGCCCCTGTGTCCACAAGAAACTGGGTGGGTTTCCCCTCCACTTTAAGGGTTACCCTGGGTTTGGGAACAGGTCTAAACCCTGTTCCCCCAATCACTGTCCTCTTGTATGGCCAGCACCTTGGGGCCTATTTGCCTCTTTTCAGGGGTGTAGAGTCCCCTCTTCTTCTTCTTCTTCTTGGATCAGTCTTGTCCAATGACCTTTTTCTTTACAGTAGGCACACTGATCATTAGCCAGGGGCTCTCTTCTGTTGCCAGGTACTATCTTACTAGGTTTTCTAGTTTCTCTGACTACAGTGGCCAAGATCCTGTGGAGGTTCCTCTCCTGTTTCTTCTCTCTTTTGAGCTCTCTAGCTTCCTGTTCCTTCTGCCTTCTCTCCTCATTCTCGTCTTCTGACTCTTGGTTATGATATACCTTCTCAGCTACTTGCACTAGTTCCCTTAGAGACTTGTCTTATAATCCCTCAAGTTTCTGCAACTTCTTTCTAATATCTCTGCTAGATTGGTCAATAAAGGCTACAGTAACTGTTGCCTTATGCTCTTCATTGTTAAGATCATAGGAGGTAAACTGGCGAAAGGCCTCCATAAGTCTCTCTAGGAAGTCAGAGGGAGACTCATTCAGCCCCTGTACCACTTCCCTTACCTTAGTAAAATTGGTGGGACAGTGTGCTGAACTTCTGAGACCTGACATCAGAGCCTGGTGGTGGACCTTCAGGTGCTCCCTACCTTCAGGGGTGTTAAAGTCCCAGTTCAGTCTGGTCAATGGGAAGCCTGCATCAATATCCACTGGCAGGAGGGAAGGGCGCCCACCTGACCCCGGGACATGTATCCTAGCCTCAAGGAGGATTCGCTGCTTTTCCTCTGTGGTAAAGAGAACCTGAAGCAGTTGCTGACAACATCCCATGTGGGCTGATGGGACAAGTGATTCAAGCAAGTTAATTAGACCTTGTGGATTCTCAGAAAATGAGGGGTTATGAGTTTTCCAGTTATATAAGTCAGTGTAGGAAAACGTTGATGACCCTGTTCATTGGGGGACCATAGGCCCCGAGGGGCAGAATATGGGCACCCTCAGGAGTTGCCTACATTGTCTCCAAGTCCCCTGAGCAGGTGCCTCTGACCTGGGGAGGGACGAGGAAGGTGAGTCCCCTTGGTTCTCCAGGCAGAACAGGTGGGGCCAAAGGCCCTGAAGCTTGAACTGCCTGAGGACAGAGAGAAAGAGAGAGAGAGAGAGAGAGAGAGAGAGAGAGAGAGAGAGAGAGAGAGGGGGAGGATAAAGGGGAGGGAGATGAAGAAGAAGATCAGTATCTGTGGTGGGGAGAGCATCTTTCTTGGGCCTGTCCTGAAGGGTGAAGATTGGCACAGCCATTGGTCCTGAAGAGGAAATAAAAGGGCTCTTCGTTACCGCGGCGTTAAGGCCGCTTCTGCCAATCCCTGGCAGACAACAGCTTGGTCGAGTTGCAACCCGAAACCAAACAGACTTGCAGCCAACTCAAAATAGAGGGAACAGACGGAATAGACGCGCGCAAAGGGCAGACACAGAGACAGCCCCGGTACCTGCTCGAGCAATCCTCCGGTCTCCTGTCACTGGCTCCGCGAGCAGGACGATTCCCGGAATTTGTCCCGGTCTTTCTCGCGGGGGTGGGGGCGGTGCTCGTCTTCCGGTGCCGCTAAGTACTTTAGGGTGATTTTACTTCGCGGGCTCCCATTGGGCGGTACAGCGTTGACCTCGTACGATGATTGGCTGTTTCCTTTTCCGGCCTGGCGGTGTGATTGGCTGCCTGGGAACCGAGGGGCGGGAGGCGCGAATTCGTCTGTGTGGCGCTGCGGAGTGCAGGCCGGGGAAGGAGGAGTGGCTGTACACTTGGTACCTGGCAGCGTCCGGACAGCGGGTGAGGGAGAATTTTCGTACTCGCTCGCTCACTTTCCTTGTGGATCGGCTCCGCGTGGCCTTCTGTCAAACGTCAGCCTTTCCTTTTCTCTGGGAGCGGGAGCCAGCCGCGGGCGAATGGAAAGGAGGGCGCGGGGAGGGGACGGGCTCCTGCAGGCTGGCGCTGGCGGGCTTTCGGGCTCTGCGGTGTGGCTTCCCGTGGACGCGTGAGAACTGGGAGCGTGGGGAAGGAAAGCTGAGGGGCAGGAAGCCTGTCCTTACCTTCTGTGGACACAGGCTGGAGGTAGCCCCGGCTCCCGCGATACTTCTGGGCGGGCGACAGATTTGTCTCCTCGCCCCCCCCTCGCTCTCTTAAAGAGACAGGGTCTCACCCTCCAGCTCAAGGCTGGGCCGGAACTCGGTGGGCAGACCGGGCTGCCCTGGATCTTACAGAGATCCGCCCGATTATTGGGGGCCAGAAGAATTGCGCCACCACATCCGGAGTTGTGATTCTCTGATGAGTTCTACAAGTGAAGCGCCCGCGTTTCGAGAGGAATGTTGCCGCCACAGCTCCAGGCATAGATTGCCAGCTCGATTAATTTTAGTAACACAATATTGAGTTTTTGCTGCAGAATAAGAGGTTAGTTAGATTCCATTAAACCTCAGAGGTTTATAGATAAAGATCAGTGGTTGGATACCTTTTTCTAATAATATCTTTTATTTATTCTTTGATAGTTTATGCATATATACAAGGTATCTTGACCAATCCCCAGTACATCCTCCACACTGCTCCGGGACCCCTTCACACGCCCCTCCCATCCAATGAGTCCAATTAGTACCGCCTGATAGGATGTTGGCTGGTCTTGTTGGCTTGATTTTATGCAGGTCTTGTCTGACAGAACAATATTTAGAACTGAAAAATAACTTAAGAGTGGTGGGTTTTTTTTTTTTTTTTGAGCACAGAAGCTGTGGTTAAAGTTATTATTGACTTCATGACCTTCTGTCTTAATCATCTCCATTCACATTTTATCAGATTTTCTCACCGTTGTAAAAATTCTTCAGTCAATAGAAGTGTCTGGGAGGGAGGTTAGGTGATGCAAACAGTGGGTTTCAAATCCATTATTCTTTCCATTATAGTCTCCTGATTTCAGAATTACGGAGCTGGCTCAGCAGGTAAAGGACACAACCAAGCTAGCAGTGTTTAATTCCTGAGACCCACATGGTGAGAGGAGAGAACCTATTCCGGCTCCAGAACATTGTCTTCTCGCTTCCACACACCTGTCACGCCATGCTGATTCTCCTCCCCCAGTAAACTAAAAGATGATTAAAAAAAAAAATTAAGAGGATTTCTGTGGAGAGATACTTTCTCCCTGACAACAGTTTTTAAAGTAAACATCATCGCAGAAAATTTAGACTTACAGGTGTAAAATGTTAAGTCATAGACACAACCTGTGCTTCCTGCCCCATTCATCTCCCTTTTCCTTCTAACTGGGAGAGTGTGAAAGGGGCAAACAGGAATGTACAGGATAAGAGGAAACAGTGAGGCTCTGGAATAGCTGAGCTGCTTCAGAAATCTGTTGTCTCTGTAAGTTGATTATATGTAATCAAACTTGTTATAGGAGCTTGTGTTTCATCTGCCATGCACAGAATTTTTTTTTTTTTTTACATTATTTAACTTTTACAGCAGTCCTGTAAGGCTTGTTTCTGTTAGGATTCCTATTCTGTCCCTGAGGACATGGAGTTCTAGAAAAGTTAAGTGACTTGCCTTGTGTCACATAACTAATACGTCATGGAGTGCCAGTCTAGGCTGGTCGGACTCTAGTGAATGCTCTTGACCCTGAGATTTATTTATAAGACTAAGAAAATTTTTTTTTATTTCTATTATTTTATAGATTGCTTATTCCGGTTTTTATTATCAGACTTCAGCTCTATTGCTAGGTGTCTGGTTTTCTTTGAATGACATTATTTCGATATGTAAACTGTAATACTTTTTATATTTGTGAGTGTATGTGTAGATATGTATGCCAGGTAAATGCAGGTTATTGCAGAAGCCAGATAAGGGTGTGGGAGTCCTTAGAGCTGGAGTTACAGGCCTTTGTAAGGTGCCTGATGTGGGCTCTGGGAATCCATCTCGCCAACCCTTCGATACTTATTTTATTGTTTCTGTTGTAGTGAAGCACCTAAGGTATAGAAGAAAGCAGAATGTCCTCAGTGTCATCTGAATACACCATCGGTGGGGTGAAGATTCACTTTCCCTGTAGAGCTTATCCAGCACAGCTTGCGATGATGAATTCTGTAAGTCTCTTATAGCAGTTGAGTCTTTATCAAGGGGCTGTGGCTTGTGATTCCAAGTATACATTGAATTTGTGACTATTCACAGGTACAAAATGATGGCTAGTATTTGTTGGATTCATCTGGAAGAACATCTAAGTTCTAGGAAAGTGATATGATAACTCTTAAGCTGTTTATGTTTAGCCGGGCAGTGGTAGTGCACACCTTTAATCCCAGCACTTGGCAGGCGGATTTCTGAGTTCGAGGCCAGCCTGGTTTACAGAGTGAGTTCCAGGACAGCCAGGACTACACAGAGAAACCCTGTCTTGAAAAACAAAAACAAAAACAAAAAGCTGTGTATGTTTAAGTTAGGATGTAGCAAGAACATCTGAAAAACAGTTTCAGCTCCTTTAGAATTTTGATTTTTATTCTTCATGTTCACTACCTTTATATTTCTATTCAAAGTCATTATAACTCCTTCTACTCACAGTATCTCATCACGTTTTTCTCATAGATATTTATAGGTATTAGTATTGCAGTCTTTGGTTTGTTTGCTTGTTTGTGTTTTTAGATTATTTTTATGTGTATGAGTGTTTTGCCTGCATGTGTATCTGTGCAACATATGTGTGCCTGAGGCCTGAGGGGCCTAGAATAGGGCATCAGATCTCCTGGAACTGGAGTTACAGGTGGTTGTAAGCTACCACATGGTGCTGGGAATTGAACCTGGGTCTTCTGCACGGGTAACAGCTGCTCTTAAGTGCTAAACCACCTCTCTAGCACTTATCACTCACTGTTCCTTAGAAACTGCTTGTGCTTGTATAATTAAATATAAGTTGCTTTTTAAAATTCTCATGCTTGATATGTTTATAAATCCAGCAGACTGTTCAGAAGAAATGTAAAAGGAATAAAGTCTTAAATTTAATAAAAATTCTCTAGTTCTTCCTGTGCTGTAACTGTGTTTCCTGGAGTGCATCCTGACTCTTCTGTGCTGTTCTAGTCATGGTCCTGTTCAATGGAGAGAGATCTAATAAAGTAATCATTTATTATTTTCTTCTTCTTTTTTTTTTAGATTTATTTTATTTATTACATGTAAGTACACTGTAGCTCTCTTCAGACACTCCAGAAGAGGGCGTCAGATCTCGTTACGGATGGTTGTGAGCCACCATGTGGATGCTGGGATTTGAACTTATCACCTTCGGAAGAGCAGTCGGGTGCTCTTACCCGCTGAGCCATCTCACCAGCCCCTATTTTCTTCTTTTTAAAATTGACATCTTTGTCCACAGATTGTCAGAGGACTAAACAGCAGCCAACATTGTTTGTTGGAGAGTCCCACAGGAAGTGGAAAAAGTTTAGCCTTACTTTGTTCTGCATTAGCATGGCAACAGTCTCTTAGTGGTAAGTAAAATCCTTTTTAAAAAAAATATTATATTTATTTTTGTATGCATATTTGTGTGCACATGTGCTATGGGGTGGAGGTCAGAGGAGAAGTTTCTAGAATCATTTCTCACCTTCCACCATATGGTCAGTGGCACGTGTGTGTCTTTACTGAACCTTCAGGCCAGGCCCAGGAAATAGTTCTTGATATTTCAGACTACTTGTTGTGACCTGAGAAAAATGTAATAAATTATACTTTAACCAGATTGGTTCAAACATTGTTTTAACTGTTAAGACATTTCTTGAAGATACCTCATCTGTGCCAGGCATGGGGGTGCACATGTCTAATTCCAGCATTTAGGAGCCAAAGGCAAGATGATTGCTGCAAGTTCAAGACCAGCCTGGTCTATGTAGGAAGTTTCAGGTCAGCTAAGGCTATATAACACCGCCCTTTGAAGCATAACACAAACACACAAGCACACATGCATGCACACACATTATAAGTCTTCCAAAAGAAATTGAATGCATCAGAATTAGTTCTTAATTAATATTAATATACTTTAGTTCTTTTATTTGGTCAAGCAGAGGTTGTATGCATGTTTTAGATATTTAGAGTTTTTATAAAAATAATTAGATGATAATTTGTATCTAATAGGAGATGGAGCTCTGATGGTCCTGATACATATACTAATTGCTTGAACATATCCTTGAATATATTTTCTTACATGACTCTCATAACATTGAAATGTGAGATAATAAGGCAAAGAAAATATATGTCTTAGTTAGGGTTTTACTGCTGTGAACAGACACCATGACCAAGGCAAGTCTTTTTTTTATTTTATTTTATTTTTTGGTTTTTTGGTTTTTTTGGTTTTTCGAGACAGGGTTTCTCTATGTAGCCCTGGCTGTCCTGGAACTCACTCTGTAGACCAGGCTGGCCTCGAACTCAGAAATTTGCCTGCCTCTGCTTCCCAGGTGCTGGGATTAAAGGCTTGCACCACCACGCCTGGCTTGACCAAGGCAATTAGGACAACATTTAATTGGGACAGGCTTATAGGGTCAGAGATTCAGTTCAATATCATCAAGGCAGGAGCATGGCAGCATCCAGGCAGGCATGGTGCAGGAAGAGCTGAGAGTTCTACATCTTCATCTGCAGGCTTCTAAGAGGAGACTGCCTCCCAGGAAGCTAGGACAAGGATATTAAAGCCCACACCCACAAAGCCACACTTACTCCAACAAGGCCACACCTCCCAACATGCTACTCTTTGGGCCAAGCATATACAAACCATCGCAGTGTACAAAACTAGCATAATGGTAAGTGCTAGGAAGCCTAGTACTTAGGAGGACAGTGAGTTAGAGTCCAGCCTGGGCTACATCGCAAGACCCTAGTTCTGAACAAACAAACAAAGAAGAAAGATTCTGGTTGTTCTACTTGTGTGAATACCAGATAAATAGAGGCTTGTTGTAATAATGCTTGTATAAATTTGTTATGTCCCATTCTGTTAATTATTGCCATAGTTACACAGTGAGACCTCGTCTCAAAAAACAAACTTAGCTAGGATTTAGCATGTGCCTTCATTGCTAACACTATGGAAACTGAGGCTTGAGAACCAGGTGTTTGAAGGAAGGAAGCCTGGGAGACAGCAAGAACCTGTCTTTAAAAACAAAAAACAAAACCAAATTTGAATCCTGGGCTAGGATGTAGCTCAGTGATTGATGTAGCTCAGTGGTGTAATTTTTAACTAGCACGTGTAAGGTCCAGGGCTCAGTACTCAGAACTGCCAGGAAATAAACCTTTAATATTTATACCTAGATAACAAAGATACTCAAGTACTGACTCCCATAACACCCTTTTTCATGGTGAGTCCTGGAGTTAAATGTTTGTAAATTCCGACAGGTGATTCTGAATTAATGTTTCTCTTTGTAAAAACCAGGGTTTTGAGGTAAAATGTACTTAATTGTTCCATGTATTTGCTGATAACTGCTTCTGTATGATTGTTTTTATTAAAACAATCCAGGTAAACAGAAATTGCTATTAATATTTACTTAATAAAATACTTCAATTTTTCTTAAAGGTTTATTTTCCTTTCAATGATATATGTATAGGTTTATGTAAGCTGCTCACAGAAGGCAGGAGATAGCTAGACTGCCTGGATCTAGAGGGACCGGGCTGTGAGCCTCCTAATGTTTGTTTGCTGGAAACTGAACTTGGGTCCTCTGGAAGAGCAGGGCGTGCCCTTAACTGCTGAGCTATCTTTCTAGTCCCAAGAGTTTGTAATTTCAGTAATGAATCTGAAATGTAGCATTGAATATTTCTCAGCTACATAAATAGATAAGTATTAGAATAGTGTAAAGTTAATCATAGGAGTGTATATGTATATACACATTGTTGTGTTGGCTATTCCTGGTTGTCAACTTGACTACATCTAGAATGAACAATCCAGAAATGGAGGGCACACTTGTGAAACAAATCTTAAGACTAGAAGACCTGGATCTTGACATGGGATGACAGATGCTCTTGATGGAGGCCTTGAGGCATAGTAGTCATGAAAGGCTTAGGTTTAGGCCTTTAATCCCAGGAGAATGAGGCCAGCCTGGGACAGAGCAAATTCCAAATCCAGCCATGGTGGTACACACCTTTAATCTGGGCCATGCGTTCTCCTGAAGGCCTCCATATGGACAGTGGCAGAAGGAGGCCTGCCTCTTCTTCTGCTTGTGCTTACTTGCCACCACATCTCTTGGAACCTACTTCTTCAGTATTCCAGCTTATGCAGAAGACCAGGTGAAACAACTAACCTTGTGGGACTGAGCAACTACTAGATTCTTAGACTTCCCACTCACAGCTGCCCGTTGCTGGGTTAGTTGGACTGTAGACTGTAAGTTGTTAAAATAAATTTCCTTAATATATAGAGATGTCTAAGTTCTGAGACTCTAGAGAACCCTGACTAATAAATTGTTAAAAGAAATGTTTGGGCTGACAAGATGACTCAATATGACTTTAGCCTTTTTTCTAAGTCTAGTGACCCGATTTCAATCATCAGAGCCCATCTGGTGGAAAGAGAGACCTGATTACTTCAAGTTGTCCTCTGACCACCACATGCACACTGTGGCATGCACACACATAAACACATACTCATAAATAAACGTAATGGAAAAGAAATGTTTGTGTTACTGATTGAGCTCAGAAACAAGGGGTGGACAAGATGGCTCAGTAGTAAGGGTGCTCAGTACTGCTCCTGATGACCTGAGACCCATCCCTAGAACCACATGGTAGAGGGAGAAAGCTGACTCTTCCAGATTGGCCTCTTTTCTTCACCACTTTAAAACAGACAATAGATTAAATAAAGACTTAACAAAAAGTAAACATTTTCTGATCTGTCTGTTTTGGTTATTATTGTTGTCATTCTTTGCGGGGGAAGTGACACTTCTGGTCAATAATTGAAATTTAATGATAAGTTATCTGGGATGTTTTTAGGTTGTAGATGAGAAGACATTGTCATCAGCATATTCAAAAACATGTCACTTAATTTCCTTCTGGTTTTTTTTTTTTTTTTTTTGGTTTTTCGAGACAGGGTTTCTCTGTGTAGCCCTGGCTGTCTTGTAACTCACTTTGTAGACCAGGCTGGCCTCGAACTCAGAAATCTACCTGCCTCTGCTTCTGCCTCTGCCTCCCGAGTGCTGGGATTAAAGGCGCACGCCACCACGCCCTGCTTTCCTTATGTTAGTTATATGTAATGGGTTTTATTATGAGGTTTTTATAATATGTCTTCAAGTTGCCTCCTTTTTATCCTGAGGGAGAGTTTTACTGTGTAGTCTGGGCTGGCTTTCAACTCAAGGCCCTTCTACCTCAGCCTCCTGGATAAAGGAATTAAGGTGTGTATAACCATGCTTGTTTATGATGACCTTTTTAAAAATTATTATTTTTTTTTTAAGATTTATTTTTTATTTTATTATATGTAAGTACACTGTAGCTGTCCTCAGACACTCCAGAAGAGGGAGCCAGATCTCATTACGGATGGTTGTGAGCCACCATGTGGTTGCTGGGATTTGAACTTATCACCTTCGGAAGAGCAGTCGGGTGCTCTTACCCGCTGAGCCATCTCACCAGCCCCTTAAAAATTATTTTTATTTATTCACTTTACATCCAGCTCACTGCTCCCCTCCTGGTCACCTTCTCTCCCAGTCTTTCCCCCCTTGCCCCTCCCCTTCTCCGAGAGGATGGAGGCAGTCCCTGGGCATCCCTCCCATGATGACCTTTTTAAAAGCATGAGTTGTGCATTTCTGTATCAGGTGAGCACACAGTATAGACCCTGTAATTTTCTAAAAAAGGATTTATTTTTATTTTATGTGTGTGAGTGTATTTTCTTGCACTACATGCATGCTTGGTGCATGAGCAGCCCAGATGAACGCATTGGAACATCTGGAACTGGAGTGATAGATGACTGGGAGTAGCCATGTGGGTGCTGGGGACTGAACCCCTTCCAAGCCATCTCTCAGTCCCCATATTATAATTTTAAAAGTTACATTTAATTGTCTTAATTTCCTTTTTATAGGATTTGACTATTGTTTTAAAATATATTCTGATACTTGAATCAGATTGTGTAGGTGATACAAGGTTTCTGTTTGATTTTGTTTTTGTTTGTTGAGGGAAGGTTTCTCTGTGTAGCCCTGGCTGTCCTGGAACCCACTCTGTATACCAGACTGGCCTCTAACTCAGAGATTCACCTGTCTGTGCCTCCTGAGTTTTGGAACTAAAGGTGTGAGCCACCACTGCTCTGGCTGGAATGTTTCTGTTTGACAGAAGTACAATGTGAGCCTGGATGTGGTGGTGGACACCTCTAATCACAGCACTCAGGAGGCAGAGGCAAGTACATCTTTATAAGTTTGAGACCTGCATCTTCTACTTAGTGAGTTCCAGGACAGCCAGAGCTTTGTAGAGAGACCCTATCTCAAAAAAGAAGTATAGTATGGATAGTGATAAGCCTTGTCTTTATTACTTAGGATACTGCAATTTCAAATTCTTCCCTTAAGGAAACAGCAGTAATGAACCATATACTTCCCATGTTTATTTCCATCCTCTTTTTTGCTTGATTTTGAAATAAATCTCAATAGAAGCAAATACAAGAATGGTGTACTTTTAGTTACATTATTAATATTATTATTTGTATAGTTTATAAATTGGTAACATTTCTGTACATATTACAGGCATAGCTTTTTCTCCTTTTTTGATTTGATACTGTAGATAAGGTTCAGAGAGATTGTTTTTCTTAGTTTTATCTTGTAACCTGAGAAACTTGCAATCCTTGGGAACTGTGGTGATTGCTCACTTTAGCTGAAAGGAAGATTACTATTCATTTAGTTAGTTGTATTGTAAGTAGAAGGTGTCTTGTTTTGTTTTTAGAGAAGCCAGTGGATGAGGGCCTGAATAAAAAGCCTAAGGCACCATCTTCATGTTCTTGTGCATGTCATTCAAAGAATTTTACCTACAGTGACACAAACCTGGACACTTCACCTCATTTCAGTAGTCCAGGCAAACCATCTTCTGGAAGAAATGGAGTCTCATCACCCTGTCAAGGTAAGTTATATTTTGTTGTGTCTGTTGGAGTTATTACTACTGTGAAGCAATTTAGCTAGTATTATCATATATTTCTACCTAATTTCTCTAATATTCTTTTTTTTAAAAAAATATTTATTTTGTTTGAGTATTTTGTTTGCAATGTATGTCTGTGTAGCATGTGTGCCTGATGGCCTCAAAGGCCCTGGGACTGGGCCTTCAGTCCCTCTGAAATTCTCTTTAAAATCACATTTACTTATTTATTTTTAATCTCTGTGTGTGTCTGTGTCTGTGTGGATGGGTATGTGTGCCACAGTACTCACGTGGTTGCCAGAGGACAGCTTGCTGCTGTCCGTTCTCCCTTCCCATGTGAGCCCCGGGGATTGAGCTCAGGTCTTGACTACAAGTGCATTTACACACTGAGCGTCTCAGAAACCCTTCAGTTTATATGACTTATTGTTGCTGCTGATGACAGAACTTCAAGCTTCATTCATGTGAAAGGATGGGTTTTGAACTGAACAATGTGTCCTACTGGAATCATTTTTACTGTAACACTGACTGCTTAAAAACTCTTGAACTTTCTGTGTTCTCACTTTAATTACTGAGATATTTGCTGGGCTAAACCCTTTTTTTTTCTTTTTTCCCAGTATTTTGTCTGTGTTGTTGTCTGTCTCCATTGACGAATTTTGCTTCTTTATGGAAGTGGAATTTTACATGTGGGCTTATGTCTGTCTTTTACTTGATATTATATTGGTGAGAATATATTGTTTTTATTCTTTTACTTTTTCCTGTAAACTGTTTTCTTTTCTTTTCTTTTTTTCTTTTTTTTTTTTTTTTTCTTCGAGACAAAGTTTCTCTGTATAGCCCTGGCTGTCCTGGAACTCACTTTGCAGACCAGGCTGGCCTCGAACTCAGAAATCCTCCTGCCTCTGCCTCCCAAGTACTGGGATTAAAGGCGTGCACCACCACGCCCGGCTCTGTAAATTGTTTTCTTGTATTAATATGCTAAGATGTATTCATCTAGTCTGTAGATGCCAGATAATTGGGTTGTTTCCACTTTTGTTTAGTATGATGGACTTTCTTATTTGTATGAGTACAAACAGATATTTTCTGTTGTATTCATACTTAGGAATGGAGTGGTATAGCACACACATTGTATCAGCTGTGATAGATAATGCTAGCAGTTTTTCCATTTTTGTGCTCTTTCCTCTAGCCCTCCCTCAGTAATGCAGGCATACCTTACTTTATTGTACTTTGTGTGGATATTGTATTCTTCTCAAATCAAAAGTCTGTGGAACTGTTAATTGAACACATTTGTTGATACCATGGTTTTCTAAAACCTCAGATTATTATTTTTTTTATCAATAAGGTATCTTTAAAATTAAAGCATTTTAAAACTAAGTTACCTCTTTAGTTTTTCAGATGTTAATATTACATTGTTAACAGTTTATTATAAACAACCTTTTATGCAATGGGAAACAAAAAATTTCGTTCCTATTCTGGGTTCAGAAAGACCATTTATTTGTTAAAATGTTTGCTGTGCAAGCATGAGGACCAGAATCTGACTCCCCAGCACCCACTTAAAAATCTGAGTGTGAGTGCTGGAGTGATGGCTCAGAGATTAAGAGCAAGAACTGGTCTTCCCGGGAGCAGAGTTCAGTTCCTACCACTCATGTCCTCTGTGAGCATCTACACCCTTGTGCATGTATACAACCAAAAGTAATAAAACGGGTCTAAAACAAAATCTGAATTCACTGATATGGCTCTAACTCCAGCATTGAAGAGGTGAAGACTGGATTCCTGGAGCTTGCTTATTAGTCAGTTTAGCCTAACAGTGAGCTCCACATTCAGTAATGGACACTGTATCCCCCTTCCCCCCTCCCCCCATAAAGGTCTTGCTTCCATGAATATGCACATATGGGCATGTGCACATGTGTGTATCCATATGTGGATACCCGCATGCATGAACACATACGTGCATTCTTCTGCCAAACACAAACAAGACCCCTTGAAAAGACTTGGCATATGGTGTAGATTCCATCCTATATTTATAGGCTCAAATTGTTGGACCTGCTTCTATAGATCTTTCTACCCTGTAAGTAGCCTGTAAATCTTTTCAGTCAAGGCATTGCTTCACTTACATTGATTTTCATGCTATCTGGTCATTGTGTGGACTCAGTGTAATGAAGGACTGTAAAAGCCACAGAAGTGGAGAAAATGAGTAAAGGAACAGAGGAAGGAGGTGCCTTTAAGAAAAGGTACAGAGGAAATGGGAAGAACTAATGTATAGGATAGTGAAAAATAGTGTTATGGACATTGAGAAAAAGGAAATGTGTTTGCCATAGTTCCAGGAAACAGGATGCTGTGTTTGTCAGGACTGAAGTTGTAGGATGGTGAAGTAAAATGGCAAATCTATTGCACCTAAGCTCTGTAAATTATTAACTTTATATATTGGACAATTTTCTTTAAAGTTTACTCTTCACTTTTGTAAAATGGGAGTAATTTTAATATTTTAGTATTTATGAGGGTTTTGATGGTTTTACGAATGAGCTTTCAGGGTTGTGAGATTAAGAAATTATACGAGTTTATTCTATGAGCAGTACTTTTAGTCTAATGACCATGATGAGGCTTAGCAGGACCGGAGCATGAGGTCTTCATGGAAGTGAAGTAACATTTGTGGAGTCTCGAGGGACTCAGTTTGCATATTTTGTCAGGGTTCTTTGCATTAGGCACTGAACCTAAAGCTTCCCACATGCCAGGCAACTGCTCTACTGAGTTATATTCCCAGCACTTGCAGTTATATTTCTTAAACCATTAGTAGAGTATAGCCTACAAAACATGAATCAATGGGAAAGACAAATTGGATGTTTCTTCTTAAATCTATGTTTATCAAAATGCTTGTATTTATGATAAAAATAAGTTGATTGGTCAAAAGTATTTTCAAAAGATACCTTGCCAGATGTCCTGTCACATATCTTTAATTTCAGAGGCAGAAGCAGGAGACTTTGAGGCTAGCCTGATCTACTTAGGGAGTCCAGGCCAGCCAGGGATACATAGTGAGATCCTGTCTCAATCAGCCAATGGGAAAAAGAAAACCATAAATTTTAAACTATCTTATTAATTTTATAGAAATGTCTTAAATCTTAGTTTTCTTCTAAGAATTGCATAGAATAAGTTATTTAAAATACTTTCATTGTAAATTTGCCATATTAATTATAAAATTAATTTTTATATTAGACTCTCCTGAAAAAAATACTCTGGCTGCAAAGTTATCTGCCAAGAAACAGGCATCTATACACAGAGATGACGATGATGATTTCCAGGTAGAGAAGAAAAGAATCCGACCCTTAGAAACTACACAGCAGGTAAGCAGTTTATTGGCTGTTAAATAATCTACTTATCTAGTTAGATATAGTGGAATATGAAGTTGGGGGCACTGGTAGAGAATAGTTAAATGTATCATGGCTATAAAGTAAATGGTCATTTTTATTTTTTCTTGCTGAAAAGGAACTTATTAGTATACTAGCTTGTTAACACTAAAATAGTCAAAGCAACTGTGTAATGTTTTCTTGTGCATGAAGAATTTGATAGTAAAGTATTTACCTAAGGCATATCTTAAACATTTAGCAACTTCATAGTTTTTTTGGTATTATTGATTTTCAAACTTGCTAACATAAATCATTATATAAAATAATAGGTTTCATGATACCATTTTTATGAGTGGGTATTATGTGTTTTGCGCATAGTGACATGCTCCCATTTTCCCCACCCTGCTGGGCTTCTTTTCTATAATAGCTTACTTTTTTTCACATCTGACTTTTTTTTTTTTTATTAAACTAGACCTTACATGTGAGAGAATGTTACAAATATAGAACGCTTTGTGACTTTTTGTGCCATCCTTGTCCAGGGGCCATGTTGTTCTGGTGTTGGTATCTATGCTGTTGAAGAGTAGTGTACTTAGATTTTCATTTCAGTTTAGTTTTTAAATTTTATTTTATGTGAGTAAATGTTTTGCCTGTATGTATGTATGTATGTATGTGCACCACATATATTCCTAGTGCCAGCAGAGATCAGAAGAGGTCATCAGATCCCCTAAAACTGGAGTTATGGATGTTTGTGAACCACCATGTGGGTGTTGGGAACTGAACTTGTGTCCTCTGCAACAACAAGTGCTCTTAACCGCTAAGCCATTTCTCCAGCCCCATTATTGTGCTTTTTAAACTCTTCATTACTTTTTACCTAATAATGGTATTTTCTTTTTTTTATTGGTTATTTTATTAATTTTATTAATTTACATTTCAAGTATTGTCCCTCTTCCTGGTCTCCCCTCTACAAGCCCCCCATTTCATCCCCCTCCCCTTTGTCTCTAAGAGGGTGCTACCCCCACCCACCCACTCCTGCCTCAACTGCTCTAGCATCCCCCAAACTGGGGCATCAAGCCTCCACAGGACCAAGGGCCTCCCCTCCCATTGATGCCGGATAAGGTCATCCTCTGCTACGTATATAGCTGAAGCTATGCACCCATCCGTGTATACTCTTTGGTTGGTGGTCTAGTCAAATACCTTTGATAGGAATTGTATTAATAGTTTAAATATAATGACAAAACTTATTCTTATTTATTGAGGTTTAATGTTCTAATGATGTTTTTGGTGTTTGTGCATGTGCAGGTATTGAACCCATGTCCTCCAGCATGCTAAGCAATGCTATGCTCTTTTGACAGAGCTTACGTTTCTTAAATTTATTTTAAGACAGGATCTTGCTGAGTTGCCCAGACTTACGGTCCTTCCTTGGCTTCTGGCATAGCTGAGATTTTTTTTGTTTGTTTTTTGTTTTTGTTTTTCGAGACAGGGTTTCTCTGAATAGCCCTGGCTGTCCTGGAACTAGCTTTGTAGACTAGGCTGGCCTCGAACTCAGAAATCCGCCTGCCTCTGCCTCCCTAGTGCTGGGATTAAAGGCGTGTGCCACCACGCCCGGCTCATAGCTGACAACATCCGTATGCCTAGCAACTTACTTTTTAAGATCAATAATCGATAAGGCATACATATTTCTGAAACTTATTTTAAGACCTGAATTACCAGGTATTTCATATGGAATGTACTTTTTTCCCCCTGATATTTATTTATTTATTGCTCATGGAATGTACTTGTAGAGGAACACAGTCTTTTTGAAATGTATGCCACTGAGGTAGGGAATTTAATATGTTTAGTTATAAGTATGAAAGGGATTATTAATATGTCACTTGTACTTTCTGGTGGATATATGTAAATTGCTTGTATTCTAGTTGTACATAGTTTAAATATATATCAACAATTTCTAGAATTAAATCTTGTTTTTAGAAGTATAAACTAGCTTATTTTTGTAAAAGTATCAATTATAAATGAAGCTGAAATCTAGAATGTGGCTGAATTATTAATGTATTTTCCAATAGGTATGTGCTTGGACTTTGCTATAATACTGTATTTAATGTCTACATGGTATGACTGTTTTATAGGATGATCATTATAGTGCTGTAATTTTTACACGTTAATACTTGATTAAGACCCATGAGTTGTTATTATATATTCTTGACCTAAATGGTGTCATGAGGTCTATTTGTTTGGTTTTTAAGTTTGTTTTTTTTTGTTTTTTCGAGACAGGGTTTCTCTGTATAGTCCTGGCTGTCCTGGAACTCACTTTGTAGACCAGGCTGGCCTTGAACTCAGAAATCCACCTGCCTCTGCCTCCCAAATGCTGGGATTAAAGGTATGCGCCACCACTGCCCGGCTCAAGGTTTTATTATTACTAAGTAGAAATAGCTTTTTGGAAGAAGAAGAACTGTAGAAAACTTCACAGCAAAGCTGTCCTTCATCTGGTTCTGTGTTTACAGATAAGAAAACGTCATTGTTTGGAAAAGGATGTCCACCATTTAGATGCACAACTAGCTTCGGAAAAGAGAGTAAAGCCTGAGTCTCCGATGGGAAAGTCTTACTCTGACAGGAAAGACTCTTTCCAAAATGTATGTATTTTTGCCATTGCTTAGTTTAAAGAAGGAAAGTAGAGAGTTTTATAAATCTGTTTTTGAAAGTAGAGAAGGAATGTCTTGTCTTGAATAGTAGCAGAGCTACCAGACCTAAACAGTGCTGCCCCATTTGTGGTCACTACTGTGTGAAATGTAAACCCTTTTCTTTCTGTGTTGCAGTTTCTTGTGTATACAGTGAATGAAAGAGCTCTACTAACTGGTATCTGGAAGGTCTTATTCCTGTTTTGATGGTTGTTGTTTCAAAGCTTCTCTCTCTCTCTCTCTCTCTCTCTCTCTCTCTCTCTCTCTGTGTGTGTGTGTGTGTGTGTGTGTATTGCTAGAGATCAAAGCCAGATGTCTTCTTCTATTGCTCCTAATTACAAAACTTGCATATATCCATCTGTCTACTTGTTTGTTGGGTGGGAGTACACATATATTGCTTCAAGCATATGGGGGTTCTCTCTTTCTATTGTGTGGGCTCCCAAGACTGATTGCAGAAAGATGGCATCAGTCTCTCTTGCAGATAGTTGTTAGCTACCATTTGTGTCCTGGGAATTGAACCTGAGTCCTCTAGAAGAGCAACCCGTACTCTTAACCACTGGGCTATCTCTCTAGTTCTATTTCTATTTTTTAATACTTTTTGTTTTTCTTATTTATATTTTTTATTAACCCAGGCTAGCTTGAACTTAATGTGTAGCTCAGCCCTGCCCCTAACTTGTGATCCTTTTGCCTTGAGGATCTTGAATTAAACACAACTCTTCTCTGTGTATATATCCTGGGTTTTTTTTTTTTAACTGTTACTACAGTACTTAGCTTTCCCATTTGCTAAATGTGGATACAAGTATCTGTCACACGAGGCAGGTGCAAGGATTAAACCATTACAGAGATGTTAGGATATTTTAGAACTTAAGCAGTGTATAGTAGAAGAAATAGTAGCAACAATATACAGCGTGAATAACTATTATCTGAAATGGTTGGGATCAGAATTTTAAGGATTTTTATTTATTTATTTTTCAGATTTTAAATGTTTCTTTTTAAAATTTTTTTTTTTTTATTTTATGTACATTGGTGTTTTGCTTGCATGTATGTCTGTGTGAGGACGTGATCTTGGAGTTACAGAGCCACCATGTGGTTGCTGGGAACTGAATCCCGGACCTCTGGAAGAGCAGTCAGTGCTCTTACCCGCAGAACCATCTCTCCAGCCCCCAGTGTTTCTTAATATGTATAGATTGGATATTCCTTTTCTATCTGAAGTGCTTGGTACTGAAGATGCTTCCCATGTTTCAGTTTTCCTCATTTTGGAATACTCACATAGACTCTGAGTTATAAGATGTCTTAGTAATGAGACCCGAGTCTATAATCATGAAAACTGTTTCATATACATAGTATATAGACATAAACCCAGGGTAAATGTCTATGTTTTCAGTTGTTTTGTTTTGATAGTGACCTACCACATGGGTCAGGTGTGGGGTTTACTACTTTTAGTGCTGAGTCAATGCTCATGAAAATGCTAAGAACATGCTTGTGTTCTTAAGATTTGTTCTAATACTGCTCTAAGTTTATAATAAAAAGCATGAATACATAAAATAGTTTTATATTTTCTGAATGGCTAGGAAAAATATGCACAAACTTATTTATTTAAAAAAATATATATATATATATAAATACTTGTCTACATGTATATCTATGCACCACATGTGTGTCTAGTGTCCAAGGAGGCCATAAGAGGGCATCAGAGTTTCTGAAGCTGTAGTTACAGATGGCACCATGTGGATGCTGGGAACCCTTCTGGAAGAGCAGCCACTGCTCTTAAGTGCTGAGTCATCCATCTCTCCAGCCCAGTGCCACAGATTCTTAAGTTAAAAATAATCTCTCTCTATATATAGTTTACTTCTTTTTTTTTTTTTTTAAGATTTATTTTATTTATTATATGTAAGTACACTGTAGCTGTCTTCAGACACTCCAGAAGAGGGCGCCAGATCGGATGGTTGTGAGCCACCATATGGATGCTGGGATTTGAACTTATCACCTTCGGAAGAGCAGTCGGGTGCTCTTACCCGCTGAACCATCTCACCAGCCCTATATTTTACTTCTTAACAGAGAATAATAAGTAATTACAATGGAAACAATCATTATAAAATAGTCATAGTGAATGTTTGTGTGTTTTATTTGTACTTTAGAAAAATTTTAATGTTGGCGAATACCTCCTGATATTTGTCATGAAGTAGTACGTGTAGTTTTTCAGGGAATTAAGATTAATAATCTCCATGAATATAAAAGACTACTACTATTAATGGTAATGGTATTAGAAATAGAAATAGATGATTTTCTTGTACAAAATAAATGCTGAGTAATGACCATTTTTCCTTTTAGGACCTTACTTTATTGTTGTAATTTAGTATTTACAAATACAAATATGAAAATATTTTCTATAGACTTTTGAATAAATGATTTATACAGATTTAGAATAAAAATATATTTCATGCATATTTATTTTATATTTTAATATTTACTATATAACAGGTTCTTAAATTTCTTCTTTTACTATATGTGTACCAGTGTTTCGCCTACATTTATATCTGTATACCATGTGTGTTTCTGGTGTCTGCAGAGTTTAGAAGGTGCATCAGACTCTTTGGAACTTGAGCCACAGACAGTTGTCAGCTACCGTGTGGGTGCTAGGAACCTAACATTGGTCTTCTGCAAGAGCAGCAAGTGCTCTCAACTACTGGGCCATCGCCTCAGCCCTATATGATAATTTTTGAAGTTAATTTATCATTAGATCTTTTTATGTAAAGTAGAAAAATAAAGTTCTGTTTTGGAACTTTACATGTTAAAAGATTATATGCCTTATCTTTTATCTGTCATATTTTAAATTGTCAGTTATTATTGCATACATGTATGACATTGGACATGCACATGATACAGAACCTGTCTAACAGTAGAGGACAGGTTTATGGGCTCAGTTCACTACTTCTATTTTTATATGGATTCAGGGGCTCAATCTTAGGTTGTCAGGCTTGTTACTGCATGAGACTTTTAACTATTGAGCCATCTCACTAGCCCTCATCTGTCTTTTTTTTTTTTGTTTAATTTTTATGTATATATGTATGTGTGTATATATATATATATATATATATATATGTATGCTGATTGTGTTCAGGAGCCTATAGAAGACAGAAGAGAGCACAAAATATAGGCAAATTTGAGCCATTCAATGCGAATTCTGGAAACTGAAATCAGATCCCCTGTAAGAGCAGCAAACATGCCATCTCTCCAGCTCTCATTTTGCATATTTTAATTTATCCCACCTAAATATTTTATGTGCTTGAGATGAGTATTTTATTATATATTCAGTGCTTTATTTTTAGTACTGTATATTCAGTACTTTACTGTTTGATTCAGTGCCAGATGTTCTATTAGTGAGCTACAGCTTAGCCTCTAGCTTCACTGTAGCCAAGAACTTTGATCCTTCCTGGGAAATGCTGGAATTACACACATGTGTCAGTAAGCCTAGTTTATGTGGTGCTGGGGATAAGCCCAAGACTGTGTTTATTGAACAGTACAGAAAAAGTGATATGGGAAAGGAATGAGGGATTCTTACAGAAATCTTCAACAGAGGTTCACAGAGACAGGAAGAAGAGAGAAAAAACAAAAACAAAAAAACAAAAAAAACAAAAAAAAACCCCAAAGAAAATAGAGTCAATACCATGTTGTTTTTAAATAATAGTTTGTTACCTACATCTGGTTCACATTGTAGATTGACTTTTTCATAAAGCAGGGTAAATAGAGATTTTTTTTTTTTTTTTTTTTTTGGTTTTCGAGGCAGGGTTTCTCTGTGTAGCCCTGGCTGTCCTGGAACTCACTTTGTAGACCAGGCTGGCCTCGAACTCAGAAATCCGCCTGCTTCTGCCTCCAGAGTGCTGGGATTAAAGGCGTGCGCCACCATGCCCGGCTATAGATTTATTTTTAAAGATTTACTATTTATTTATTTTGTATGTATGTATGTATGTATGTATGTATGTATGTATGTATGTATGTATGTGTCTCTGTGTGTATGTGCAATGTGTGCTGGTCCCTGTGGAATTCAGAAGAGGGTATAAGATGCCCTAGGGTTGGAGTTACAGGAGGTTGTGAGGTGCCCTACATAGGGGCGAGGAACTGAAGTTAGGTCTTATGTAAGAACAACAAGCCCTCAAAACCTCTGAGCCATCTTTCCAGCCCTAACTGTAGTTTTGTTGAAGGAAAGAAAGAGCAGAGAGTGGCAGAGGGCTCCAAGTTCTTTTTCTGTTGTTGTTTACTGTATGTATGTGGGTGTTTTGTCTTCATCTATATATGTGCACCATGTGTGTGCTTCACCCATAGGGGTGTGAAAAGAGAATCATCTTAAACTAGTGATAGAGTCAGCTGAGAGCTGCCATAAGGGTGCTAAGGAATCTAATTTGGATTCTCTGGAAAAGAACCATGTACTTTTAACTGCTGAACCATCTCTTCAGCGCATATTCTTTTCTTTTTAATTCTCCTCTCCTCTCCTCTCCTCTCCTCTCCTCTCCTCTCCTCTCCTCTCCTCTCCTCTCCTCTCCTCTCCTGTCCTGTCCTGTCCTGTCCTGTCCTGTCCTGTCCTGTCCTGTCCTGTCCTGTCCTGTCGTTTTGTTTCCCTCAGGCTGACCCTCAGCTGCTTATGTAACTTAACAGTGATCTTGAACTTCACTTGCCTTCTGCTCCTGAGTGCAGGTATTACAGGTGTGTACCACCACACTTGGCTTTTAGATTCCTTTCTTATGATAATTTATATATTAATGATCTAGTGAGGTTTCAGTCTTCACATGGTCAGACCCTTGACAAGAGAAACACTGTTTGGGGGAATATAATGTTAATTTAATACTGCTTTGTTCCAGCATTTATGATCATTTTCTTAGGAATTGATTTACATTTTAAGTAAATCTTTATAATGAGTAAAGTATTAGTACAGACATGTTGTATACTGATTCCAGTGTTTTTATTTGTTAAACAAATGTTAGAATCAAATACATTAATAACAATAATTCTATCTGAGTTAGTGTAGCAAACAGTAGCAACATTTTTGTTCAGTGCAGGAAAGACTTAGGTCCAGCAGAGTGCGCTGTTGACCTTTGCCAAAAGCTGATGCATGGAGCCCTTGGGCTCCACCCCCCCACTCCACCCCCCGCCACCCGCCCCTTTTGATTTTCCTGTGCCCTTATCCTTCCCTTCTCCCCATGTCCTATGTCTTGTTCTGCTTAAAGGTATTCTAGAATCTTATGAGAAAACTGACGAGTTTTCCCTGAAAGTGTTTATAAGTCTTTTTTTTTTTAAATTTTATTTAAAATGATTAGTTAGCTATATTATAACTGGATATGCATGCTAATGCTTATTTATATGATGATGTTTATTATGTACTAGGACACATCTCTAAGTTGCTTAGAAATGTTAATTCACTTAGAAAATTAGAAAATACAGATTTATTTGAGTGAATTTTTATTGATTATATTAATTTATCTTTGTGCTTAGTTTCAAAATCAAACAAAAGTATTTGATTTAGTTATTTTATTAGTCTTATGGGGAAGGTATTGTTTCTCTTAGTTCTACAAGAGGAAATTGAGGTACAGTCTTAAGTAAGTGGTTCATATCATAAGTCTGTTGAGTAGAGAAGCCAGATTAGAATGGTTAAACTCCTGCAGAGTTAGGATAAAAGACCGTTCATGTTTGTGCTGTCACAGGTCATGCACTGTGTGCAGGACTCTGTAAGTGCTGCTTCAGGATAGTTTTTTGTCTAGTTTCTCAGCATCCTGTGTATTTTCTTTACAGTGTTTTTGCAAGCTCCCTATCATGGGCATGTTTAACTGCCTTGTTTGTCTTGTTGGCAGGTTGTTTGTAAGAACAAGTATAATATCTGTTTTCCACATTTTTTTTAATGCCCAGCTTCTAGCACAGAGTCTGTACTTATACTCGCATGGTTCTTGAATAAATAAATGAAAAAAAAAGACCTAAGTTAAAAATAAACAGCAACACATGATTCTCTATTATTTGTAGCTTTTGTTGTTACCTGGTAATAAAAAGACACATTTGAACTTGAACTCATAGAGATCCCCCTGCCCCGGCCTCCCAAGTGCATGAGCCACCACTGCCTCTCCATTAAAATATCTTTAGCTAGGGTAGTTCAGGCCTATAATCTCACCACTCAGGAAACTAAAGCAGGAGGATTATGAATTGAAGGCCAGTCTGGGGGCTTTATAGCTAGTTTGAAGCCAGTCTGGTAAGACCCTATGTATAGTAAAAAAGAAGACAGCAGAATAGAACCAACTGGTCTTTAGATGACAGTCTGTGGGTTAGAGAGAGCTGATCACAGTATAGGTGTGGCAGCTAGAGAATAACCTTTTTTTTTTTTTTTTTTTTTTTTTTTTACTATTTTGTCTTATGTGTGTGGGTGCTTTGCCTACGCATATTACTCTGTACTGCCTGTGTGCGTGGTGCCCGCAGAAGCCCAACTGGCTCTTAGTATTTAATGTGTGAGGGTAGGCTCTAACTATAACTATATGTTTTTTTTTAAGTAGAAATCTGGTTTTCCCAGGATCATTTAAAGAATAATCTCTCTTTAAATTTTTTGCTATTTTAAGATGTTATATACATTTGGATTGGTTTCTGGACTCTCTCTCATATATATATATATATATATATATGAGAGGCCCTTCTCTGCCTCCTCTGGCTGTGTCCTTTGCTCGTTTTCACTCCTAAGCCAGTGATTTCCAAGCCTTTTACTTGTCTGTTCTGATATCATCTTTTTTGGAATACGCTTATTTTGCTTTTCTCTTCGGTTATTAGTTTCATGTACCTTTCCTTTCCGATTTCTCATTACTTCTCTCCTGAGCCTTCCAGTACTTGCTGTTTTGTGATTATAATTCTAATACCACTTAAGTTTGATTAGCATCTCCTCAAACCATGATTTTTTTTTTAATGGTTTGTCATTTTCCTAGTTCTCTGAATACTTGTAATCATCCCCAAACTCTCTGTTAGAACTTAAAATCTGTTAATTTCTTCAAGAATGTTTGTATTTTTAGACTTTCAGTATTTACTGCAAATAATGAGAAATACTTTTTGAAATTGAACTTTTTTTTTTTAACAGACCAATATAGAATAAAAGGAGTTGAGTAGGCTCTACAGCCCATGAAAACTAAAGTCTCCATTCTTTGCCCTTTAGAGAAAATATTGCCAATTCTTGTTCCAGTTTATTTCAGTCTTAGTTATTGAAGCCAGAAGTTATTTCAGAGGTCTGCCTGACTCTGCCTTTTGAATGTTCGGATTAAAAGGTGTGTGTCACCTTTTAATTAAGGTCTTAAGGTATATCTTTTTCTTAAGATTTAGTTTTTATTCTAATTTATTTGTATGTTTGTGTGAATGTGTGCCCTGTGGAGGCCAGAAGAGCGAGTCCGAGCCCTGGAGCTGAGTTACAGGCAGTTGTGAACAGTGCAGCGTGGGTATTAGTGCAGCGTGGGTATTAGTGCAGCATGGGTATTAGTGCAGCGTGGGTATTAGTGCAGCATGGGTATTAGTGCAGCGTGGGTATTAGTGCAGCGTGGGTATTAGTGCAGCATGGGTATTAGTGCAACATGGGTATTAGTGATCAGACTTGTGTCCTGCGGAAGAGCAGGAAGCAGTGCTCATGGTTGAGCCACTTCTCTAGCTCAAGATGCAAATTTTTGCAAAAAACTTAGGGAAAGACGAAAGAAAGGCCAAGGTCCAGAATAAGGAGGGAATTTCTCTTGATCAGGAAAGGCTGATCTTTGCTGAAGAACAAATGTACTTTGACTATAACATCCAAAAGGACTTTTTATTCCATTTTGTGTGGAGACTTTATGGTCATATACCACTTATAAGAAGAATGAGCTTATGACTGAGATGCTTAGGTTGGTCGTCCTAAAATCCTATAACGCACATGACGATGACAACATCAGTCACCTTGATTGAGCGTGCCCTCTTTAAGGCCAGTGACTTTGACAGACATATGGACAATCTTATCTGACTTACTGCTTCAGTGAACCAGAAGACAAGTGAGTGTGTGTGAGTTAATAAAGGCCATGAAAGACAAGGAAACAAAACAGGGCCACAGATGGATTCAGTGTTTGCAGGGTACAGTGTAGGAGGGAGCATGACACACCTTGTGCTATATCTCTTCAGCTAGGCTACATCTTTTCCATGCGTGCCCACATTACCCCAAACAAGCACACCCACAAAGGCTAATAAACTGGCAGGTGGAGGGTGGTGCACAAACATCAGGTTCCCCTGAGATCCGACGTGGGACAGAAGCCTATTGCGTGACTCACTGTTTTCTTCACTGTGTGTATGGCATACATATTTGTTGTTGAGAATGTGTGAAAAAGCCTGCAAATACTCCTTTGAGTCACGGTGATAAGCAAAAAAGGACGCATTTATATTCGTAGCATGAGGACCAAGGCTGTTATCGAGTAGATGGGAGGGTGGTGGTGACTACCGCCTGAGAAGTGAAGAAACAGAAAGACCAACTGTTGAAGTTCTGTTACATATGGAAAAGCGCTCCATAAAGCTAACATGCAGATCTTGGTTGTGTATTAAAGGTATCTCTGTTAGTGTGGACACGCCACTCAGAGGTGTGCTCATAGGGAAAGAAGCAAAGACGTCCTGACAAACTCCAATACTGAAAGAAGCAGTATTCAATAGGTGGACTCAAGAAAGAACAAGATGTCAAGAGTTCAAAGTTTTATAAGTGCATCTGCTGAGCATAGTTTTGGCTGATTAAAATTTGACACCAGAACAAGTCTATAAATGCTGATGAAACATGCCAGTTTACAGCTGATAACGCAACCTTTACAGGGTCCAAGAGTACCAAGGACAACTCAGCTGGAGTGTGCTAATGCACTTGCTATATGCCCATGCTGTTTAAAGGGGTGAATTTCTTCCCAGTCTGTTGTTACAACAAAAAGACACCGATCACCAGGGATATCTTTCTTGACTATTTCACAGACATACATTTCAGTGGTTTGTACTCAGTGTAGGAGAGCTGGCTAGGATAACACCTGGCTCCTTCAGTTAATTAAACCTCACTTAGTTATACTAATTACCTTTCAAGTGCTCTGTGTTCTTATCTGGGCAATGACAAGTCCATTGAATGAATAGTCAGATATCAGACCATCTATCATTAGAGAAAATTCTGTTGGGGAAGGCACAGTGTTAGAGGTTTGTGTGTTGATGATGAGAACTAATTTTCACTGTCCATGATAGAAGCAAAACAATTTTGTGTGTTGTGTGTATGCATGTGTGCACCTGCAGATGTGTGTGCATGTGTGTATCATTTGTCTGATGTCATCCACCTTCACTTTTGAGTCAGGGTGTTTTCATTGTTTTGGAGTGCTCAGATTAGGCCAGGCTGGCTGCTTAGTGAATCCTAGTGACCATGTTTTCCTCATCCCAGAACCGCGATTATATGTGCACTTCAGCTTTATTATGTGGGCTCAAGGGGTCAGACTTAGGTCCTCAGGCTTGAAATCCAACTGAGCCATCTCTCCAGCCCACAAGATGACGTTGTGTGAGTTCTGTTGATAGCATTTTGGTCAATGTATACAAGATGAGTTGATAGTATCATATTGCTTTCGTATTTAATTAAAAACGACTCATTGATAAAGTCTGAAAGATACCAAAATGGACCTTTGAGAGAGTGTCAGCAGTTCAGAGCACTGGCTGTCCGTGTAGAGGATGCAAGTTCTATTCTCAGCACCTCCATGGAGACTCACAACTGCTGTGACTTCAGTTCCAGGAGCCTGATGGCCTCTTCTGTTCTCTGCAGGCTCCTGCATGCAGTGGTATACGTACATATGTGCAGGTAAAACACTCAGACAGAAAAAAATGTTTTTCCTGCATTTATAGTACTCAGATATTATAAAGTAGAAAATAAAAATCACTTTCAGTCTTGATGGATAGTATTTTTAAGTACTTTTGAAATGTACAGGTGTACATATCATAAATGTACAGTTTGTTCAACCATGTACAACTAAATCTATCATTAATATATCATAATTCTCTTTCCATGTTCTTTCTTGTGCCTTGTTTGAATTTTCCTATACTTTGATAGGTATTGAGCATGTCTCGCCTGTGCTAAGCAAGCACTAATTTAATCTATATCCTGGCCTTGATTGTTGGCTCTACAATCACGGTGAACTCAGAACTAGGTTTCTTGTATGTGTCGGGATACATATGAGACACTTTGTCTTACCATTGTTTTGTATTGTTTTGTGGTCAGATCTCACTGTGTAGTCTAGGCTTGCCTAGAACTTACCATGTGGCCCAGACTGGCTTCAAACTTGATGTTTCTCTCTTAGCTTTCCTAAGTGTTTGGAGTATAAGCATGAATATTTGACTTATTTCAACACTGTTGATGCTGAATTTAACCACTTGGTTAAAACTTTCGTAACTGTTAAAACAGGGCCTTACTATGTATGCCTGGCTGGTCTAGAACTTGCTATATGGACCAGGCTGGCCTCAGACTCACAGTCATCAATCTATCTACCTCTGCCTCCCATGCTGGGATTAAAGGCATGTGGTACCACACACATGGCTATTTATTTATTTCACGTTTATATATGCATGCTTGCAAGTATGTATGAGCATCATGTCCTGGTGCCTGAGAAGGCCAGAAGAGTGTGTCAGAAACCCTGTAACTGGGGTTTTAAATGGTCATAACCACCCAGTGTGGTTCTGGAAACCAATCTTGGGTCCTCTGCAAGAGCAGCAATTGCAATTGGCTGCTGAACTATTTCTCCAGTCCCACAAGTGATCTTTGAAACTATGTGCCTATATTGTTCCCCAACAGCTTTTCATTCAATAATTTCTTTGTTATTGGTGGTGGTTATTTGAGACAGGGTCTCACTATATAGCTTTGGCTGTCCTGGAACTCACTACATAATCCAAGCTGGCCTCAAAATCACCTTGGATTAGAGGTGTGGGCCACCAGGCCTAGATAACTCAATGATTTTTTAAAAAAATAATTTATTTTTAATTTTATTTGTATTGGTTTTTTGCCTGCTGTATGTCTGTGTGAGGGTGTTAGATCCCCTGGGACTGGAGTAACAGATACTGTGAGCTGTCATGTGGGTGCTGGGAATTCAATGCCAATCCTCTGGAAAATTAGCCAGTGCTTTTCTTAACCACGGAGCCATCTCTCACCCAGTGATTTTAACATCTGCCTGGGCAGCTTGCCTGGGACACATAATCAGTTGTGAGAGTTGCAAAGTGGTGAGTTGAGAAACTTCACTTACATTTTTTTCTAGTCCTCTGTAAGGAATTTCATTCCCCCTCCTTTTTCATTTTTTTTTTTTTTAGATAAGATCTAATGTATCCAGCCTGGCCCTGAATTCCTTATCATCTTGCTATTAATCCCCCAGTGCTGGGATTATAGGTGTACATCGCCATGTCTGGCTTTTGGATATCATTTCTGGTTGTGTATTCCAAGATGGCCTTGAATTTGGAATCTTTCTACCAGTCTCTTGCATGCTGGGATTATAGGCTATGCCAGCTTTTTATTTTATTTTTTCAATAAACTTCATGAAGTCACTCAACGGGGCTCATTGCTATTTCAGGACTTATTGCTACAGTTGTATCTGCATATAGTGCTATCAGGAAAAGTTTATAACAGTTAAGTCTTTGTGGTATGTTTGTTAAAGTGAGACTCCTTAGTGCATGAATTTTTCTTATGTAAACTTAGATAAAAAATTATCCTACTTTGGATCTTTTTGATTAATTCTACTGAAACAAGACTTTTTCAGAAACTAGGGCAACTGTGTTGAGGAATTTCCATTTACACTAGGCAAGAAAGTAAACAGTAAGTGGAGAGTAAGGTAACAAACACTTACGGTATCAAAAACCAACCGTGAAAAGGATCTGTCTTAATGTGCTAGCCCATTGCAGGTTAACATATTGCTTACAACCCTCACAATAGAATTTGAGTGACTTCAGTTACACATTCCAGGAGACTGGCAGTCTGTCACAATCAGAGTCTGAACTTTAGAGCAGGCTAATTTACAGAGATGGGATGAAGAAAGTTGTGGATTTGTATTACACACTCTCACCTGACACTGTATCTGATCCCATACCTGCTGATTGACATCTTGAATGAGCTCTTTGAAGCAAGTTCCAACTTAATTAAAACGTTTGCTTGGTTAGCAGTGATCTGTGAAAGCCCGTGATAAATATTGAATCAGGTTCACCTGCTGGTTGCTGTGAGTGGATAGACAGCTGCTTTGTGCAGTTTAATCATGAGGCTGGCAGTAGAGTACTACTGTTTAATTTTTTTTTTAAAGAATGATTGAAAAGGTATAGTTACGTCACGCTTACTATCTTATTGAAGTGTGTGCTTATGTGAGATTTTGTACACCAGGCATTTGGTATCTGTTTAGATGGCATAGAATGCAGCCAATAGTTGATAAGGTTAACAGCAACCCTTCTTTTTATGCCTCACAGCTTGTATTATGATTCTATGTTAATTGGCCTTTTACTAATGGCTCTTTATATGTGTGGCTTTTTACAGTAAAACCATGGTCACACAGCCGGCCCTGGTTAGACTGAATGGATCACAAAACACAGTCCTGAGTGTGAGCGAGGCTTGTAGGGAGGAGGGGTCTGCCAGGGTGAAAGGGAGCTAGGGGAAACGGGGGATGAGAGTAACCAGATGTGTGATGCACATGAGTGAAGTGGGGGACAAGAGTAACCAGATGTGTGATGTACACGAGTGAAATTATCCAAGAATACATTTTAAAAAAGCAGAGCAAGGCTGGAGAGATGGCTCAATGGTTAAGAATGGTTCCTGGCCTTTCAGAGCTCAGTTCCCAATATCAACATCAGGTAGGTCACTATAGCCTGTAACTCCAGTTTCAAGACCACCTTTTTCTGGCTCTCCTCAGTTGCCCATATATACATGGCATATATTCATAAACACATACAGATAAAAAAAATAAATCTAAAAAAGACAATATTTCTGTACTTTTTTTGCTGTTATTTATCTTTTTGAATTAATTATTTATTTAATCCCAAATGCTGCCCCTCTCCCCCAGTATACCTCCCTGGGACATCAATTCTCTACAGGATTAGGTGCATCCTCTCCTACTGAGACCAGACAAGGCAGTCCTCTGCTACATATGAGCCAGGGGCCTCGGGCCAGCCCAGGTGTGCTCTTTGGTCGGTAGCTTAGTCTCTGAGA